>JANUWF010001382.1:707500-1048032 GCA_026120185.1 Voacanga thouarsii | reverse complement strand
CTCCACACTTACCTTAAGTGCTTGGACTCCATGATCACATCTCAAAAAGCTCTTGAGATTACTCTATCCAAAACTGTTTTGAACTTCAAAATAATTCCAGAATTTTTTATTCATTAAAACACTCTTGTATCAAGTGAACAAACCAGAATTCTCTCTGCCATCATAGACTGAATTTTGGCCAGCCATATAACCTGAACAACTTCCATTTATTTCAGCAAGACTGGCATGTTCAGCCGACACCATTGAAGAGCAAAGAAACCTTCCATGATGAATCACCATTAGCTAATCTTCTAACCCAAACAACTCATCATTTTTATCCATTTGAATTTCAAAAAAAAAAAAAAAAAATCTGAACACCCTCTCTTCTTCTAGCAAAAACTGAAACTCCTATCTACTCTAGACCATTTAGCCAACAGCATTCCAGAATTTTGCAAGCCTTTTCTCTCAACAACACCAAGACCACCAAGAACATCAAGAACAACCCTCTTGTTCTTCCTTTTCTATTCAAATTTTTTATATTTCATTCTAATACTATCTCTCTCTCTCTCTCTCTCTCTCTCTCTCTCTCTCTCTTTCTCTCTCTCTCTCGGCCGAAATGATGTTGGCCAATCATGGCTATTTTTCGGACATCAAGACTCTCAAACGGGTGGACCTTCTTTAGTCTTCATCAAGTGATTATCTATTAAGTATTTATTCTTAAATCCTCCTTTTAATTTCTGAATTCATATCTTTTAGATGTTGATAGGAAGATTGAATGTGAATGGGAGATTGAGTATATGTATGTGGATGAAGGAGATGGGGTTAGGATATGAGGATTGATATATATGACTAAGCTATGTGGATTTTTGTTTTGAATCAATATATGTTCATCATGTTTAATGAGAGTTATGGATGTTTAACGCATGTTAGATGTTATGACACCAAAGGTGATTAGGATCTTATATTCTTATTTTCCATAGAAGCCATGAATGATGATTATGCCTAGTAGGAAATTAGCCATGTGATAGAATGTGTTAATTTAAGTATATATTCATGAATGGATTAGCCTATTAGTTGATGTTTGGGAATGTGTTCATGAATCTTTTTTAGCAATAGGAAAATCATGGTGAAAGATTATTTTCTTGTTAATCATAGGTTATTTTTTTTACACAAATTTTATTACTTTAATTAGAATTACTACTTTATTTTCCTCTATGAAATTCGAAATTACTACAAAGGTTTGGAATAAAATATTAATATTTTTTTGTCAAATAAAAAATATATTTTATTAAAAATAATATATATATATAATGATAAATAAAATCTTTTATATAAATAATAATCATAAATAAAATATTAGAATTAATTAATGACCTTGTAGACCATAATTAAAACTTTTACCTATATACATAAATATTATTTATATTAAAATTTATTTGTTATTTATTAATTAAAAATTTAATATAATTCATTTATTATTAATTTTATTATTTATTATTGATTATTTACAATCTATTAATTATTAATTAAAAATTAGGTGTAATTTATTTATTTATAATAATATTATCTAAATATTACCATTTACCAATATTATTTAGGACTTAGTATTATTTAATATTTAACATTAATTTATGTATTAGCAACAATACTCACAATTTATTATTTGAAACTATAACTTATTAGTATTTATTTTGGAACCCCTAATTATTTTAACATTAGTCATGGTTGTAACTTGTTGAACTAGGAAATATTTATGTAAGGCCGATATAGTCCGAATGTAACATTATGCCTTGTGTTTACCCCAGTAGGGGTTAGGTTAACCTTGGAAGATCTTTGAATCCCAGTAGAGCAAATGATCAGGTAAGCTCCTGCATGGAGACTTTTGAAGACAAAAATTATTATGCCAAGCTAAATTCAATGTGTGTGAACATTCATTTTGTAAAGGTAATTAAGCACAGTTTTTCCTTTTTATTTCAGTTAAGCAAACCATTTGAAATTAAATAAGTAGTTTTACACAAAATGCTAAACACTTTCTAAAACCCAACCTTGGCAAGAATTTTAAAAACCTTAATTTCTATTTCCAAATAAATCATTGTATGATCAGGTTTTTCCCAAGTGGGACAAGCAACGTTGAGTACTCAATAAGGGTAGACTATTAGGACTAGTCTTTGAAGGGTTAATGTAAGTCTCTCAGTAGGTGGCCACTTCTTACAGGTGTGTCATTCCCGGATAGGATGCTAGTCTGGTAAGTCATACCGGTCTGAGCTAGCAAGTTAAGTCAAGTGGACTATGCGTTTTCGGAGTGGACAATTGGTAAGTTTAGGTGTAGAGATGGTGGAGTATCTCATCTGGTAGGCCGTACACCTACCTTGTGTCAGTATGCTCAACATATGGCATTCTGATCATTATATTGTCATAGGGCCTAATATGTGGTGCCATGACTACCTCTTTGGGTGGTTGTATTTATTGTGCATATGTATGTTTGGAAAGCAAAACACCACTCTTTATTTTTAACATTTATTTAATGCTTGCCAGCACTTTCTCTTTTGAAACTTTTACAACTTGCATACATGAACTGTTTTACCTGAAACACTCAAAGCACATATGGGCTTATTGATATTTTTATCTCACCATCTTTTATGCCATGTTTTCAGGCTGATTCTGCTGTGAAGGTCATTAGCTAGATTGATGCCTATGATTTTGAAGACTCTCTATTATTTTGTTATGTATTGCTTTCGGAAAATTGTAGCAGACAATTAATTATTTTTGAATTTGTTCATGTATTATTGGGTTGTAATAAGTTTAATTTTGAATTATTTTATTTTATTTTATTTTATGTAACCTAGTTATAAAGACCTCTTGTCCTATAGACGGGGCGACATTCCTGGCCCTAATGGGCCTAGGTAGTAGGGTGTTACAAGTGGTATTAGAGCATAGGTTTAGGCAATTATTGATAGTATATGCTTTATTTTATTAAGGTTAAATCTTTTGACTAACCTGGTTTGTTTATGCTGTAGGATGGTTAGAATGATTAGAACCGCGAGGAAGGGGCAGTAATGGCATCCACCCATCCCTATCCACTTGGAGGATTTACCAGTGCCTCTGCTTGCATTGCAACCCGCACTCGAACCAATCATACCCCTGGATGACAGACTTTGATGATGAGGTTCAGATTATTTAGCCACCTCCAATACCTGTGATTGACTTGGTTTTTGACAGTGAAGATGAGGAAATTCATATGGAATATGTCCTACTCCCACCTAGTCCCGTAATTGATTTGGCGGGCTACTAACAGTGATGACCTGGGAGAGATAGATTATGAATCTCCACCTAGACCTTCTTTTGTACCCCCACCCAACCAGAGTTGAAACCGGGAGAGCTCTAGGAGACCCGAGAAAAGCCAATGGACTACGGGTTTGTGAATGGGGCTAGGATAGACATTTCTAGGAATTCTGGGGGATAGTTGTATGATGCCGACTTTAAAGACTCTGATAAGGATTAGAGAGGCTAAGTTCGGTTATGCTTAGGATGTTTTATTTACCGCTTTCAATAAACTCCTGTGTTAAGGAGTCTATTCATATTTACTGCTTTATTTCAAAATATGCGAATAAGAGTACCTGGAGTACTTTAAATCTTGAGAAAAATCTATATGTAATTCTTTATACAAAAATATGCATCTGATTTACTTTTATTTAAACCTGAATGTGAATGCATGCTCAATTTAAATGTTTTAAACCTTGATGCATAAACTCATTATCTGGGACATGGTTTAGAATGGCACCCAAGCGTCGTGAAGCCACATCCAGCAAAAAGGTTCCTAAAGCTGAGCCCGTGACATTGGAGTTTGTGATAACTCAAATGCCATCACCCAACCGTAGGGATGAGAATGAACCGAATCTAGAAATTGGATCGGAAGAACCTGATAGCGTGACTATAGGGCAACCGTTCCACAAAATGACCGAGATTCTGCAAACTCTGACTGAGCAGAGGAATCCAAAGGGGGAAAATGAAGCCTTGGAGAGGTTTCTGAAATTTCAACCTCCCATCTTCTTGGGAGAAGCTCAGGAAGACCAGAAGGTAGAGAAATGGGTAGAACAGATGGAGGACATCTTCATTACGCTTTATTACACTGAGAAGCGAATGGTGAAATTTGATGCATTTCGATTGAGGGGTCCAGCTTGGGTATGGTGGCAACGAGTCCAAGATGATTGGGAGATGATCGATTAGGACTGGACATGGGCCAACTTCGTGGAGGCATTCAGAGCTGAATATATCCCTCAGTGGATAGTAGAGAAAAAGGAAGACGAGTTCCAGAATCTGAAGTAGGGAGGTATAACGGTGGCACAGTATGCGGCACGTTTTACTTAGTTTTCAAAATATTGCAAAAGGTTGGTGGACACCAAATAGAACAGAACGAGGTAGTTTGTCAAGGGATTAAGGCAGGAGTTAAGAAGGGCATTGACACCTTCTCCACCAATGACTTATTCAAGGGTCACGGACGCAGTGACCCGGACTGAGAACAAGGATCGCAGCAAGATGGTACCAAGACCTTTCTTGTCACCAAGATAACCGCTGAGACCTTTCTAGAGGCAGCAACCCAACAAGTGCCCTACCAACTAGCAATGGCAGAATTGGGGAAAGCAAGCATGCACGGCACCAGTTAGACTTGTGCAAAATCTTTCGTTATGCCGACACTGCAGGGAAATGGGCCATATGGAGAAAAATTGTTTGTTCAGAGGAGTTGAGCGGAAATGCTACCGCTGCAGAGACCCGAATCATTTGTGAAATGCCTACCTTAAACTTCTCTGAGTTGGAAAAGGAAATCCGGCTCAGATCGCAGGAGCCAATCGAGCCAAGGCTACGGGAGCCTCTGGAAGTGGAACGCAGAAGCCGTAGATGAAAGCAAAAGTTTTCACTCTTAACCGAGAGGAGGTTGGAACAGATGCAGTGGTGGTAGAAGGTACGTTTACTATCCAAGGTCATTCCGTTAATGCATTGATAAACCCTGGATCTACCCATTCCTATTTAAACATGAATTATGCATACCAATTGGGTTGGGATGGTGTAGAACTACTTTTTAATTTGTTGGTGAGTACGCATTTGGGGAAAATAGTGCAAGCGGATCGGTATGTGCGGAATTGTAAAATTGAAGTGGGGAGAGAAAGCTTGGAGGGAAACTTGATAGTCTTAGCCACTGATGACTATGACTTGATACTGGGTATTGGATTTTGAGGACAAGTGGATTGAATATGTACTGTATACAGAATTAGTGTACAATAACAGCTATCAGTCTTTGATTGGAATGGCTTCGTATAAAGCATTGTATAGGCGTAAGTGTTAGGTACTTGCTATATTGGAGTTGGTCGGAGGACGGTCACATAAGCAATTCTAGAGAAGTCTCGCATTTAGGAAATGTTGGACAAAGTCAAGATGATCGAGGAAAGGTTGAAAGTAGCCCGGAGCCGACAAAAGAGTTATGTGAACAATAGGTGAAGAGAGTTAGAATTTCAGGTCGGAGATAGTATGTTCCTAAGATTGACACAGAATAGAGGAATTGTGAAGCATCCAAAAGGTGGAAAGCTGAATTTGAGGTATTTGGGACCATTTTCGATAAATGAGAGAATTGGGCCGATGGCGTATCGATTGGATTTGCCGGATGGGTTAACTAGGATGCACGATGTATTTCATGTGTCTCGATTGAAAAAGTACAATACCAACCCCGGATATGTTTTGAATGATGAGCCATTAGTATTGCAACCCGACCTGAGCTATATGGAAAAACCCGTGAAAATTTTGGACTGAAGCATCAAGACACTCCAAAACAAGCAAATTATGATGGTAAAGGTACAGTGGGAGCATCATGGCACGCGAGATGCCATATGGGAAATAGAAGAGTGGGTAAAATAGAAGTATCCCGATCTGAGATAAAGGTATGCCTGAATTTCGGGATGAAATTCTTCTAAGGAGGGGAGGATGTGAAACCCCACCTAAAGCTAACCTTAGAGTAAGGGGGTTGGGATGCATATCATGTCATTCTGCATAAAAATATACTTTTTGAATAATTTTATGTGCTTTAGAATGGTGGCTTATAGGTTAAATGACTTATTTATGCTTATTGGGTAGGAAGGGTAAAAAGGTAATTTTGCTTGAGGTCAAAATAGGAAGATGGCTTGAGATTTAGATAAGAAGAATATTTGGGTGAGAAAATAAGAACAAGAGTTAGTGTGGTTAAGTGGTTAGAGCTTTGTGAATTAATCTCTAAGGTCATGAGTTCAAATCTCATTACTTAAGTTTTATTTATTCTTGTCTTAACTATGTTTGAATTTTTGTTTTTCTTACATTCCTTAAAGATATGAATGTTGTCTTAAGGGAGACATGAAGATAATGTCTTGATCATACAATCATGTCCTAAAATGAGTTCTAGAGGAATTCTTGTCCTTTTTATTATCTCTAGCCTTGTCCTAACATCTTCATACTTTAAATTATCCAAAATTCATTAATCTCTTCTTTTAATTCCAAAAAATTCTATGATAATTCTTTAGCCTTGAAATTCAAAAATCAATCTTGAGGGATAGGGGAATGGCTGAAAATAGGAGAAGAATTAGGATGGGTTCCCAAGAGAAATAAATCACTATGATTATACCTTCAATCCTACCTTCATGTTGCTCATGTTTTTAATGAAGGAAAATCTGGAACTTTTCCAGAATTTTTGTAGAATAGCTTTCGAAAAATCCAGCCAAAAATCCTACCCATTTGCTGCCAAAAAAATGTCCATTTCATGTGGCTCGAAGGCTGAAAATTTTGTGCAATTTTCAGACTGTTCAAATTGCACAAAAACCAGAAAAATTCCTTGCACAATTCGCAACTTAGGAAGCTAGAATTGAAGCTGTCTTTTTGTCATCAATTCAGCTGGAACATCCTCTATTTTTCTCCAGAAAGAAGGATGGAAAATCACCCTTAAAATACCCTCAAACACCCCAGGATCAGCTGCAAATCGAGCTAAGTAAATGCAGAAAATTCTGCATAAAAAATCACCATCATTCGAAGCCTTGAACAAGTTGAAACCAGAAAATTTCTAGTTTTGTCTCTCAATGCCAAGGCCGAAAAACACCCTTCAAACCTCTGAAAATTGGACCTTGTTTAGCCATGGACTAAACACCATAGACCTCCACACTTACCTTGAGTGCTTGGACTCTATTATCACATCTCAAAAAGCTCCTGAGATTACTCTATCCAAAACTCTTTTGAACTTCAAAATAATTCTAGAATCTTTGCATCATTAAAACACTCTTGTATCAAGTGAGCAAACCAGAATTTTCTCTACCATCATAGATTGAATTTCAGCCAACCATATAACCTAAACAGCTTCCATTTATTTTAGCAAAACTAGCATGTTATGCCGACACCTTTGAAGAACAAAGAAACCTTCTATGATCAATCATCATTAGCTAATCTTCTACCTCAAACAACTCCTAATTTTTCTCCATTTGAATTTCAAATAAAAAAATTTGAGCACCCTCTCTCCTTCTAGCTAAAAACCAAAACTCCTATCTACTCTTGACTATTCAGCCAACAAGTATTCCGAATTTTGCAAGTTTTTTCTCTCAACAACACCATGAACACATACTACACCTCTTCAAGCCTAAACCTACCATAAACACCTCAAATCACTCTCAAATACTCCAGATCACTCCTGCTTAATCCTTAGAATTCATTTTTGGTCCTTATAACACAAAACCACACAAACTAGATTTTTTCGAATGGATCAAAATTAGCTTTTTTTCTTGAAGATATCAAAAACATCAAGAAGGTAAAACAAGAGCAACCTTCTTGTTCTTCCTCTTCTATTCAATTTTTGATATTCCGTTCTAATACTCTCTCTCTCTCTCTCTCTCTCTCTCTCTCTCTCTCTCGGTCGAAATGATGTTGGCCAATCATGGCTATTTTTCGGACATCAAGACTCTTAAATGCGTGGACCTTCCTTAGTCTTCATCAAGTGATCATCTATCAAGTATTTATTCTTAAATCCTCTTTTTAATTTTTGAATTCATGTCTCTTAGATGTTGATAGGAAGATTGAATGTAAATGGGGGATTGAATATATGTATGTGGATGAAGGGGATGGGGTTAGGACATGAGAATTGATATATATGACTAAGCTATGTGGATTTTTGTTTTGAATCAATATATGTTCATCATGTTTAATAAGAGTTATGGATGTTTAAAGCATGTTAGATGTTATGACACCAAAGGAAATTAAGCTCTTATGCTCTTATTTTCCATAGAAGCCATGAATGATGATTATGCCTAGTAGGAAATTAGCCATGTGATAGTATGTGTTAATTTAAGTATATGTTCATGAATAGATTAGCCCATTAGTTGATGTTTGTCCTAGGTTATTTTTATTATACAAATTTTATTACTTTAATTAGAATTATTCCTATATTTTCCTCTATGAAATTTGAAATTACTAGAAAGGTTTGGAATAAAATATTAATATTTTATTAGTCAAATAAATAATATCTTTTATTAAAAATAATATATATATATAATGATAAATAAAATCTTTTATGTAAATAATGGTAATAAATAAAATATTAAAATTAATTAATGACCTTGTAGACCATAGTTAAAACTTTTACCTATATCCATAAATATTAGTTATATTAAAATTTATTTATTATTTATTAATTAAAAATTCAATATAATTCATTTATTATTTATTACTAATCATTTACAATCTATTAATTATTAATTAAAAATTAGGTGTAATTTATTATTTATTTATAATAATATTATCTAAATATTACCATTTACTAATATTATTTAGGACTTAGTATTATTTAATATTTAACATTAGTTTATTTGTTAGCAGCAATACTCATATTTTATTATTTGAAATTATAACTTATTAGTATTTATTTTGGAATTCCTTGTTATTTTAACTTATCAAACTGGATTTATTTTACTTTATCAACTAGCATTAAAACTTAGGACATTATGGTCATGGTTGTAACTAGTTGAACTAGGAAATATTTATCTAAGGTAGATATAGTCCGAATGTAACATTATACCTTGTGTTTACCTCAAGCGGGGTTAGGTTGACCTTGGAAGATCTTTGAATCCCAGTAGAGCAAAGGATCAGGTAAGCTCCTGCTTGGAGACTTTTGAAGACCAAAATTATTATGGCAAACAAAATTCAATGTGTGTGAACATTTGTTTTGAAAAGGCAATTAAGGACAATTTGTCCTTTTCATTTCAGTCAAACAAACCATTTGAAATTAAATAAGCAGTTTTACACAAAACGCTAAACACTTTCTAGAACCTAACCTTGGCAAAAATTTTAGAAACCTTAATTGCTATTTCTAAGTAAATCATTGTATGATCAGTTTTCTCCCAAGTGGGACAAGCAACGTTGAGTACTCAATAAGGGTAGACTACTAAGACTAGTCTTTGAAGGGTTAGGGTAAGTCTCTCAATAGATAGCCACCTCCGAGGGATGAGTCCTTCCCGAATAAGATGCTCGGTCCAGTAGGTCATACCGGTCCGAGCTAGCAAGTTCAGTCAAGTGGATTGTGCATTTTCGGAGTGAACAACTGGTAAGTTTAGGTGTAGAGATGGTAGAGTATTTCACCCGGTAGCCCGTACACCTATCTTGTGTCAGTTTGCTCAATGTGTGGCATTCTGATCGTTATATTGTCATGGGACCCAACGTGTGGTGCCATGGCTACCTCTTTAAGTCGTTGTATTTATTGTGCACATTTATGTTTGGAAAGCATAACACCACTCTTCATTTTTAACATTTATTTAATGCTTGCCAGCACTTTCTCTTACGAAACTTTTACAACTTGCATACATGAACTATTTTATCCGAAACACTCAAAGCACACACAAGCTTACTCGAGATTTTTATTTCACCATCTTTTATGCCATGTTTTCGTGTCGATTCTGCTTGTGAAGGTCATTAGCTAGATTGTTGGCTATGATTTTGAAGACTCTCTATTATTTTGTTATGTATTGCTTTTGGGAAATTGTATCAGACCATTAATTATTTTTAATTTGTTCATGTATTATTAGGCTATAATAAGTTTAATTTTGAAGTATTTATTTTATTTTATTTTATGTGACCTAGTTATAATGACCCATTGTCCCGTGAACAAGGCTACATGCCCGGTCCTAATGGGCCTAGGTAGTGGGGTGTTATAGGGTTCCCCTCGTCAAAGCCTCTTTACTTCTCTAAAGAAGCCTTGTACGAGTCCCATTGATAGCTACAGATAATAAGGTTGTTGTAACGCACTGTGTTATCCAGCCTACGAATCTTTCTGGAAATCACAGTTCATCCATGAAATCCAACAAGAAGTCCCAGTTAATCAAGTCATAAGCTTTTCTCAAATCCATTTTGATCGTGCATCGTGGTGAGACGCTTTTCCCGCTATAAGCCCGTATTAGTTCCTCGGACCAAGAAGATGTTGTCAACCATTAGTCGGTCTTTCATGAAGGCAGACTGAGTAGGATCGACCAGAGTAGGGAGAACGGTTTTCAGCTTGTCTGCCAGAATTTTGGAGATAATCTTGTAAACTATACTGCAACATGATATTGATCTCGTAGTCCTCCACCCTCTCCACATAGTCGATTTAAGGATCAATGTTATATTCGAATGGTTGAGTTGCTTGAGCAACTGGCCTCGATTGAAAGAACTCCCGAACCTCCATGCAAACACTTTGATCAATCGTGCCCTAGGCTTTCTTAAAGAAATAGGCAGAGTACCCGTCCGACCTCGGGGTCTTGCGGTCTCCAATATCCCAAAGGGCCATTTTAATATCCCGATTTGATACCTCCCTAACTAAGTCTTTCTTGTTCTCATGAGGGACCATTAGTTTAACCCTTACATAGTCCACATTGAGTTTCTCATAGTCCATCCTCGTCCCAAGCAATCTACGGTAATACTCCACAAATTCTGCAGCCAATGCCCTCGGGCTATTTGTCATTGTTCTATCATCCTTAAGGATAGATGTAATGAAGTTCCATTTCTTGTTCTTGTTCACTATGTGATGGAAGTACCTAGTATTTTTATCTACATGGGCCACATATTTCCCCTTTGCCAACTATTGATAGAACTTCATTTTTTGCCTCTGCTAGTCTTTATGCATCCAGTTTTCGTTCCTTGTATTGGGCAATCAGGGCGGGGTCTAAGGGGCTAGCTAGTAGTTCCTTTTGGGTTTTAAGTACAACTTGGTTTACCTATTTAACTCGATTCGAGAGATGAGAGAATTCCTTTCTATTTAATCCACGAATGTCTTGTTTAAGTGCTTTTAACCTTCGGCAGAGTTTGAATTGGTGAAATCCATCATAGTTTTGTTCCCACACCCCTTTAACCAAGTTTAAAAACATATTATGGTCTGCCCAAATGTTAAGAAATCTAAATGGCTGAGCCCCAACTCTCTGATATGCCACCTACACCCATAGGTTGGGGCTGTGATCTGATAGGCAGCTAATTGGGAAAAACTCCACAGATGCCTGGTCTTGGCACTGGAACAAAGCCGCATTCCCTATAACTTTATCCAGTTTGGATCAGACCCTTGAGTTCGTCCAGGTGAACCACGTACCAACAGATGGAAGGTCTATCAAGCTCGTCTCCGCACATAAGGTGGAAAATTCCTTTCACTCATAGGTAAAAGGTGTAATCCCACTTAGTTTTTCGTCCCTAGATAAGTAAGTGTTAAAATCTCCCATAAAGATCCATGGCTCAGATAGTTGAGCAGACAGTCGTTACAAGGTTCTCCACAATAGCCTCCTAGCTATGACTATATTGTATGCATAAACGAAGGAGAAATAAAATGTGACATGAGTTACCCTGTAGGTGATGCAGCACGAGACAGCCTTATGCCGTGCTTTGCCACACTTGCACATCAACTCGTTACTCCATTCTATAGAATGGCCACCCAACCCCCATCCGAATCAGCAAAATTGTATTTCACCGACCAATTAGGGAGTTGATGCCTTAAGAAGTTCTCCGAGTCTATCATTTATGAGTTTTGTTTCTAGAAGACCAAAAACATCCACACTATGCTTCGAAATAAATCCCGAACACCGTGTTGCTTGAGGGTTTTATTGAACCCTCTTATGTTCAAACATGCAACTCTCATTAAGGACTAATCAGTACCCTATAGGCACTAACCAAGTTCAGACTACGTTCCGTGTACTTCTTCCACATGGTGCGAAAAAACCTAGAAGCTTGCATAGTTGCCTTTCTAGCTTTTACAATCACCTTTGGTAGGTCCTTCACATTTGCTTCTCCACCAATATTTGGTGCATCGGTTCTTTCTTGAAAATGCAGCCTAAGTTGGGATTGAGAGCGGGTCCGGTATTGTCTCCTTCTCATTCCTCTTGACTGGCCACTGCTTACCCTTCGGCCAGTCTGATTTGTTTGTCTATGTGTTGTAGTCATTGTGCCCTGATTCACTAGTTCTACAATTGTAGCCATAGCTTTAGTGGTTTGGGAAGTTGAAGGCCCGGTTCCAAGGTCCACTCGCATTTGTGTCGGGGTTATTATAGGCGGTGGGTGCTTGCCCTATATCATTAGTTGGAGCCTTACCTTTGGCTATATTCCGACTTTTGGGGTTTACGTGAGCGTCCCTTAGGTCCAGCCAAAGCCGACATAGGCCTTGACTTAGACCTAGACTTTGCCCATTTAGTCTCAGTATCATCCTTATTAGGCAGCATTTTTTCCCAATTTTTCATCTTGTCACCCATACATATATCCGTGCTATAGCCAAACTTACAGCAGGTCTTACAGAACGATGGTTTGAACTCATAGCGCACAGGCTAGTATTTAACTTTCCTAGATGGTAGCTTGATAGGCACTGCCTTTACCAATGGTTTTGAGACATCTACCTCCATAAGCACTCGAGCATAGGAGAGCTTTTCAAGCCTTGCTGTGAGCATGTTGTCATTAGTGGCATCCCTACTCCGGAGGCAATTTTGCTAAGCGCCAAGCGGTTCCAACAACCCAACGATGAGTGCAAAGAATATCACCTATAGGGGCATTATGCTAATGTCATATAAGGGTCATATAAGGAGAAGTCAAATTCCCTAGGCATAGTTTTTAGCATCAATGATCGGCCAAACATAGCATACAGTCCCCCACAAAGAACCACCTATCTGTCATCTTTTGTGTTGAACTGGAATATTAGCCAGCCCGAAACATATGGGTAAACCTTGGTAAGGACTACCCACTGCTTTGTTAAGCCATTGACTACCTTCAGTCTCGGAAACCGCCCTGCAAACATTCCTATTGGGCAATATCCCAATTTGAGCTCCACATCTTTGAAATCTATTTCATCAATGTCAATGAATTCTCCTGTTCGAGATATATGGTGTAGTCTCAATCCAATTTATTGATCCCGATTTCCTTTAACTATATTTGCTCAGGTTCGATTTGGAACCGTTGTGTTTGTGTTTGTGAGTTTAGTAGAATTCACCTGAAGCGATGGGGTGGTCTCTGGTATGAAGGAGCTAGAGGAATCTGAGGTCCTTAGTGCGTCAGACACGACATCTGGTGGCTGAGGCTCCGCCCCCGCGTAGCCTAGGCAAGGCGCCTATGATTGAAGAGAGGAATGGAGTTCAGCCAGCTCAGATGATAAAGAAATGCTGGGGTCAAAGGGTAGTGGGCAGATTAGTTAGGGAGGTGAATTTACCTGGGCCCGAATTCGGCTGTTTGAGGTTAAGGCCCAATGGGGGGTTAGGTGAAGCCCCACGCTACCTAGACTTTTTGCTTCTGGTCTAAACCATAACAGTTGGCCCAGAATATAGTGGGTCAGAAGTCCAATATTAGTGGGTTACACGGGTCGGGTTACTATATCTGGGTAGAGACTCAGGACGAGGACTGGTCATTTGTAGTTAGGCTTAGGAAGTTAACTCTTGTTAGTGCAAGGCGGGTAATCAATAACTAATTTGAAATTCAAAATTCAAGTTAGCATTTATGGGCATTAATGAATATAATAGACTGGGTCCCACCCACCCATGCTAAGCTCAGGTATTCTATGGGTCAACAATAGGTTTCAGATAACAAAAGAAGTTGGTATGGATCAAAGAAGTCGAGATATGCATATGAACCCAAAAACCGAATGAACAACAGAGAACAAAACCCAGCAATTTTGAGCAGAACAAAATAGCGTGCATTTGATACCCCACTCACACCAAGTCCGCTATAATGTAAATTATATGCTCAGATATCCCCCGTTTCATACCGCACTCACACAAAGTTCATTAACTAACAACGACCAATAGCTGTTCGATAGTTGTAAGGCACTGTGTTATAAATACCAGGGCACTCAAATGCGAAGATGAAACAAGCATTAATGGCAGACAACAGATTAGGTCCACAAACAAAATAAACGAATTTAAAATGCAGTAATCACTTTCGGATACACTTTGGTTTTTGCCACTCAATATCCAACACTTCATTAATAGCACCTAATCCACTTAGCAGGTTGGATATTCAGACAGAGTAGTAGCAAAGGAAAAACTAGAGTATTTGGGCATGAATAATAGGCAGAACAAAAAAACACAATTTGCAATCTAGTAGGAAGTAAATAATAAGCAGCTGTACTAACTAGGATAGCAAACGTGGGATTCCTCTTGAGCTTTAAAATCATCCATTGGTAGTAAGAATCAGGAAGAGGACTCAACGGAGTTGAGAGCTTCTCTCTCTACCTCTTCTCTCTCTTTTTCTTTGAAATTTTGTACTTGACACTTACGTCTATACAATGCTTCATACAGAGCCATTCCAATCGAAGATTGGCAGCTATTATTGTAACCCAATTCCGCATACGGTACACAATCAATCCACTTATCCCAAAATCTAATACAAAAGCTCTTAGCATATCTTTCAATATCTGAATAACTCTTTTTGACTGACCATCGGTTTGCGGGTGTACCATCGTATTGAACTTCAAATTAGAACCCATTGATTCCTAAAACTTAGCTTAAAATCAAGATGTAAACCTTGGGACTTGGTCTAACATGATACTCGAAGGTATTCTATGCAATCTGACTATCTCCCGCATATATATTTGAGCTAACTTTTCCATTGAGTCCCTTACATTTACTCGGAATAAAATGCACTCGATTTGGTCAATCTGTCAACCACTACCCATATGGTATCCTTTTGGGTCTTTGCCATAGGTAGTTCGAGTAATGAAATCCATGGTCACCTCTTCCCATTTCCATTCTGGTATTGGTAAAGATTGCAACAATCTTGTCGACTTTTTGTACTCTGCTTTAACTTTCTGACAAGTCAGCCACGTGGAAACATATTTCACCATGTCCTTCTTCATTCTAGGCCACCAATAGGCTTTCTTTAGGTCTTGATACATTTTTACTTCTCTCGAATGAATAGCATACTTGCTTCTATGCGCCTCTTTTAAAATCTTATCCTTCAGTTGCTACTCATCGTGCATGCACAAATGATCTCGAAAATACATCACTCACGTCTCGTCTTACCGAAAATCACCGCCTTTTCGCTTAAGTCCCTTATCCTAAATTGTTGAAATTCCACATTGCTTTGTTGTGCTTTGATGATTTCCTACCTTCAATTTGGTATCAATTTCAGATTGTTGATATAAATCTTTCCTTCTTGTACCTCATTCCTTTTCTCCAACACCTCTTCGATCGCTTGAATCTCTTGAATTCTCAATCCGGCCATTTTGACTTTACGACTCAGGGCATTAACAACTACATTGGCCTTCCCCGGGTGGTAGTTGATAGGACAATGATACTCCTCCAAAAATTCCATCCATCTTCGCTGCCTCAAATTTAAGTCCTTCCGGTTAAAAATATATTTCGGACTCTTGTAGTCCGTAAACACTCCATACTCGGCTCTATATAGATAATGTTGCTATTTCTTCAATGCAAAAACAATGGCAGCCAGCTCCAAATCATGTGCCGGATAATTGATTTCGTGAGGCTTCAACTTCCGAGAGGCATCTCGCTATCACCTTCCTATCTTGCATCAATACTCGCTCCTAAACCTTCCTTAGATGCATTAGTAAACAAAGCATAGGGTTTATCTCCCTCTAACAAACTCAAGCACTGGGCCATCATTAATCTCCACTTTAACTCTCGGAAACTCTTCTCACATTTTTCACTCTTGACAAAGGGCACATCTTTTCTCAACAATCGGGTCACAAGTGATGCTAGCATTGAGAACCCTTTAATAAACCGCCGGTAATAGTCGGCTAACCCCAAGAAGCTCTTGATCTTGGTGATGTTCTCCGTCTACTACCAGCCTAAAACCGCTTCAACTTTTGTTGGATCCACTTTGATTCTATCCTTGGTCACTACATGGCTAAGAAACGACACATTGTCTAGCCAAAATTTGCACTTGCTAAATTTGGCAAAAAGCTTGTGCTCCCTCGGCTTTTCCAATACCGGCTTTAGATGCTTTGCATGATCTTCCGGACTCTTGGAATATATAAGCATATCATCGATGAATACCACCACAAATTTATCCAAGTATGGTTGGAAAACATGATGTATCAAATCCATAAACACTGTCGGTGCATTAGTCAACCCAAAAGGTATCACCACAAACTCGTAGTGACCATATCTAGTGTCGAAAGTCGTTTTGAAAATATCCTCCTCCTTAATCCATGCTTGATAATATCCTTGCCTTAAATCTAGATTGGAATAACAATTGGAGTTTGCAACTGGTCAAATAGCTCATTAATTAAAGGTTAGGGGTATTTATTCTTGATGGTCAAATTATTCAACCCCCGATAGTCGATGCACAACCTCAAGGTCCCGTCCTTCTTCTTCACAAATAGCACTGCAGCTCCCCAAGGTGATGTGCTAGGCTTTATGTAACATTGCTTCACCAATTCTTCTAGCTACTCCTTTACTTCTTTCAATTCTACTGGTGCCATCCGATATGGGGTTCGGGATACAAGTTTTGCTCTTGAAATCGGATCCATGGCGAACTCAACTTCTCGGGTAGGGGGAAGAGAAGTGAGTTCTCGCAAGGAACATATCAAGAAAATCTTTTACCACCTCGGTATTTTTCAGGGTGCACCGATCCTTTGGCTTGTTTATCATATAAGCCAAATATCGTTGGCATCCTTACTTCAACGAACTTCCAAGCTTTTGCTCCGGCTATAAAAAACTTCAATTCTTTTACTCGCTTGTCGTTGAATTCTAGCGCATCACAACCAGGTCTAATGAACTGGACAGACTTATTCTTACAATCTATTTTAGCTCTATGCTAGCCAATCCATACCCAAAATTATGTCATAGTAATCAATAGCTAAGACTATTAAGTCTCCATCTAAGCTCTCTTTCCCCACTCCAATCTTACAACTCTTCACATACCGATCTGCTTGCATCGTTTTTCCCAAGGGCGTACTTACCGAAAAAGTAAAAGGTAGTTCTACTCCATCCCAACCAAATGATATGCATAATTCTTGTTAAGATAGGAATGGGTGGATCTAAGGCCTAATAATGCATTAACTGAACGACCTTAGATAGTAAATATATATTCCACCACTATTGCATCCGTTCCAACTTCCTCCCGGTTAAGAGTAAAAACTTTTGCTTTCACTTGTGGCTTCTACGTTCCACTTCTGAAGGCTCCTGTGGTATTGGCTCGATTAGCTCCCTCAGTCAGAGCTGAGTTTTCTTACCCGATTTGAAGGAGTTTTGGGCAAGTGTTTCAAAGATGCGTTGAGTCTCCATAATTATAGCATTTCCTTTCAGCTCCCTTAGATCAGCAGTTCTTCTCCACATGACCCTTCTTCTCACAATGTCGGTATGACAGGAGATTCTGCGTAGGACCAGTCGGTGCCGTATGTGCTTGCTTTCCTTGGTTTTGCTATTGTTGATGGGTAGGTCACTTATTAGCTTGCTGCTTCAGAAAAAGCCTCGGTGGTTGCCTAGGCGGCAAGAAAGGTTTCGATACCATCCTGCTTCGGTCCTCATTCTTTGTTCAGGTCACTATGCCTACTGCCCCAGAATATATTGTTGGTGGAGAAGGTACCAAAGCCCTTCTCAGCTCCTGACTCAGGCCCTTGATAAACTATCTAGTTCAGTTCTGCTCGGTGTCTACTAATCTCTCGCAATACTTCAACAGTTGAGTGAAATTAGTAGCATACTGAGCCACAGTCATGCTCCCTTACTTTAAAGTCTAGAACTCGTCTTCCATTTTCTCCACTATCTACTGAGGGATATTTTCTACTATGAATGCCTTCACAAAATTGGCCCACGTCCAGTCTTGATCTATTAGTTCTCAGTCTTCTTGGACACACTGCCACCATACTCGAGCTAGGCCTCTCAGCCTAAAAGTAGCAAATTTGACCATCCTCTTCTCAGCATATTGAAGTGCAGCAAAGATGTCCTCCATCTGCTCCACTTTCTGATCCTGTTCAGCTTCTCCTAAGAAGGTGGGAGGTTAGAATTTCATAAACCTCTCCAGCGCTTCATCTTCTCCCTTTGGATTCCTTCGCTCTGACACAGTTTGTAGTATCTCAGTCATCTTGTGAAATGCTTGCCCCAGAGTCACATTAGCGAGGCTCTCACCCCGACTTCCTATTCTAGTTCATTCTCATTCCCCCGATTTGGCAAGGAAAGTTGAGTAGCTTTATATTCTAGAGTCACGGGTTCCGTTTCGAGAATCCTTCGTCGGTTATCGCTACGCTAAGCTTTGGTGCCATTCTATACCATCATCTCCAAATGATGAGTTATGCATCAAAGTTTAAAATATTTAAATCCAGGCATGCATTCATATTCAGACTTGAGTAAAAGTAAATCAGATGCAAGCTTTGTATAAATAATTGCATTCTTCAAGATTAGAGCACACCAAGGTACTCTTATTTGTAAATTTTTTTTAAATAAAGCAATTAACATAAATGAACCCCTAGCACATGAGTTTATTGAAAGCAGTAAATAATAGTTTTCTAGACATGAAAAACTTGAAGGCATAAAAAGGGAAAACACAGGGCACGTAGTGGAAGCGAATACAAAAAAACTGAAAAAACCAAGAATAGAGGAATTCCCGTCCAGGGCCGGCGCCGGCTCCGGCTCCAGCAGCCCTAGCCAGCGCCAGTTCGGCTTTGGTGGGACTCCGAGGTTAAAAATTTCTTACCTCATTTCCTCGTTTTAAGAATTGGCTGGACCGAAATGTGTGCAACTGGGGTAGGTGCGCCGATAGAAACCTCTCGGTACGATGCCCGTAAGCCTCCTACTCCGTCTTTGCATGTAGGTGAACGCCAAACTCTTGATCTTCCAAGATATGGCCTACCTAATTCCGTTTGGTGAACAACTAACAGAACTAAAGAATATTTTCTAGAAAGAGAGAGAGAGAGAGAGACGTGTGGTTCTTTTATCACGAAGAAGAGTCTGTCAAAAACAACGATGATCTCCAATCCTCCTGTTTAACCTAAATAAAATCCTAGGTTAAACTGGATTGGGCCATTGGACTCTTCATTTAACCTTTTGGACTAAATTAATTATTCTAATTAGAACCAATTAATTGGCCCAACAAATAATTAATTTCCCAGCCCAAATAAATTAGTCCAATTAACAAGCTTATATTAGTTTAGTCTCAGGTTTATCTTTAATTATTCAAATTGGGCCAAAGCATTGAATAATTAATTAATCCACCAAACTAATTTAATTATAAAAAACCTTAGAGGGGGAGGGGTGAATAAGGTTTTTAGCAAGCAAAAAAAATTAATTTTTCCAGTTTGTCTAAAACGCTCGAATAGTGATGATCACCAAGATGCTTGGACTGACTTTATAGATGCACGTGAAAGTTATCTAAGCACTCATAGATGTATATCTAGATTTAGACAGAAAAAGAACATAAAAAAAAGGTACATGAACCACTGAATTAAATGAGACAAGGGATGTATAGTGGTTTGATCAATAATGATCTATGTCCACTACCTTAAGCACCACACTTAAGGATTTTCAATCCTATTTTATTAATCTCACTTAATGAAACGTTTCACATACAAGAGAGGATCACTACACTAGGTTTTCCACAACCTCTCAGTCAAGCAAACACATCGAGGATCACCTTATTAGGTTTTACTCCACAACCTTAACACAAACACAAAACAAGGATCACCCCAGTGGGTTTTACCACACAACCTTAAACATAAATCAACACAAGGCTCACCCCTATGGGTTTTACACAACAATCTTGCGCTACAACAAGGATTTGAATATCAATAGAAAAGAGATAAGCTCACTTACTTGAGTAGATGTTCTCTCGGATACAAACCACAAAATACTTTTATCTTTGATACACAATGAACTCACTTTGAAGCTAGTAAAAGGAGATTTTTAAAAATGTTGAGCAATAAAGTTTCTAAGATAGATGTTTCAAAATCTTATCTCTAATCTTGCTTTAAGGGCTATTTATAGAGCTAAAAAGTGGAGTGCCAATGGTTATAAAGAAACGGCTATAAATTTTCTATTTAAACTCATCCGTGTTTTGGACTTGGGTTTTGGATAAAGATGCATCCGAGAGGTAAGTCCAAAATGGCACTACCCAGACAAAAGTTTAGAGGATTTTGGATGAACCTTTTGGATTCAAACTGTTCTATCCAAAATTCTGTGATTTTAAAAAACTTAGAAAACATCTCATTTTAAGCTTCAAGGTAAAGTCAAATGAATTAATAGATAAGAAGACATAGAAATTAATAGATATACCTTAATAACACTTTCTAGTCTATCATTCTTCACAAAGAACTTCCTTGATATATAACTCCTCATACTTTAATTTTCTCATTCGATCTTCTAATATTGAAATCAGCGATGAAGGAGTTGCCAACAATTCTTATCTGAAGACTTTTAAAGAATAAAGATCAAACATATCCTATCACAATAAATTGACAAGTTAGTTCATATCAACGTTTGTCATAAATCAAAACATAGAAGAAAGCCCTTAGGGCTAACAATATCCCCTTTTTGGAGTGATGACAAACATTACACTTTTGATATGCAAAGAGAGAACACGTTGAATTGAAAAGGTGCAAATAAATGCAATCTCACTATATAGGTCTCATAGAGATCTTATGATAAAAAATTTGTAAACATATCTCAATGATCCTAAAGCCATTCATATCTCTATATAAATATTCAGAATGATTTGATAGAGATAGCAAGTGATAAAATACTCCCCCTAAATAAATGCTTATATGAATATTTTAAACAAAAGTGTGATGAGTAGAAGTTACGATTTATTCATCCAAAAAATGTATCCAATTTTTTTTTTTGGAAGAGCGAGTGTTTTCAAAATTACATTTGGATAGGAATTTTGGATGTCCAAAATATATTTTCCATTTAGTGATACTGCTTATAAGAACATTTGTTTGGATTCAAAATTTCGAGGCCAAACCCCCCCCCGACTCAATGCACGAAAATCTTATCACAGAATTTAGTTTCAAGAATACAATTATCATCCGAAAATCTATGTTTTTGAATAAAATTGAACGTCACAAACTGAGAGGTTTTTTTAGAAAATTTCGTGAACAGTGAATCAAAACATATCAGTGATTTTCAAAACATTTCAACTTTTATTTCAATGCATAACTGTTCATACCGAAGTAGTTCATGCAATTCGTAACAGCTTATGCGGTTACTTGAAATTCAACAACCTGTTCATCTCTCCACTAACAATTTCAGTTTTCAAATTGGTTCCAATTATCATAGCACTTTTTTCGCAGATCCATCATCAGTCCAATTTCAAAACATAAGTCATTCCCCAAATTCAGTTCATACATATAACATCAGTCATGTAGAATCCATATCAGATTATTATGCAGAAACCATAACTTTTTCTCGCCATATTAACATGTAAATCATCAGTCATATGCAGACCTAACATTTTCTCCTTATCAGTTAATGCATGCTGACAATAACATTTTCTTTCTCCCCAGTGAATGCATACATAGTCATGCAGTCCATAACATTTGCAGACTTAACATTTTCTCCTTATCAGTTAATGCATGCCAACAATAACATTTTCTTTCTCCCCCTTTGTCATCAATAAAAAAGAAGCATAGCAGAAAAAGAGTAGAAGAAAACCAGATGAATAATATGCAACAAAAATAACCAGATAGGTAATAAGCATACTATAGAGAAGAAAGCTTAAACAAGTATCTAGCAGAAATTATCCGAAGACATAATGTAAATGACTGAAAAAGTAAATTGTTCAACTTGTGCAGAATGGAAATTGTTCATCAACCAATTTTGCTGCCCAATAATGTTGTCTAGGAGATATTAATTATTTCACCCTTTGATCCAACACCCTTCTTGGAAAACTGACCAGCTATTCTGTTTGATTTTATTTTCATAACCACGTGTTTTTATCTTTTTCCAGAGGGTTTGGACTTGGGAGAAGGTGGAGGAGTTTCTGTTTTCTTTAAGGGAGAAAGTGGAGGAGATGGTTCAGGAGAAAGTTCAGGAGAGGAAACCATTTTGTCTACCGGTAATTCAAACTTATTCTTAGCTTTTTCATGTTCAGAAGACTTAGCAGATTGCTCAATAACAGAAAGTCTGTTTCCAAGGTTCTTAATTTCTGAACAAAGAGATTCCAATTTCTCAGCAAATGAGCTAATTGCACCTGAATATTTGCGGACAAGCCGTAGTCTGGAACAGTTCCTTTAGCAGATGATTCTACCTGAAAGACTTCATTAATTTTTCTCTTTGTTCCTGACTTCCCTTCCTCCTTAATCTTTATCAAGTTTTCCCTCTCTTTCCCTACAAATTCTCTTAATAATTTCCATGAATTATGCTCCCTAATATATCCCATCTTTTCAAATAAATCAAAGCTGTAAACATTTGTTTTGCTAGGATCACAGAGAACAATACTTAAATCAATTTTTAAAAAATCAAATACTTTCATCAATAAATTTCCAAAAGGAAGAGCCTTGCTTAATGTGTTTCAGGACTACAACATAAGTTTGGTTGCTAGAAACCTAAAATTTATTTGCCTTCCCTCAGCTAAAGCTAGCATTATCACCATTTGCAGAATACTTATAGAAGTCTTATGGCCAAAACTAGGGATAATCATGGTTGACACCATGTAATGCAAGATTCTACCCATCCCATTCAGCCATTTAGAACTCCTATTTCCAGAATTCTCAAAACTTTTCCCTCCAATGAACAGTTGATAGGGGCTAAATTAGTCATATTTTTTCTAGTTATTTGAGATCATTTCGTGATATATTTTGTTCAATAACTGGTCATATTCCTTTATATTTGAGATTTTACCCTTGAAAAGGTATTTTGTGCATTAATTTAGATTTTAGGGGTAAAATAAAGTAAAATCATCGTAAAAAAAAGAATGTAGGTGGCGCCGACCTAGGAAGGACAGCCGGCGCCGGTTAGCCACTGGAAGAATAGAGAAATTGCGAAGAACAAAGGAAGTGCAATTGAAATTGGAAAAAGGAATCAGTAAGACAAATTCAGCAGTTCATGGCTAGAAAACAAAACAAAAGACAGCAAAAGAGAACAACCGCAACAAAGCATGAAAATCAGTGGGGCCAAGAAGGAAACAAAAGCCAACAATGGTAGGCTGTAAAGGAAGTAGCCGAAACAAGGAAGAAGGAAAGAAACGACAAAAGTAAATAATTTCGGTGGCTTGGCTGTGGCTCAATTGAGTCGATGCAATAAAGGAAAAGGGACAGAATTCGGGCAGCAAAGTAAGACAGTTTTTTGGCAGCTTTGTGGCAATTGAGTCGATAGCAAAACAAGACAAAAGTGAGAAAAGAAAGGAAGCAATTCGGTGGGTTTGGTTCGGCTGAGCAAGCCAATAGCAGGAAAGAAAAGGAAAAGCAGAAGCAACAAAGCAAGGATTTTGGTACAGAAACAAAGTTAACAAAAGTGGCACAAAAGGAGGCTTCGATTTCGAGTGCAAGAAGGAGAAGACGGGTCAGCAGTTCCATGGCTCAAATTGAAGCCGATTTCAGCAATTGCAATTCAATAATTCAAGTGAAGTCCAATTTAACAAAAAACAAGTTCTTCAGTAGAAACGACAAAGTCCCAATTCAAATTGAATTTCCAATTCACAAAGTCAAGACAGTGGACTACTAAGTTTTCCTTTAATTTTTTTTTAGTTTTTTTTAGGTTTTTATTTAGACTTTTTATTAATCCTTTTTTGTTTTGGTTATTTTTAGGTAATTTCTTCTTCTTTACTTAGGATTCTTTTAGGAACTTTGTAATCCTATAAATAAAGGACAATTTACCCTAGGAAATGGGGGTGCATAATGTAGGGACTTAGATTTATTTTTGAGTGCATCACCAAAATTTTTTCGGGAGAAATAAAAAATTCAAGGAGGGTTGTACAAGAAGGTTTTCAAAGGAAGAAGAAGGAGGCTTGTCTATGAGTACTTTCTTTTATTTTGTTTTCTTTTTCTTGACAATGATATGTTAATTGTTTTATTGTAATTCAATGTTGTTTAGATATTCGTGATTTCTAGAGTTGTCTGATATTTTGATTAATTGGTTATTATTCTTGGTATTCAATTACTTGTGCTTATTATGAAATTAGTTGGTTGGTTCTCACCATTGACTTGCTGGACCAAAGGGGTTGATGGTAGTTTCAATTTATTGATTTCATATTCTATTGGCTATTGACTTGCTAGACCAAAAAGGGTTGATTGCTTAGAACTGATAATTGAAGGTTAATTGATGTCTTCCGAAACCAAGGGTTCATTGATTAATTTCATGCTTTGAATTTTCTGAGACCAAGGGAATTTAATTGAGGATTGTGTTTAATGCATCTTTTGGATGAATTAGTTGAGACGAGACCAAGTGATTCTAATATATCTAGAATATAGTGATTTCATGGATTGACCATCGAAGTGAGTCTACCTTAATCCTTCATGATGCTAAGGGAATAATTAGTTATGATAATGATTGGGTTCTTTAAGATCATGGTTGTCTAAACAATGGCTTCAGCTACATACTTCTCCATCCTTGACATGTATATATTTTTAGTTTTATTTTATTTTATTTTTCTTTTTATTTATTTTTCACTTTATCGAGTTGGTTAAACAATAAAAGAAAGGTGATTAATGTCTACTTTGTTCCTTGAGGATCGACACTCGTTTGAACCCTATGCTTGGTCAATGATGAGTACGCTTGCTCATATGTGTGATTTGGAGTTAACGTTTTAATATAAACTTGATTGGGAATGTGCTTAGTTTTTGTATGATTTTTATACCCAAATCCATACACATCAACAGCTTTTCCAAAATTTTTCGGATAAAAATTTCCTTTCCCTCAGGAAACTTGTTCAACTTCAAAGTACTAAAATCTGCATCTCTAACATCACATATTCTATTAAATAGCCTATGATCAAATTCTATTTCTCTCGCCCTTTACTCTTGACACATACCATCTAATCATAAAACCGCCTTCAGTTTCTTCCAGTTTTCCTTTTCTCAAGTTAGCGTAAAATTCCCAGACCAGAGGAGTATATATCTTCTCATCAACAAACAACAAACTTCCCTACCCAATGTGATCAAACAAATCCAAAATATTAGACAAGTTTAGAAAGGCAGAATGGTTAACCCGATAGCCAGAGATAACAGTTCAATTTCTTGAAACCCAATCATTGTATTCAGTCTCACAAATCAAGAAATCAAGGTACCTAATTTGCAAAACCCACTTGTTTTGAAGAAGATTCTGACGTATCATAGTGGGAAGCAGAGAAGTGCGGTTGAGGAGAAGCTTCCTTTGTTTTCGCCTTGGTTGAACCCGAAACCTTTTTCATTATCACAGGAGATGATTTTTGCTCATTTTTTGGTTTTGGAACGGTAGATTTAGTCTTAGCCATCGAAAGATTGAGATATTTTCTGGGCTTTTTGGTTTTTTTTTTTTTTTTTTGAAGAGCACAGAAGATTTTTGGAAGAAGAACAGTTTTAAGGGTTTCAAATGAGAGAAAAACCATATAGCTTTGAATGTCTAGAGTAATGTGAGAATAAAGTGCCTTGAAAACATAAGTTTTTCTAAGAAGTTTGGAAAAAATGCGCAAACCAATATTTTGAAATTCAAAATTTGGAATAAGAAAAATATTAGTGATGGATTTTGGAACTAGACCAGATCCGAAATCATCATCCAAAAGAGTGTTTTCCTGAAATGCATTTTGGATGTAGGAATTTGATTCTAACACTCGTGTCCAAAACAAAGAACGAGGTATTTTAGATGTAGAACTTTATTTCCAAAACTTTTTTCTTCATAAATCCTGCACAAGGAAGACTTATACCATATGGTTAGTTATTAAATTCTTGTAATTCCCAAGTTGAATCTATCATCAGCTAAAGGTTTAGTGAAGATATCTACAAGTTGTTCATCCGCTGAGATATATTCAACACACACATCGCCTTTGAATACATGGTCTCGGATGAAGTGATGTTTAACTTCAATGTGCTTTGTCCTCGAATGTTGTACTGGATTTTTTGTTAGATTGACAGCACTTGTATTATCACACAATATAGGTACACAATTAAAATTTAGATTAAAATCTAGCAATGTATTCTTCATCCATAAAATTTGAGCACAACAACTCCCAGCTGTAATATATTCAGCCTCAGTGGTGGATAAAGATACATAAGCCTGCTTTTTACTATGCCATGACACGAGAGTGTCCAAGAAATTGACAATGGCCACTAGTACTTTTTCTTTCAACTTTACACTCTGCATAATCTGCATCAGTATATCCTATAAGATCAAAAGTATTAGTACGTGGATACCATAATCCATAATCATATGTGCTAATCAAATATCGAAGTATGCGTTTAACTGCACATAAATGTGATTCCTTTGGACAAGATTGAAATCGAGCATAAAGACATACTGAAAACATGATGTCTGGTCGGCTAGCAGTAAGATAGAGTAGACTTCCAATCATACCTCTATACTTATGCTTATCTACTTTCTTACCTTTTTCATCATGATCAAGTTTAATGGATGTACTCATAGGTATGCTGATTTCTTTCGCTTCATTCATTCCAAATCTTTTGAGCAACTCCTTGGCATACTTAGCTTAATTTATAAAGATACCATCCATCATTTGCTTAATTTGCAGTCCGAGGAAGACGTTTAGTTCTACCATCATACTCATCTCAAATTCTTACTGCATAGTCTTAGCAAAAATCTTGGAGAAAGATTCATTAGTAGCACCGAAAATAATATCATCAACATAGATCTAAACAATCAGTAAATTATCAGGGTTATCAGATTTGATGAACAAGATATTGTCAATTAAGTCTCTAGAAAATCCTTTCAAGATCAAGAATCCAGTAAGTGTCTCATACCAAGCTCTTGGAGCTTGCTTTAATCCATAAAGAACTTTAGAAAGTTTGAGAACGTGATTTGGAAAGTGATCATGAATAAAACCAGGAGGTTGTTCAACATGCACTTCCTCCTCAATAAAGCCACTTAGAAATGCACTTTTGACATCCATTTGATAAAGTATGAAATTTTTGAAGGATGCAAAAGCAAGCAATATTCGTATAGATTCTAATCTGGCAACAGGTGAAAATGTTTCATCATAGTCAATGCCTTCTTCTTGATTAAATCCTTGGGCAACCAACCTAGCTTTATTTCTAATAACGACCCCATTTTCATCAAACTTATTTCTAAAAGTCCATTTTGTACCAATAACAAGTTGATCATGAGGTCTAGGGACGAGTTTCCAAACTTGATTTCTTTCAAATTGATTAAGCTCTTCTTGCATGGCAATAATCCAAAATTCACCATGTAAAGTAATATCAATGTAGCTTGGTCTAATATTTGAAAGAAGAGAAAAGTTGTCAATGAAATACCGTCTAGTTTTAACTCCATGGTCCGGATCTCTAATAATTTGTTCCTTTGGATGACCTAATTTATATTTCTAATCCTTCCGCAATTGATGATTTGCAGAATCTTCAGTTTGTTCTTTCTTTTATTCAATCTGCAATTCTTCAATTGCTTCTTTTTTGCATGAGTATCTAATGGTGGAGCTTTAACATGATCTAACTTAACTTCATTTGAATTCCCTACATTATCGTCATCTCTTTTTGAAGTATAAATGTTAGATTCATCAAATACAACATGTACAGGTTCTTCCACACAAAGTGTTCTTTTATTGTATAGGCTATAAGCCTTTTGTTGGAAGAATATCAAAGAAATATGGCCTCATCGGACTTGCTATCAAAATTTTCAAGATTATCTCTTGTATTTAGAATAAAACATTTACATCCAAATACTTTAAAATAAGAGATAGAAGGAGTTTTATCAAACATAAGTTCAAACAGAGTTATTCTCTAAAATGGTCTTAACATACCTCGGTTTATTGTATAGCACGTTGTGTTAACAGTTTCTGCTCAAAAGTATTTTGGAAGAGCATCTTCACAAAGCATTGATCTAGCCATTTTTTGCAAAGTCCGATTTTTCCTTTCAACAACACCATTTTGTTGAGGAGTTTTGGTTGCTGAAAAATTATGAAAGACTCCATTTTCATCACAGAAGTGAGTAAATTCACTGTTACAAAATTCCTTACCATTATCACTTCTAATAGAAACCAATTTGCATCTAATCGAGTTTCGGATGCGCTTTATCAGTTTTGAAAATTCAGAAAAAGCTTCATCCTTTTGTCCAAGAAATAAGGTCCGGGTAAATCTAGAGAAATCATCAACAAGTACATATGCATATTTCTTACCTCCAAGACTAGCAGTCCTCATGGGTCCAAACAAATCCTTATGAACTAATTCGAGTGGTTTTGAGATAGAAATCATTTTCTTTAGTTTAAAAAAGGTTTTGATTTGCTTCCCAAATTGACATGCATCATAGATTTTATGTTTATCAAATTTCATTTTTGGAAGTCCCCTAACAAGTTCTTTTGATGACAATTTGTTTAACAAATCAAAGGATACATGACCTAATCTTCTATGCCAAAGATAACCATCATTGTCATAAACAGATAGGCATCTAATTCTATTAGCTACAAAGTCATTAAGATAAAACACATATACATTTCCCATACGTTTGGCAGTAAAGATGATTTCGAGATTTCCACTGTCAAGTATAGAGTAAGAATCTTTTTCAAAAATGACTTTGCAACTATTGTCACAAAGTTGGCTAATGCTGAGCAGGTTATATTTCAAATCATTAATAAGTAAAACATGCTTTATAATTGTTAAGGAACTTTTACCAATATTACCAATGCCAAAAATCTTCCCTTTCTTCTTATCTCCAAACATAACAAATCCTTCATTTGTAGTCTAAATATCTTTTAACAAGACTGCATTTCCAGTCATGTGTCTTGAACAACCATTGTCCAATAACCACTTGGTGAAGCTTAAAGGTCGTGCCTATACATGAGAAGAAGAGATGATTTTTGGTACCCAGATTTTCTTGGGTCCATGAAGGTTAGTAACACTTTCCTTGATTTTCTAGAATGTGACTTTACCGATTTCAACTTTTCTTTTGATAAGGCATCTTGAAACTCTATGTCCTGATTTTTCACAGTATGTACATGATTTGTTTGTGCTGTGAGAAGAAGTGGGTTTAACATATTGAGACTTGTTCTTTTCGTTGTTATTCTTATGTTCATATCCTAAGCCACTTTGATTACTCGCTAAAATAAATCTGGGCTTGCAAATTTTATCTTTATCCTTGTGTCTATATCCTAAGCCACTTCAATTACCAAATTGATGATGAGTTCCAAGTAACTTTTTCAAATTATTTTTACCATTTGTGAATTTTTCAATGCAACTAGTAAGATCATTTACTCTGATCTTCATATTGTCAAAGGTGCTAACCATGCATTCAAGAGTTTGAATTTTATCACATAAATTTTTGTTTTCTAGAGATGCATTGTCCAAGACAGTCATGCTCATATATTTTTCAATTATAGCACATGCATGTGTTTCAAGAGACATTTTGCAGTCATTCAACAAGGCTTCATTTTTTTTCTTCAAACATTTAACCTTTAACTTTAAGTCTTCATTTTTTCTGGACAGTTTTTTAATTCATGAAACATATCACATAACAACTCATTAGGATCAACATGCTTTTCAGTCATAGATATAAGTGAATTAGACACGCAATTTGATGTTGAAAGGTTTACCTCATCTTCTAAAGCCATGAAGCAAATGTTGGCAGTTTCTTCCTCAGATTCCTCAGCTTCATTTAAGTCCCAAGCTCCTATCAATCCTTTACCTTTCTTTACCTTCAGGTCTTTCTTTTTCTTAAGCGTTTTTCCTTCCTTGCCTTTTGCAACCGAACAGTCTGCAATGAAGTAATCGGTGCTTTTATATTCAAATCATTGAGGTTTGAAGTCGGAGGTTTGTCCTTTCTTTCTTATAAGTTTTCTTCCTCATTTGTTGTTTCCTTTGTTGAACATCCTTCTGAATTTCTTTGCTATCATTGCCAAGTCATCATTGTCCTTTTCCATGCCTTCACTGCTTTCCGAAAGGCTCGTTTCTCCATCATCATTTTCAGCCTTTAGCGCAATCCCTTTTCTGCCTTTACTATGATCTTCAGATTCATGAAATCTTTTAAGCTTCATCTCATGAGTTAAAAGAGATCCGATCAACTCTTCAGTAAATAAGGATTTTAAGTCCTTGGATTCTTCTACAACAAGAGTTTTAGGCTACCAGCTTTTTGGTAAGGCATCAAGAATTTTTTGATTTTGTTCCCCAAGGGAATAAACCTTTCCGTAAGCTTTCAGACCATTTGAGATATTAGTAAATCTTATAAATATGTCAGTGATGCTTTCATTTGGCCTCATAGTAAATAATTCATAATCATGAATAAGAAGCCCCAGTTTTGATTCTTTGACTTGGTTAGTCCCCTCATGGGTAACTTCAAGCAATCTCCACATGTCATGGGGAATCACAACCACTAACATGGTTGTATTCAATCGCATCTAGTGCACAACACAAAAGTTCATAGCTTGAAAATTTAGAGTCATTTTCGCATTGTCTTCCATACTATACTTGTCATTCTGTTTAGGTATTTTTATGCCATTAATCATCTTTGATGGAATAAAAGAACCATTCTATTAAACTCCATAACTCAAAGTTAATAGAACACACATAAATTTTCAATCTATTTTTTCAGAAAGTATAGTTGCTTCCATTAAACAAAGGAGGATGATTTGTTGAAGACCCTTCAACATATGGAAGAAAGGATGAGCTTGCCATTAGGATCTTTTCTACAAGGTTGTTAAACTTAGAATATGTAAACCTTGCTCTGATACTAAATGAAAAACCTTAGAAGGGGGTGAATAAGGTTTTTGGCAAGTAAAAATAATTAATTTTTCCAGTTTGTCTAAAACGTGGAATAGTGATGATCACCAAGATACTTAGACTGACTTCATAGATGCACAAAAAGTTATCCAAGCACTCGTAGATGTATATCTAGATTTAGACAGAAAAAGAACATAAAAAAGAAGGTAGATAAACCACTGAATAAAATGAGACAAGAGATATATAGTGGTTCGATCAACAATGATTTACGTCCACTACCTTGAGCACCACACTTAAGGATTTTCAATCCTATATCACTAACCTCACTTAATGAAAAGTTTCACATACAAGAGAGGATTACCATACTAGGTTTTCCACAACCTCTCAGTTAAGCAAACACATTAAGGATAACCTCACTAGGTTTTACTCTACAACCTTTACACAAACACAAAACAAGGATCACTCCAATAGGTTTTACCACACAACCTTGAACATTAATCAACACAAGGCATACCCCTATAGGTTTTACACAACAACATTGCACTACAACAAAGATTTGAATATCAATAGAAAAGAGATAAGCTCACTTACTTAAGCAGATGTTCTCTCGAATAGAAACCACAAAATACTTTTATCTTTTATACACAATGAACTCACTTTGAAGCTAGATAAAAGGAGATTTTTGAAAATGTTAAGCAATAATGTTTCTAAGATAGATGTTTCAAAAATCTCATCTCTAATCTTGCTTTAAGGGCTATTTATAGAGCCAAAAAGTGGAGTGCTAATGGTCATAAAGAAACGGCTATAAATTTTCTGTTTAAACTCATCCGTGTTTTGGACTTGGGCTTTGGACGAAGATGCATCCAAGAGGTAAGTCCAAAATGGCACTACCCAGATAAAAACTTTTCAACCCAGTTTAGAGGATTTTGAACGAACCTTTTAGATTTAAACTGTTCCATACAAAATTCTGTGAATTTCTGAAACTTAGAAAATATCTCCTTTTAAGCTTCAAGGTAAATTCAAATGAATTAAGAGATAAGAAGACATAGGAATTAATAAATATACCTTAATAACACTTTCTAATCTATCATTCTTCATAAAGAACTTCCTTGATATATAACTCCTCATACTTTAATTTTCTCATTCGATCTTCTAATCTTGAAATCGGTGATGAAGGAGTTGCCAACAATTCTTATCTGAAGACTTTCGAAGAATAAAGATCAAACATGTCCTATCACAATAAATTGACAAGTTAGTTTATATCAACGTTTGTCATAAATCAAAACATAGAAGAAAGCCTTTAGGGCTAACAAATTAATTCTCTATCTCCATGGACCTTTATTTTATTCTAGCCCAATAATTAAATCAGGCTACTTAAATAAAATAAATTCTATTTAACGTAAGATCAATTCCTTATCCTGTGTTTAATTAGAACTCACGGTCTTTACTGGGGACCAAAAGACACACCGCCTTAGGTATTAAAATAACCAAAATACCCTTGCCATATACATAGTTATATTTTTCATGTTAAATATTTCTTAATATCACCATAAGGAAATATTGACCTCAAGGATAATGCTGCGTTAGCAAAGTAACTGACTTACAGGTGTAATGACTGAAATACCCCTCTATACATCGCCATACATTTAGAGAGAAAGAAGTGTACTAATACCTTTCTAAATGACATCTACCATCCTTAAGCTTTTAGTCCAATGATCCACGACTTCCTGGATTATTTTTGCTTTTCAAGGGAGCTACTCTAAAACAAACATCCAAGCCATGTTTCCTAGGGCCCTAGATATTTAAATCATTCAGACAACTACAAGGGGCGACATGGTATAGAAACTATCTTGTACAAGTATGTCTTAACTAACTAGTCACACATACCCAACATGTAAGTATATTGGCCTTACGATAGAACCTTAACTATAGCATATTAAAGTACATGCTTCCAACTTTGTTAGATGACCAACTCATATTCAAGTCATAGAGTACTAGTCCACACTGTAGTAGTAGTAGTCTAGGTTTCTACCAGATAGTACTTTTTAAGAAATCACTACTACAAGTCTTGTTCTACGTATTCGAAATATGCTTATGTCATGAAGTGAGTGGACTACTCACTGGCTAAAGGTAAGCTATTCCCCATTTGAAATTCACAACATAATAACCTAAACATAATGAGATTCTCATTCTCATCAATTGGTTAAGAATAAATGTTTATGTGTTAAGTAACCCATGATCCATACCTTACTGTGAAAGACCTCCATTCACATGGACCACTTACTTAAACACAATAGGTCTTTTCCAAACGTAATTGTGCACAAATAAAATATAAATTCACAAATAATTTCTGAAAATAAATTCTTTTATTAAAACATTTAATTGTTACATCAGAAACCTAGTCTAAGAGGGTATATTTCCCAACAATCTCCCACTTGCACTCTAAGACTAAGTAAGTCCGTAGGTGCCCACCCCTATGACGTCTAAGTGTCTCTTGAAGACTCTCTTAGCCAAAGGCTTGGTGAGTGGATCAACTAGATTGTTCTCGGTGACAATCTATTCCACCACGACTTCCCGTTTCTAGATGAAATTCTGGATCAGGAGGTACTTCCTCTCGATGTACTTCCCCCTTTTGTGGTTCCTAGGTTCTTTAGACTGTGATACTACTCCAGTGTTATCGCAATACATCACAATCGGCCTATCCATGTGTGGCACGACTCCAAGTTCTGAAAGGAACTTCCAAAGCCAAACTGCTTCCTTGGATACCTCCAAAGCTGCCACATACTCAACTTCCATGGTCGAGTTAGCAATGCATGATTGCTTAATATTCCTCCATGAAATGGCTCTTCTGGATAAGGTGAAGATATATCCACTAGTGAATTTTCTCTCATCCTTATCCGCCTGGAAATCTGAGTCTGTGTATCTTGTAAGAACCAAGTCATCAGCCCTGTAAACCAGCATATAATCTCTTGTTCCCTTGAGATACTTAAGAATATACCTTACAGCTTGCCAATGAGTCTCCCCAGGGTTCAACTGATATCTGCTAGCCAAGCCTACGGCAAAGTAGATATCTGGCCTAGTACACAGTATGGTGTACATGAGACTTTCTACAGCCGAAGCGTAGGGAATCCTACTCATTCTGTCATTTTCTTCTTGAGACTTAGGACAGACCCTTAAGGAAAAATGACAACCTATGTCTGCAAGGAATTAGAGTTCCCTTGCATGAGTCCATGCTATACCTAGCCAGTATCTTGTCAATGTATGCCGCTTGGGATAATCCTAACATTCTCTGCTTCCTATTTCTAAGAAGTCTAATCCTGAGAATGTAACTGACTTCTCCCAAGTCCTTCATACTGAATTGACTAGACAACCAAACCTTTGTAGATGACAATGACCCTACATAATTTCCAATGAGTAGAATGTCATCCCCATACAAGACAAGAAAAACCACATTAATACCTTTAATTTTTCTATACACGCATGATTCATCCTCGTTTTGAATAAATCCATAAGACTTTACCGTCTTATCAAAATGAATGTTCCATACTCTTGATGCCTATTTAAGTCCATAAATGGACTTCTTAAGCTTGCAAACCATATGTTCTTGGCCTTCAGCAATAAAGCTTTCCGGTTGGGACATATAAATGTCTTCGCTAAGATGACCATTTAAAAATGCCGTCTTGACATTCATTTTCCGTATCTCAAAGTTATAATGACATGCGATGGCAAGGAGGATACGGATGGACTTAAGCATGGCTACCAGGGAAAAGGTCTCCTCATAATCGATTCCCTCTTTTTGAGTATATCATTTTACAACAAGCCTAGCTTTGAAGGTTTCTACCTTCCCATCTACTCCCCTCTTTCTCTTGTATACCCACTTACACCTAATAGGTTTTATCCCTTCAGGTGAAGGTACAAGATCCCAAACCTGATTGAAGTACATAGACTCAATCTCGGCTTTCATTACTTCATGCCATAGATTTGCATCAACATCAGCAATAACCTCTTTGTATCTAGTGGGGTCTTATTCCTGATAGCTAGAGACTAGCTCAAAAGCTTCTCCAGTCCATCTCTCCGTAACCCTAGACACTCTCCCACTATGACGAAACCCTATTTGTATTCTAATCAAGTGTAAGTATCTCCGGTGCTAGATCTTTAGGTCCTTCCCCTATGCCTAGGTCTTCCATCATAGATAGCTCATGGTCAATCTCATCCTCACTGGGGATTCATCCACCCCAGGATCCGTCTCTGACTCAAATGATGAAGAATCTGGTATAGGTATATGGCTAGATGCTCTACCACTTGCAGGACCGCACATAAATGGCCAGTCTTGGGTCACAACTCTAAATTTTCTAGTCATCCTATAAAAGAAATATAAAAAAATCAGAGCTAAATATCACTCCTTAGAGTTTAAACACTATTCGATGAACCTCACTTCCTAAGGCTTAGGTACTACCCAATAATATCATTTGCCTAAACCTAGACTTTGATATCACTTGTAACACCCCACCACCTACGTACCTAGATAGGGTTGGATGTTGCCCCATCTAGAGGACCAGGGGTCTTTATAACGAGGTACAAATAATAAATAATAGAAAAAAAAACTCAACTAAATAAACTAACAAAATACTCTTAATTACATCCGAGGAAAATACTTATACAAATCCGAGAGATCAAAACTAGCAAACATCTCTTGAAAGAAATACAAGTTAAAATAAAATGAACAAATAGTGATCATCGCTTATTCCTTCAACTTGCTCAATATAAGTACTTCCCTGAAATCATGATATAAAAGGTGTGAGATTGGCATCTTAATAAGTCCCGTATGTGTAAATGTCAATTATAACCATTTCATGTATGTAGGTTTATCAAAATAACAAAATTGTGTTTGCAAATTAATTTCATTAATAACAGTTATACAAAGGAGCCTTGCTCAATGAATCCAAAATAGTTCAAAATAAATCATCGTTTCATCATATTCATAATTTATTAGGAAAGAATTAGCAAATGATCTAAACAATAATATCATAATCCATATCATGGTTACCACCATGATAGCCTCCCAATGTATTCTTTCAACAATGGGCAGTGGGGGATCTTCCCACTAGGTGAGATACTCCTCTATCTCTTCACCCAACACTCTGGTTGTCTAATCTGGATCAACAATGTCCACAAGGACCAATATGCTAGCTTGGACGGCCTGACTATGTAGTACTATCGTCTCTCCAAGTTGAGTTCATCTTCTGAAGGTGGCCTCCTACCAGAAGACTCACTCTTACTTTTTAAAACTAATACTACTAGCCTACTCTCGCTGAGTACTCAACGCTCCCCATTTAGGGGTAGAATCATTTTTCCTTTTTTCGAAAGTCTTTGATTAGCTTGATTGCAAAATGTGGTTGTTTGTAATAGCATTTCTAAATCGTTTAGTGATAGTGTAAGAAATCGTTTTTGAGTTTGAATAGTTGAAATTTGATAAACTCATTTAGAAAGTAAAACATCCACGTTTTCAACCCAAATATCAAAATGCAGCGGAACTCATCATGTTTAGCCGATGATTCAATCCTCTTATGAAAACATCATATTGACATCAAAATCTAAATAACATTGTAAAACTTTCTTGCAAACAAGTAACATTTATCAAAACGGTCATGCATGGACTTACTTGAATAAATCGACAGCTAGACCCAATTCAATTGATGGCCCTTACTTCTACTCCTTCCTTATCTTGAATAAATGATTCTATAGTTAGAATCCAAATATTATATCCACTATTTCATGCGACATGAATTCTCATGATCTCATTAATCACCTATTTCATCTATGGTATCTAGGGAATTTATTTCATTAGATCATAGACGCAACTTTCTTTGTCATGCTACTGATCATAACTATGCATTCATCCAAATCAATTCCCTATATGACAACTCTTGTATTCAACTAGCATAAAATTATCATAATTAGTCCCATAAATGTTAAAAGATCTCATTTTTGCCTACATAGCATAGCTCTAGATTCATCATGCCAAGATGCATCATTGTCCTATCTCATACATGTTTTGTCTATAGTTTATATTAACATATTTGTCATTCTAGTTCATTCATGCTTTCATGCCCAACTCCATAAACATTCATAATTTAATAATCTAAGGATTAATTCCATTTAAATCAATAAATATAGGATCTTGATTACCTCTTAGTGATCTAAACTTAAAGCACGACAATTCCTTGATGACTAGCTTGAGTTCAATCAATAGTTGAAGAGATTAGTAGGCCTAGATGCCCTTGATCAAGACTCAAAAAGAAAGAAATGAAATCAGCCCCTTATGGACGTGATTTAAGGGATAAAAGAAGAAAAGAATGGAGTAAGAGATGAATAGAAGGGTTGAAAATCAATTATCTTGTAGAGAGTTTCGATTTTGGTTTTGTTCTTGGGGTAGGGTGGCCGAAATTTTGTGCAGGTTGAATACTGGTTTTTTTTGTGAGTTTGAGGGGCTAAGAGGGTAGGAAATTTTATGGTTTGCTGGACCGAAAAGTCTAGCGTTTGGTGTTTAAGTGTTTGGAGGAGTCCTACCTTGCTATGGATTCTTGATCACAAGAGAAAAGTTGGACAGCTTTGGTCGTCCTATGGGTGCTGAAACTTGACAGTAGTTTAGGAGTTATTGCTGGTTGTGATGGCTGAAAATCTGGATAGAATGAGAGAAGGAATCTAGTTGGTTTTGGTCTCTATAGTGGCGAAAATAAGAGAGGAAAAGTCAGCCTTTGTGTAGCTGTATTTTGCTCGATAACTAGAGAGGTTTTTGTGCAGGTTTTGGCTGGAAATTTTGTGCAAAATGGTGCTGATTTGTGGCCAAAATTTTGAAGGAATTGGAGAGGAAGTTTTGGTTTTTTTTTTTTTTGGCTAAAACAAATTCCTAGTTGGTTAAGGTTTTCTTGGATAACCCAAGCTAGGTTTTGGAGAGTTTTAGTTGGGCTACAATTGCTCTAGTGTGTGGTGGCAGCTTTGAGGGAATTTTTCAGAAAAATATAGGAGAGAATTAGGTTATTTATTTAAGAAACAATTTAATTTATTCCCTATATTAATTTGAGTAATTCAAATGGCTATTACATAATTATTTTTACATGATAAAATTCTGGTTTCCTTCTCCCTTGAAGCTACCGAAATCCTTCTTCCTTTTTCCCCCAAAATTTTGAAAATCCTTATCCAAGAGATAACTACTTCATTTAAAATCCAACTTTTACCCTTTTATTCTCTTTTTATAATTTATTTGAAGAGAATTAAAATATGAAGACTTATCTCCTTAAGGTGTGGCGTCTACCACATTAAAGCAAGATGTATATTCATCTATTTTATCTCCTAATAAATTACTTAGATATAGCTTTTAAAAATTTAGATTAATAATATTTAAAATTTTCTAAAAGATTATGATAAGATATTAGAAATAAAAATTTAATTTATTTTCAAGTATTTTATAAAATAATTCCTAAGATAAATCACACTCCTAAATTTTAGGAAATTGGCTCCAAGGTGGCGGCTACCCTAGGAGTATTTTGGCCAAGGTTTAGAAAAATCTAGGGAGGAAAAATAAAAGAAAAGAGAAGATTTGAAGTAGCTAGGATTTGAACTCACACCCACCAAGGATTAAACACCAAGCTTTATCCACTATTCCGCAACAATTCTTGTTTAACATTTCCACTAATTAAATTCCCTTAATTCCTTCTCACTTGCTTTAACCTCTTCCTAAAGAATTTCCTTCAGAAAATAAAACTCAACTAACAAGTAACACAACTATTTCAAGAACAAATTATTCCATGAAACAACAGACTTATGAAACTTATATTTTCATGAGAATAATTCAATTTACTAAATTTAATGTAAAAGAAATGCTATGGTATGCATGACTTTCCCCACATACTAAAGGTGGCTTAATACGGGGTATTACATAGTGCCTTTCAATTTAGTATCTCGGACACCGCATGAGATATGGACTGGGTGTAAGGTAAGTCTAAATCATCTCAGGATATGGGGTTATCCAACTTATGTACTGGTCATGGGAGACAAGCTAGAACCAAGATCAGAATTATGCTACTTTGTTTGATATCCAAAATGGACAAAAGGAGGTTACTTTTATCATCCTAAGGAATAGAAAGTACTGGTAAGTACTAATGCTAGATACTTGGAGGATGATCAAAGTACTTCCACTAAAGGTTCAACAAGGTTGGAACTCGAAAAGAAGTTATCTTCGGAATCAACTTCTTCAGACCCGATTATGAAACAAGAAGAGGCATAGCCTCAAGAACCTGTACAAATGGAGATTTATTGAAGTGGAAGGGTATCTACAGTTCTAAAAAAATGGATAGGAGAAGCTTTCGAGCCGGTTTTTGACCATCAAGAACAAGATCCCACTAGATACGAGGAGGCTATTGCTGATGCCAATGCAGATCTATGACATGAAACAATGAAAGCCAAGATTGAGTCTATGTACTTCAATCAGGTTTGTGATTTTGTAGCTTCACTTGAAGGGATAAAACCCATTGTGTGTAAGTGGCTATGCAAGAGGAAGAGGGGAGTGGATGGGAAGGTGGAAACCTTCAAAGCTAGACTTGTGGCAAAAGGGTATACTCAGAAAGAGGGGATCGATTATGATGAAACATTTTTCTCGGTAGGCATGCTTAAGTCCGTCTATATCCTCCTTGCCATTATATGTCATTATAACTATGAGATATGGCAAATGGAAGTCAAGACGACATTTCTTAATGGCCATCTTAATGAAGATATCTATATGTCCCAACCAAAAGGTTTTATTGCTAAAGGCCAGGAACACATGGTTTGCACACTTAAGAAGTCCATTTATGGACTTAAGTAGGCATCTAGAACATGGAACATTCATTTAGAAAAAACTGTAAAGTCTCATTGTTTTCTTCAAAATGAGGATGAACCATGTGTGTACAGGAAATTGGAAAGCATAAATATGATATTTTCTTGTCCTATATGTGGATGACATTCTACTCATTGAAAATGATTTAGGGACATTGTCATCTACCCAGGTTTGACTGTCTTGTCAATTTAGTATGAAGGACTTAGAAGAAGCCAGTTACATGTTAGTGTTTTGCCCTAGAGGCAATCACTTGTACATTGTATATGACACATTTTATTTTAATAAAAGGCATTATTTATCTTATAGTTTCTTTTGTTTACTTTTAAGTAATATAACTGTTCGATAAAGTTCCTAGTATAACGTCGTGTTAAGGAAATCATGATAGAGATCATGATATGAGATTCTGATAGGGCCTAAATGTTGGGTATCTCAGGCTCGTATCCTATACGGCGCAACGGAAAATAAAATGAAATACCCTTCCAGGACCCGCCTACGTGTGAAAAACATGACATTAAGATAATAAAGGTAATAGCTTTTTAACCTTTGTTTAATCGTCCGAAGAACAAAAATTTTCTTCTTCAAGTTAAGGCGCGATCCAGTAATCCTCTTGTGCAAACTCCACGAGAGTTGGACGTCTAACCACTCTAATCACAGTTTGTGATTATCCCTAATAGTAATCTACACAGAGGATACACTCATGCACCAAAATTTCCTGTGCTAGCAGAAACAATAATGGCGGCTAGAGTTATTTTTGTTTTCAGCAAAACGAGAAAAAGAGAAGGAAGAAAAAGCCGTTGTTTCGTGTGTCCAATTCCTCAGCTAAGGTTTCGTGTGACTCTACTATATGTTACACGAAATTTTCCTCCCAAAAATGAGAATTCTAATCCTATTAGAATTTTCTAATTGTAATTGGAAACATCAAGTTCTTACAATTACAACTTGGACCACAAATTATAACTAATTATAACTTGTCCACAACAACTTCTCGTTCTCTCAATCAGTCCCACTATATTATCAAATAATATCTTGAGTATATAATCCTCTATTATGTGTGACCTATTAGGTTTCACAATCAATTGGTAGTGAACATGAATTAATCCAAACGTCTTTGAGATTAATAATCCATAATTAATTAGAATTAATCTTATTAATTCTAATCAGGATTGGTTTATTAATTCATCAATACCCATATTCCCAGATCATGAGTTGTATCTAGCAACATATTATTACCACCCAAGAGTCTAGGAAGTCAAGTGGCTTGACATGAACCCTTCAATAACAAACTTCAGTGCAATTAACAACTTTCACCATACAACATCTCATTCGGTTTGGAGTACGGAATTAGTGCCAACTCCCTCCAAAATTAATTTTGGCCCGAATGCAATAGTATTTGTACCAGGAACCCACTACTCTAGATATGTATCAATTGGAACTATTTTCAATACACATATGCCTTGGCCAAGGACTTCTCGAGTAGTAATTCCTTCAAGTGGCCGTAAGATATTCGCCCTTACCATTAGGAGTGGTGAATCCTTTATTGACCCTCTCAATTACTTTCATTTACCTTATAATGTACCCAATATCTATCCCATAGGCGGCCCTCGATTGAGCTCCAGAGATTGGAATCAAAGTACAATGCTCAACAAATAAGTACCTTGGAGATCTCAAGTCTAATGATACTTGCACGTTTGCTATATTGAAATTATATCACTCACACTAAATAGTTATCCATGTGATTATCTCATAGCTAGGTCATCCAATGAACTTGTTCCATTAACAAGCATCTATGTGTTAACTTTGAGTATCTTAATACTCACGGATATGAGAACCACCGCCTGATCAAATCAGGAAGTCTAACACATTAATGATGTCATGTCTCATTAATACTATGACTAGGGACTATTTAAGTACTAACACTATACAGTGTAGTAGGAATCTCATATCATGATCTCTATTATGATTTCCTTAACACAGTGTTGTACTAGGGACATTATCGAAGAGTTATATTACTTAAAAGTAAACAAAAGAAACTATAAGATAAATAATATTTTTTATTAAAATAAAATATGTCATATACAATATACAAGTGATTGCTTCTAGGGCATAATACTAATTAGAATCAGAGTGGGGCCGGCGACAGGTAGGTCTCCTAAGGGTGGTGCCAGGTGCATTCTAGGGGAACAATACGCTTCACAAAACGTTGGAGTCAAAACAAGGCTTCACTCAGTACTCAGCCAGCACCGGGTCCGTTCGGTTAGAACAGTGCGCACGTAAAAAAGTGCAAATCTTTTCCAATACTCATATGGCGCCTGGTCGGGCTAGTGGAACTGGGGCCTAGTCCATTCTGGGCGACGTTTCTATATGAACTGGTTCCAGTTGACGTCCTTCGTTCACCAGTAGTATGGTCCATTCTTGATCCTCTTCCGGCAACGTCCATATGCTATCCTACTTGAAATTTTGGTACCCGTAAAGATTGTGTTGGAATTGTTTGAAACGAGCTTTTGTCAATAGACCGAGCAAACTTTGATTTATTTCCATTTTGTCATCTCCCCCTTCTTGAGCTCGATCCCCTAAGGCCGATTGATTCTGATCCCTGTGGGTGGATTGATTCCTATCATTTCCTTTTTCTTGGAATGGATTCGTCCTCGAATCATTGCCTACATTATAAGGAGAAAGATTGACTACATTAAAAGTAACACTTACATTATACTCACCCGATAGATCAATCTTGTAGGCATTATCTCCATATTCCTCATGAGCTTAGAATGGTCCATCTCCTAGCGGTTCAATTTTTAACTTGCGTTGGGTGGGAAATCTCTCCTTGCGCAAATGCACCCAAATCTAGTCTCCTAGCTCAAATATCACCTGATTTCTTCCTTGGTTGCGCTTGCATGCAACGGCGTCATTCCTTTTTTTTATTAGAGATTTAACTTTCTCGTGCATGGACTTTACCATTTCGGCCTTCTTTTTGCCATCAAGACTCAATCGCTCATCCATAGGCAAGAGAGATAAATCTAAAGGAGTTAATGGATTAAACCCATAAACAATTTGAAATGGAGAATATGTAGTAGTAGAATGGACAATTTTATTATAAGAAAACTTGATATGTGGGAGACATTCTTCCCAGTCCTTTAAGTTCCTCTTGATGATTATCTGTAGTAGTTGCATGAGAGTCCGGTTAACAACCCCCGTTTGTTCATCCGTTTGTGGGTGACAAGCTATAGAAAACAACAAATTAGTTCCAAGTTTGTCCACAATATTTCTCCAAAAAATGACTTAAAAATTTAGTATCCCTGTCCGATACTATGCTCTGTGGTAACCCATGCAATATTACCACTTTCCTGAATAATAAACTTGCAATGTGAGTAGTATCATTAGTTTTTGTACAAGGAATAAAATGAGCCATCTTAGAAAATCAACTAACAACAACAAAGATGGAATCCTTCCTCCCCTAGTCCGTGGCAATCCTAATATGAAATCCATTAAAATATCTAACCAAGGTGCATTAGGGATGGGTAAATGAATATATAAACCTTGGGGTAGTGTTTTATATTTGGCCCTTCTACATGTTATGCATGAATTACAATGCCTCTGTACATCACCTCTTATTTTTAATTAATAAAAATGCTCCTGAAAAATACCTAATATTTTTGAATTCCCAAAATGTCCCATTAAACCTCCTCTATGAGCTTCCTTCACAAACAATTCTCTCATGGATCCTTTTGGTATGCAAAGTCTACCCTCTTTAAATAAAAACCCATCACGCCTATTTTGGAAACCATATTTTTTACAAGTATGATAAATCTATCCCAATTCTTCATCCTTTGCATATAAATCCTTAATAAGCTCATAACCAAGTAATTTTGCATCCAAGAAATTTAAAAGCATATACTTGCGAGATAATACATCGGCTACTACATTATCCTTACCTTTCTTGTATTTGATCACATATGGAAATGTATCAATGAACTCCATCTATTTGGCATGCATTTTGTTCAACTTTTGTTGGCCTTTAAGATGTTTTAATGTTTCATGATCAGTATGAATGATAAATTCCCTAGGTAACAAATAATATTGCCAATAATGCAAGGTCCCTTACTAATGCAGTCATTTCCTTGTCATAAGTGGAATAATTCAAGGATGCTTCCGATAGCTTCTCACTAAAAAATACAATAGGTTTTTGATCCTGTGTTAACACAGCACCTATTCCTATTTCACTAGCATCACATTCCACTTCAAAAGCTTTCTAAAAATTAGGCAAGGACAATAATGTGGCTTCATTCAATTTTGATTTCAAAGTAAGCCTTTTCTTGTTCTTCTCCCCACCTAAACCCCACATTCTTTTTAATAACTTCAGTCAATAGGGCAGCTATTGTGCTGAAATTTCTAATGAAATGGATATAAAAACTGGCTAACCCATGAAAACTCCTTACCTTAGTCACAGAAGTAGGTGTTGGCCAGTTTTTAATTATCTTGACCTTTTCTTAATCAACTTCAATACTTTGAACTCACAACATAACCAAGAAAAGTTATCTTTTCCAAACAAAATGAACATTTGTCAAAGTTTATGTATAACCTTTTTCTTCTAAAAGCAATAAGCACACACTTAAGATGAAGCAAACGATCTTCATAAGTTTTGCTATAAATCAAAATATCATCAAAATAAACCACAACAAATTTTCCAATATATTCTCACAACACATAATGCATCAACCTCATGAAAGTACTAGTTGCATTTGATAACCCAAATGGCATCAAAAGCCACTTATATAAACCCTGTTTGGTCTTAAATGCAATTTTCCATTCATCACTTTCCTGAATCCTAATCCGATGATATCTAGATTTCAAATTAATTTTTGAAAATACACATTATCCATGCAATTAATCTAATAAATCATCAAGCCTAGGGATATGGTAATGATATTTTACCGATTTGTTGTTAATGGCCATATAATCAATGCACATTCTCCATGATCCATCTTTTTTAGGCACCAACAACACTAGAACTGCACTTGGACTCAAACTCTCTCGAACTTGGCCTTTCTTGAGCAATTCCTCAACTTGCTTTTGCAGCTCCTTAGCTTTTTTAGGGTTGCATCTACATGCTGGTCGGTTTGGAATGACAACCCCTGGATGAAATCAATCTGATGCTCTATTCCTCGGATGAATGGTAATCCTTTTGGTATTTCTTTTGGAAATACATCCTGGAATTCTTCAACAAGTCATACAGTTTCACAAGGCAAAGAAAGAGAAGTTTCACTAGTAGTTACATAAATGCCTTTACAAATTAAGAGATACACTGGTTTCTTAGCTTTAATAGCTTTAACCAACTCTTTCTCACTTGCAAAGAATCTCACGCATTTCTTATCTCCTCTCTCTTGTTTTCCCTCTCTCGTTTCATTTCCTTTCCTTCTTTCTCTCAATTTTTTTTCTTATTTTCTTGAACACACTTCTTGTTCTTCTTTTCTCTCATGATCTTTTGATCTTTGCTCACTTCACTTGGAGACATATGAAGTAGAATGAATTTCTTTCCCTCCTTAGACATAGTGTAGCTTTTTTTCTTCCCGTCATACTTTACATTCCTATCATATTGCCATAATCTCCCTAAAAATAGGTGGCCTGCCTGCATAGGAATAACATCGCACAATACCTCATCTTTATACTTCCTCATGTCAATGGTAATCAAGGCTTGTTTATTAACCTTCAATTCCCCATTTTCATTTAGCCCTTGCAACTTGTAGGGTTGCAGATGCTTCCTTGTTTCTAAGCCTATCTCTTCTACCACACTAGCAATTATAATGTTGATGCAACTCCCGCTATCAATGATTATGCTGCAATGTACTTGATTGATCCAGCATCTTGTATAAAAGATATTCTCCCTCTATTGATGATGCTCATCCTCTATCGCTTGCGTACTAAATGATCTCCCCACTATACCAAGTAATGCACACACTTGCCCAACTTTTTCACTCGAAATTTCTTCTTCCTTTTGAATTTTCTCCAATTTCTCATATTCCTCTTCATCGGATGAAATCTCACCAGAGGTATTTGTGTACATTACTCTCTTGCTTGGATATTTATGCGTTGTGTGTCCATCTCCCAAACAACAAAAACATTTGATATCTCGGCTCTTCGGCTTCTCAATAGCCTTTTCTTTATTTCTACTCCCTTCTTCCCTTGGTTTATTGAACTCTCTAGGCAGTGGCTTTAGGACTTCCTTCTTAGCTGTCGCCTTAGGGAATTCCTTAGGAGATTAAGTTGGTTTGTTTGCTCTTGTCTCAAATGGCCTTTTCCTCAATTGTTTTTATTCCTTCAAGTTCTTTTTAAAAATCTTTAACACTTCTATTCCCCTAATTTTGCACTTGAAGCCTTTCATATAGCTCATTGTAGTAGTGGTGCGGTACAAAGATCGACCTCGTGAGATTTTTCATGAATTCCCATGTACCAACTAAAGGTTTAAAAGGGGAAGTAAAGTACGCAGTGGAAGAAAAAATTGAAAAACTAAAGAACAAGAAACACACAGGCTGGAGCCGGTGCCGGTCACGGCCTGGTAGGAATCTGAGGGAAAATTTTTTTTACATCTTTTCCTCATTCTCAGAATTGGTTGGACCAGAATGTGTGGGACTGGGGTAGGTGCGCTGGTGAAAATCTCTGGTGCGATTCTTGCAAGCCTCCTACTTCGTCTGTACATGTATATGAACGCTAACCTCTTGATCTTCCAATATATGACCTGCCTAATCCACGTTTAGTGAACAATTCACATGGCTAAGGAATTTTTCTTGGAGAGAGAAAAAAGGCGTCTACTTTTTTCTCACACAAGGAAAAAAAAAAAAACAACGTTGTTTTCTTAACCTACAGAAGAGTAAAAACCACGTCCTCCTTTATCCTCCTATTTAACCTAATAAAACCCTAGGTTAAATTGGATTGGCCCATTGGACTCTTAGTATAGCCTTTTGGACTAAATTAATTATTCTAATTAGAACCAAATAAATGACCCAATAAATAATTAATTTTCCAGCCCAAATAAACTAGTCCAATTAACAAGCCTATATTAGTTTAGTCCCAGGTCAATCTTTAATTATTCAATATAGGCCAAAGCTATTCCTCATTTAGAATTCACAACATAATAACCTAGACATGATGAGATTCCCATTCTCATCAATCAGTTAAGAACAAATGTTTATATGTTAAGTAACTCGTGATCCATACCTTATTATGAAAGACCTCCATACACATGGACCACTTACTTAAACACAATTGGTCTTTTCCAAACATAATTATGCACAAATAAAATATAAATTCATAAATAATTTTTGAAAATAAATTATTTTATTAAAATATTCAATATTTATATCAGAAAGCTAGTCTAAGGGGGCATATTTCCCAACACCAACGACATTTTCTTCTATTCTCCTTCTATTAGCCAAAACCTGCTCCCACCATAGCAATACATAGTCTGAAAATCCTAATACTGCTAATTTCACCTTATTTCTCTCACTATAATCTTGGCAATCAAATAAAATTTCCATTTTCAGTTCCCATTCAAAATATATCTTGTGATCACTTTTCTCTAGGAATTGTGGTACCTTTATTTTAATGTTTTTCAATTCCTGCTCTCTCTCATTTTCATCTCTCCACCTTCCCTCATCATATTACCCCGATATTATTCTCCATAGTCTTCCTCCTAGTATTCTTCTTCCCATTCAAATTTTCTCTCAATATTTCTTTCAACTCCCCTTATAGGATTCTCTCCAAATCTCCCCCGACCTCTTCCTCCTCTCAACCCGTTTCTCAATCCTCTCATTGGAACTTGTTGATATCCACCAAATGAATATTCATCCCATTCTTCTCTAGGTTGGGTATTCATGGGAGGTGTGTTGTAGGCTTCTGGTTGCTCTTGTCCCCTCATTTAACCAGCGGCAGATGATTGGACTTGTTGCGCTTGGAGTTTGATCATCTCCGTCCAAATGCCTTCCATGATCCTTTGCAATGAAATGAGAGTTTCACGAAGATCTCCCGGATCCGCTTGTGGTCTACTTGCTCCACCAAGATTTAGCCTAGTTGTTTCCTCTCCTTGAGTCATTGTTGGAGCTTAGACGGATATTCCTGCAAAAAGAGTTAGGAGAACAAAAATAGAGATTGGTTTCGTCACTTAATCCCTAAGTGTTTGCACTCCACTCTCGTGTGTGCATTCATTGGTTTGTTAAATATGAATCTTTCTCTCTTGCCATTTTCGATCACTCTATGGCTCACTTGTTCAACCAATTTCCTCCCTAACTTCAAAGGGTTTAGTTCACCTTGGTCTATTAGCACTTAGGATACTTCAATACACAAGGGTCTTAGGATGATAATTTTAGTGAACACTTAGAGGTCAAGAAATAAGAAAAGTACAAGGTGTTCACAACATATAACAAAGGAAAAGATAATTTGAAGAATACAATAAAATAGTTATAGGAATAACACTATTATTCAAGCCACATTCTTTCTTCGTGACATTTCATTAAACACATGGTGTTCATAGAGTTAATGATCATTGAGACTTTTTATCAAACATCTTATGTGCAAGATTTTCCTATGAAACTTTGCAAATAAATTTCTTCCCAAACAAGCCCAATATAATCACAACAACAAAAGTTAATGAATTCCCAAGGATCTTTCTTCAACAAGTCATTCTCATCCCCCTTTTTTTAATATCAAAGACAACTCAAGATCAACAACACTCTAGGTTTTGATAGATCCAAGCTAAGATAGAAATCTAAGCTTAACTTGGCTCTAATACCAAATTTAGATATGAGCTTGTGCGAGGAAGTCCTTCAAGATCTAAAAGTGACATTTGCTTGGACTTGAACAAAGTAGATGGATTTCAAGATAAGAATAAAAAATAATTAAATAACATAAAGAGATCAAGAAAAATGAACAAAGTAACACCTTTTCTCCATAAACAAAGAACCCTAAAAGATCTAGCTTTTAAAACCCTAGATTTAGTGGATAAGGTCTACCACAACAACACCTTAGAACCCTTGACTTAGCAAGAAATAAAGAACTAAAAGGATAAGGAATTTTGGGCATTCAAACAAGAAATAACAAGAACCCCAAATGATATAAAAGAAGAATCCTTGTTAATTTTCTAATTGAATTATCGTTTGAGTTTATAGATACTTACTCAAGGGTGGACTAAGCTATTTAGTTGGTCTTAGATTGAAGTTGAACAAGGAATCTCTCTATTTCTTCAAGCCATCAAGTTAAATGGTGTTCTGTTAAATGGCTCATTCATGTTAAAAAATATAGAATATTTTCTTGTTCTTACAATACTAAGCCTATATAATGGTGTTCTGTTCCTGAACTAAAATACTTTTTAAATATTACAAAAAGGCCCTAAAAATAGCTGAAAAATGTCAGGGGTTCGGATCCAGAGTAGGGCCGATGCCAGGCAGGTCTCCTAGGGGTGGTGCCGGGTGCATTCTGAAGGAACAGTGCCATTCACAAAAAGTCATAGTTAAAACGAGGCTTCACCTAATATTAAGCCGTAGCCGGGTAGGGCTAGTAGGGTCGGTGCTGGGTCCGTTTGGCTAGAATAGTGTGCACGGAAAAAAATGAAAATCCTTTGCAATACTCCTACAGTACCTGGTCGGGCTAGTAGAACTAATACCAGGTCCATTCTGGGCGATGTTTTTGCGCAAACTGCTTCCAGTTGACGTCCTTCATTCAACAGCAGTATGGTCCATTCTCGATCCTCTTCCGGCAACGTCCGTATATTATCCCACTTGAAATGAGCTTATAGATATGCCTGAAGACTATGTTGGAATTGTTTGAAATGAGCTCTCGTCAATGGATCGGGCAAACTCGACTTTGTTTCGATTTTGTCATCTCCCTCTTCTTGAACTCTATCCCATTGGGCGGATTGATTCCTATGATTTTATAAGTCTAGACAATAAATAATTAATTTTTATTGTTATGGGCTCATTGGGTCTAGAAAAATAATAAATAATATTAATAGCCTAATAGTTTGGACCAAAAGGGTTTTACGTTCATAGAACAAAAGAGTTTAGGCTAAGCCAAATATTTTCTGTTGATAACTTTTAGGTGTTTTGAAATATCAAAACTCTGGTGTCATGTTATTAGTATAGAAGCTGTGAATGATTATTACTGATGGTGAACTCACATTTGTGAAAAAAAAAACCCATCCTAAAAGCCTTGTTCTTCATCTCTCTCTTGTTCGTTCTGCTTATCCTTTGCCTTCCTAATTTTGCTAATCAATAGCAAGAAATAAAAAAGATTTGAGACCAATTTTTTCTCACCTATTTTCTTCACGAATAAGGGATTAGGTGGTGAAATATTTTGAGAAGAAAAAGCTTCAGAGTTCATGCAATGGAGGAGTAGAAGATTGGCGGGTTTTCAACCAGAAGCATCGTGAAGTGAAGTAGCTACCCCCGTGGTTCAATCAATTTCTTCACAGCCAAAGAAAACAAAATCATTGTCGTGCAAAGGTATATATTTTTCTTTCTTCCACTGCTTTCTCTGCATGGTTTTATTTTCAGCATGCATGGTTTTTGTTATGTTTTCTCGCTTCACAAAGGCCATCGGGATTCTAGTATTTCAAAACACCCAGATATTATCAACATTAGCTTTCACAGAAGACGTTTTTCTTACCTTAAACTGATAGGAAGCAAATTAGGCATAAGGCCATTTTCAAGAAGGGGGAGAAAGGATAAAATCACACTTCATGGAGCCATGGGTAAGAGCAACAATCAAGAGGAATCATTGCATTTTTCAAGACAACAAATTCAATAAACCTAGGTCCAAGAAGATTGTGAAGAGATGGATGGAAAAGAAAGGGCCACAAGGGGCACAACAAAAGCAACAATCTATGTGGAGGATCAAGCTAACATTTAAACTAGGATTAATGGCCAAATGAGTATTAAGAAGGGCTCAAGATGACAAACGTTTTATTTGAAAGATCAAGGAAACACAAAGAAATGGAATGGAGGTCCAAGGAGTAAGTTTTGAAGTGCAATAAAACAGGGAAAGATGCCGAAGCCTACTCGACGACGGTCGAGAGTGAAGGACCCAGCACTGGTCGAGAGTAAATGACTCAGCAATGGCCCTAATTTGGCAAAAAATAGTCATGGGACAAATTACACCAGGCGCCGAGTGTAGTCCTTGGACTCGGCACTAGGTATATTCAGGTTCATCCCAGAATTTTGGCTATTTTTCATATTTTCAGCCTTTTCATTTGTAATTTAATTTTCACAAATTTTATTATGTTTTTAATTATTTTAAGGCATGTAATAGGGCCTAAAAACTTGTATTAAGGCCATCTAATTTCTATGATTTGTTTGCTAATTAGTTAAGGTAACTTGGGCCTATAAATACCCCATTATAGCCTCTTTTGTATTAAGATGTAGATTTCAGATTTTGAATAGAGTGCTGAACTCTTGGAGAGGAGGATTCCTTCTTAGTTCTACCTTTCAAGACCAAGTAAAGAAACTAGACCCATATTTGTTTAAAGTCTCTAAAATCCTTGGGTTAACCCAACTTGTTTCTTCGTATTGAGTATTGGGTAGATTCATTCTTGCCTAGTGTTCTTGTTGGGAAACCTAGAAGGGTGCCTAGTTTTCTCCATCCCACTTGTTCTTGAATTCTTTGTAGATTTAAGGGTGTTTAGGTACTGATGTAGTTGACTAAATCCTATTAGAATTTGTGCTCTACTTTGTTAAATCACATAGAGTTCTTATTTTGTGGGCATTTTGGTAGAGGATTGGGTGACAAATTCTTGAGTCTTGTTTAAGTTTAATTTCCAAAGTTTGGTGCTCCCAAGATCGTATCAAAATTGGTATTAGAGCAAGGTTGTGTTAGTTCTTATTAATTCAACTCTTTTTGGGCAAAAGGTACAACCTTCTTCAAGATCTTGTAGAAATTTTTCTGATTTTTGTCACTTTTTTTTGGTGTTATTGTTGAATACTTGAAACTCAAAATTATGCCATCAACTTAAGGTGAAATTGATCTTATATATTGGTATGATGTTTGAAGAATCATTTGGCCTGAATATTTGTTGAATTTGAGCACAAACAAAGTGAAAATCTCATTCAACCTATTACTACAAATTCAAACCCTGTAACTTATTTTCTTACAATTTTTAGAGTTGAATACTTCAAATTATGCTATGGATTTATTGTAAAATTGAGCCTACATGTTTGGTTGATGTTTAGGTAGCTATTTGAAGTTTGATTGCAGAAATTTCGAGGGTTCTTGGGTGTCTTTGCTGTAAAGGTTTGAACACAGAAAAATCCCGTAACTCAACTTTGAGCTGATTTTGTGAGTTGTTAAATTCTAGTTTTGGGCTTCTATTTGTTGTGAAATTACTCCTTGATGTTATATCTATCTTTAGGAATGAAATTTTCTTCAAATTTTGAGTATTGGAATGGTTATATGGTTGAAAATTTTGAAATACCTTTAATTACGAGGTTGCACACCAAGTGCTTGTTGTGTGGTCTTATGACTTAGGAATGTTCTTATATAAGAACCAAAGCTTTGTTTATTGAATCCTTGTATATTTTCTTACTTGTTAACTTGATTATTGTAGAATTAAACTTTCAAATTGTTAGTAGCAAATTTTCTTGTGAATTGCCTAATAGCTTGGAAAACAAATTGGTGCATCGGGGTTTATATCAATTCAACTCTTTAAGCTATTGAACACTTTGTGTGATCAGTATTTTGAGTGAGTTGATTGATCATCAAATTGAACTCTTAGGGTTTGTGATAACATCCTAACATTTGAATAACCTCATTTGAACTAGTTGCCTACCAAGTGTTTGATGAAATACTTAAGTGTCTTTACAAAGTCTTGTAAGGGTTCTTAGCTTACATTTATCACTTCCATTGATCTCAATTGATATACTTCTTGTTTTTCGTGGGTTAAATATTTAGATTGGCATCTTCTTGAGATACTTAGAAGTGAATTGAACATTGCTAATCTTGAGTCCTATTCCTTAGTATCCTCATTTATTTGAATCCTTGTGGTGCTTGACTAGTGTTGTCATTATACATCTTCTTGAGAAATCCTAGAGCTTGTGTGATAACTCATTGCTTGAAATTCTTGATTGATTAAGTCTTATTCTTGTTATTCATCTAGTGATAGCTTAATTCTTCTTAGGAACTTCCTTTTTCTTGAACCCTTGGAATTTAGTTGGCTTTAACTAGTGGAACTAAATCCTTTAGATTTGGGAGACTTTGGAAAGGACTTGAGTGTGGAATTAGGAGTGTGGAAAAGGTAAGAGGGTGAACTCATTTTGATAAAAGCCAAAAGAGAGTATACATGAGAGAAGAGTGTCATTGAAGGAGTTTTAACACATGAAGGAGTGAAGTGAGAAATTCCTTTTGTGTTTTCAACTTAAAATTTTGTGCATACTTCTCTTGAAAGTAAAGTTCACTATGGCTAGTTGGAATGAAAGTGGGGGATATGATTGTTATTAAAAGCCTTATTCAACTAGAAGTAGTTATGGTAGGAATGATGAGTATGATTGGAGATATGAAGAGGAAGACTATGAGAGCATGGAGTATTTGGAAGAACATGATGAAGGACCAAAAAAATACTCAAGGAGTGTGTAACACCCCGGATGACCTCGGCCCGCCAGGGCAGGGGATGTCACCCCGTCCAAAGGACAAGGGGTCTTTATAACTAGGTCATAAATAAAATTGCTGAAATAAATAATACTCAAAACTAAAGAGAATTTATTACAACCCAACATACTTCAAAAGTACATCCATGAAATTCCAAAACAAAAACCGTAATTAAAACCATCCACTCTCGTCTCCCCAAAGCAATACATAAAAAAAAAAAAAACACATTCTCTTCTAAGGTAGCTACTCACCCACAACAGGATCAACCTGAAATCATGATAAAAGGTGGTGAGACAGAAATCTCAGTAAGTTCGTGTGTGCTTTGGGTGTTTAGTGGAAACAGTTCGTGGATGCAAAGTGTGAAATCTTTATAAGAGAAACATTGGCAAGCAATAAACATTAGTCAAAAGCAAGAGTGGCATTTTGGCTCTTCTAGCCATACATAAGTAATGAAATCAACCACTCGAAAGAAAGGGATATGGGTTACCACACTTTGGGCCCCATAACCGGTCAGAATGCCTAACACGTTGTGCAGACTAACAAAAGTAGGTGATCGGCCTATTGGGCAAGATACTCCTCCTTCTCTATACCCAAACAACCGCTGGGTGTCCATTCCGGCAAAAACACAGTCACTTAACTGAAACAAAATAAACTGCTAGTTCGGACCGGTACGACCCACTGGAACTGGCATCTTATCCGGGAAGGACTCACCCCTCAGAAGTGGCCACCTACTGAGAGACTCACCCTAGCCCTTCAAAGACTAGTACTAGTAGTCCACCCTTATTAAGTACTCAACGACATTCCCCACTTGGGACAAAATGAACAAAGCATTGTGCTTCATGAAAATAACAATTTGAGGGTTTCCAAAGCTTTGGGAGAAATTAGTTTTAGAAAGAGTTTCAAGTTTGGAAAAATCTGCTCAAAGACTTTCAAATAATTTAAGTGTTGGAGTTAATGATGAATTCAACCCTCAATTGCTTTCAAATAACCAAGTATTCTTGCACTCCACATTTGGCTAGCCATAAGGAAATCATTTCACATCAATCAGGTTTTATGCAGGAGCTTACCTGATTCTCGCTCACAACAACAAGGTCTCGGACAGATGACCTAACCCCACATGGGCAAATACAAATCTTAATCAGATTCAAGCCACAATCCACTTTCTCAATTTTAAATCAACTCAATTCACTACTACCATGATCCTAGTGTCCCAAGCTTTAAGGCAAAACAATAATTGAATAGGTTTATAAGCTCAGTTTAATTTGTTATTTAAAATAATTAATGGATTAGGAAATAAATTCTATTAAGTTGAAAGTTTAAATCTTTTTAAGGAAAATTTAGAGTTTATTTAATCAGGAGTCATAGGTGGTACTAGGTAAAATAGTGATTTAATGATAGCTTAGTTGTTAGAAAATCATTGATAGCCAAAACTAGTTAAGATTAAATTTAATAAGTCTTTCTTGAAAAATAATAAGTAAATCCTTAAGGGTTTTGTTCTAGTAAATATTTTATTAAGTATAAATCTTTTTCATAAGGGCTTTAATTAATTTGCTTTATTTTAAATAATATTTATTTATTTTATTTTCTTAGAAAAATCATTATTTATTTGACTAAAATATCCTTTACATATATTATAATTCCAAATCTACCCTTCATAGGGTTTTCGAAATTCTTTAGCAAATATTATTAGTAAATATTTTATTTATGAAATAAAATTTGCTTAGGGACAACTAGATCATGATCAAGATTCCATGGTCAACCATAATCAATAACATACTCAATCCTTCAATTCATCAAATCATCCAAGTCTTGCACATAGGCATAGATCTAAATTTATTATTACATGATTTAACTTCTACTAGCATAAGCATGATCATGGCTTCAAAATCTAATCATGCATACAAATCCTATTCACCAATGGTGACATAATCTCTAGCATGCTTCATCACAAATACTACCTATGACATGCATCAAACCTCGACTCATCATTCAATCCACCAATATAATCCTTCCATGCATAAATCCCATCTCATTCACATTCATACAAATACTCATGCTTCAATCAACAATATCACATACACAAACCGATCGCCATTCATCAACCTAGAGACATGATTCTAAATTTTAAAAAGAGGATTGAAGGTACTTACTTGATTGATGAATGACTTGAAGGATTTTAGAGAAGATCTCAACTCCTAGATGGCTAATCTTGTTCAAGAAGGGTGGCGAAGGCATGGTCATGGGAGAAGAGACCATTCGGCCAAGGGAGGAAATTTCGGTCCATGAGAGAGAGAGAGAGAGAGAGAGAGATAGAGAAAGAAGAAGAGATCATTAGCATGCTTATTCATATAGGTTTTCATTAGAGATTAATTTTGAAGAGGATGAAGTTGTTAGAATATGTTTACTTTGAAGATGTTCTTGTTCTTCACAGAAATTTCTGCTTTTTGATCTAAAGTAGCCAGATGATTTGGAGGAGTTCGATGTTAATATTGGTGTTGATGGATGCACAGCAAGGAGTAGATCAAATCTGGAGATTTTCATGAGGGTTTGAAGTAGTTTGGAGGTGTATTAGGTGTAGAGAAGAGGTAGGTGCTCTTAGTGTAGTGTGTGTGTGTGTTCTTGTTGCTTGAAGGAAATCGAGAGAGAGAGTTGGGGCTGAAGAAGCGGCCGATTTTTTTCTGAGGAGTTGGGGCTGTCGAAATTCTGTAGGGTTTAGGAAGTGATTTCTCTAATTTGGAAGGGAAAGAAAAGGTTAGTTGTTACAATCCTTGAAGAATATATTTAGGAAGAGAATTTGGAAACTAGATATTCTAAGAATATCTTAATTTTTCTGAACAGCTTTGAAGTCTCCTATGGCCGACTGGATTGTGCAGTTTTCTGGGGAATTAAAGCTGGTTAAAGGAGGCTTGTGATGGCTGAAACTAAGGTGCACAATGGTGGAGAAGATGTCTGATCAATTGTGCAAAATTTTATGGAAAGTTGTTAAACAAGATGGCTGAAATTTTGGAAAGTAATCAAGCTAAATTGCAGGGATTTGGTTGAGGGATTTTCGGTCAGCCATGGAGGGAATTTCGTGCAGAAGCTTCAAGGAACAATGGAGCTCTATTAGTGGAGGTTTAAGGGAGGTTTTGACATAAGTAGGTTGGGGTTTTCGGTTGAAACACAATAGGAAACAAGCTGGACAAAAATTTTGCACAGAATTTCGTTGAACAGAAGTTTTCTGGCAAAATTTTCGTCTGCCATTTCCATCAGATTTGCAGCGAGTTTTGATGGGGATTTCTGGGGTATTCAAGGCTGGTTTCCAACCTTCTTTATGGAAGAGAAACATGGCTAAGTTGCTGCACAAAATCTGGGAGAAAACAACTTGGTTTGGAGCTCACAAAGTTGATTTTCGTACAGGAATTTTTCCTGCTTTGCTCCAGCTTGTGCAGTCCGAATTTGGGTAAAAACTTTCAGGTTTCAAACTGATCCTAAAGACCATTTTTCTAGTAGAATTTGGGAGGGAATGTGAGCTAGAATTTTCGTCCTTTTGAAGGTACAACAAGCTGGAAAATTTCAGCTCATTCCATGAAGGTAGATGAACTAAGTTAGAGGAAAAATTTCAGCAAGCTTTCAAGGGGGATTTTCCTCTTGAATTTTCCCACAAATCATTTACATTTTCCAAACCACGAGAAGCCTTTTACTAGGACATTTTGATCCTAAAAGACCTTAGTCCTCTACTGAATTTTTTGGAAAGGAAAAAGATAGAACACCTTGATCAAGCTAAGGAGTTGGAAATTAAGAAAAACTAAAGATCAAGAGAGAATGAATTCCCTTTAGGCATTTTGCGAAGAACAAAAGAGTGAAGTGAGAATTCTCCTAACATGTCTCTCCTAGGACATCATCACCACATTGACCTAGGCCCTCATGGCCGAAACCATCCTTTTCCAAGCAAAAATAAAATTTACTCAAGCTAAAGCTTCTGTGACGGACTTTGAACCTTAGACCTCAAGAATTAATTCCAAGGCTCTAACCACTAAACCACAACAACTCTTGTTGCTTTTTCTACTAGAAAAATTATTTCCTATTCAATCCACAAGCTATCTCCTTATTTTCACCTCGGGCAAAAATTACCATTTTGCCCCTCTCACACATCACTCACCAATAAGACTTCAAGATAATAAAAATCAAATTCAAAGCACATAGAAATCATATGAAACCATATTTAATCATGAAATAAAGCATGGTATGCATCCCAACCCCCTTACTCTACGGTTGGTCTTGACTGGGGTTTCACATCCTCCCCTCCTTAGAAGAATTTCTCCTCGAAATTCAAGCATACCTCTATTTCAGGTCGGGATACTTCCGCTTAACCCATTCTTCCGATTCCCATGTAGCAACCTACGTGCCATGGTGCTCCCACTGAATCTTAACCATCGGTATCTGCTTATTCCGGTGGGTTTTGACACTGCGGTCCAATATCCGAACAGGTTTTTCCACGTAGCTCAAGTCTGGTTGCACCACTAACGGTTCCTCATTCAACACGTGACCGGGATCCGCATTATACTTCTTCAACTGTTACACATGGAGCACGTCATGGATACCCGTAAACCCATCCGGTAGGTCCAACCGGTAAGCTACTGGTCCGATTCTTTCCTTAATAAAAAACGGCCCCAAATACCTCGGATTCAATTTTCCACCCTTCGGATGCTTCACAATTCCCCAGTTGGGTGATAGCTTCAGAAACACACGGTCCCCGACTTGAAATTCCAATTCCCTCATCCGGTTGTTCACATAACTTTTTGCCGGCTCTGAGCCACCTTTAACCTTTCTCGGATTAGCTTCACCTTATCCAACATCTCTTGCACACAAACCTCTCCAGTTTTGCTCACGTGTCCATCTTCCGTCCAACTCCAATACAACGGTACTTCACATTTGCGCCCATACAAAGCCTCGTAAGGTGCCACCCCAATCGAGGCCTGATAGTTGTTGTTATAAGATAATTCCGCGTAAGGTACGCATTCTAGCCACTTGTCCCAAAAATCTAGCACACAAGCCCTCAACATATCCTATAATATTTGGATCACCCTCTCTGACTGCCCATCAGTCTACGGATGTGCCGTCATACTGAACTTCGAATTCGATCCCATTGCTTCCTGGAACTTTCCCCAAAAACGAGAAGTAAACCTGGGGTCTCGGTCTGACACTAGGCTCGAAGGTACTCCATGGAGTTGGACTATTTCTCGAACATATGTCTGAGCCAGCTTCTCCATGGAGTCCCTTACATTTACCGGGATAAAGTGGGCTGACTTGGTCAGTCGATCCACTACTACCCATATGGCGTCCTTTTGAGTCTTTAACATAGGGAGTCCGGTGACGAATCTATAATCACCTCCTCCCACTTCCATTCCGGCACTGGCAATGGCTGCAATAGTCCCGCTGACTTCTTATGCTCCGCTTTAACTTTCTGGCAGGTGAGACAGGTCGATACGTACTTGACCACATCTCGCTTCATTCCGGGCCACCAGTATGCTCTCTTCAAATCTTGATACATCTTGACCTCTCCCGGATGAATTGCGTACTTGCTCTTGTGTGCCTCTTCCAAAATTCTAACCCTTAGTTGTTGCTCCCCGGGTACACACAATCAATCTCTGAAATGGAAAACTCCTGCTTCGTCCTGACGGAATTCGTTGTTCGGTCACTTAAGCTCCTTATCCTTAAAAATTTGAAACTCGGCGTTGCTTCGCTGAGCTTCCACTATTTCTTATTTCAAGTACGGCACCAACTTCAAGTTGCTGATAACAATCGCTTTGTCTCGCACTTCCGTCCTTCTGTCTAATATGTCCTGAACTACTTGCATTTCTTGCACCTTCAGTCTAGCCATCCCAACTTTTCTGCTTAGGGCGTCTACCACCACGTTAACCTTCCCGGGATGGTAGTCAATCGGGCAACGGTATTCTTCCAAGAATTCCATCCACCTTCATTGCCTCAGGTTCAAATCCATCCGAGTGAAGATATACTTCAGGCTCTTATAGTCGGTGAACACCTCGTACTCGGCTCCATACAAGTAGTGTCGCCATTTCTTTAGGGTGAACACTATAACCGCCAGCTCCAAGTCGTGAGTAGGGTAGTTCACTTCATGCGGTCGCAACTTCCATGATGCATAGGCAATCACTTTCCGGTCTTGCATCAACACCGCTCCCAGTCCTTCTTTCGAAGCGTCGGTGTACAGTGCGTAAGATTTGCCTTCCTCTGGTAGACTCAATACTGGTGTTGTCATCAGTCGCTTCTTTAGTTCTTGGAAGCTTTTCTCGCATTTCTCGTCCCACACAAACGGAACATCCTTTCTCAACAAACGGGTCATTGGCGATGCGAGTGTCGAGAATCCCTTGATAAACCTTCGGTAGTATCCCGCCAAACCCAAGAAAATCCGGATCTCGGTAATATTCTCCTGCTGCTTCTAGTCTGATACCACTTCCACCTTGGCCGGATCTACCTTAATTCCCTCCTTAGTCACCACATGATCAAGGAATGCCACACTATCCAACTAGAATTCGTACTTGCTGAACATCGCGTACAGCTTGTGCTCCCGCAATTTTTCCAACACGAGCCTCAGATGCTCCGCATGCTCCTCCGGACTCTTGGAGTAGATCAAAATATCGTCGATGAATACTACTACAAACTTGTCCAGGTAAGGCCGGAATACTCGGTGCATCAGGTCCATGAATACTGCTGGAGCGTTAGTCACCCCGAACGGCATTACTACGAACTCTAATGTCCATATCGGGTGTTGAAGGCTGTGTTGGGGATATCTTCCTCTCTTATCCGCACTTGGTAATATCCTTGTCTCAGATCCAACTTGGAATAGCAACTGGATCCTTGCAGCTGATCGAATAGTTCGTTAATTAACGGAAGAGGGTACTTGTTCTTAATCGTCAAATTGTTCAGCCCTCGGTAGTCGATGCACAGCCTCAAGGTCCCGTCCTTCTTCTTTACAAATAGCACAGGCGCTCCCCAGGGCGACGTGCTTGGTCTAATATAGCCTTGGCCAACGAGTTCCTCTAGTTGCTCTTTCAACTCTTTCAACTCTGCCGGCGCCATCCGATATGGAGTCCGCGATACTGGTTCCGCTCCGGGAACTAAGTCGATAGTGAACTCCACTTCTCGACTAGGAGGTAGAGAATAAAGCTCCTCGGGAAATACATCGGGAAAATCCTTCACTACTTCCGTGTCCTCCAGAGTACACTGGTCCTTAGGCTTGTTCATCACGTAAGCCAGATAACCTTTACAACCTTGCCTCAATAATTTTCGGGCCTTAGACCCTGCAATCAAGTACTTCAACTTTTTCACCCTCTTTCCATTAAAGTTTAACACATCACAGCCCGGTCTGACAAACTGAACTGACTTATATTTGCAGTCTACCCTAGCCCCATGTTTGGCTAACCAGTCCATCCCCAAAATTAAGTCATAGTCTTCAATGTCCAACACAATCAAATCTCCCTCGAGATTTTCTCTCCCTACCTTAACCTTACAATCCCTCACATACCGATCCGCTTGCACCATCTTCCCCAAAGGGGTGCTTACTTCTAAAATGAAAGGTAGCTCCACTCCATCCCAACCCAAATGACATGCACACAACTTGTTTATATAGGAATGAGTAGAGCCAGGGTCAATCAAAGCATTAACGGATCGTCCTTGAATAGTGAACGTACCTTCCACCACCACGGTATCGGCCCCAACTTCCTCTCTGTTGAGAGCGAATACCTTGGCCTTCACTTGTGCCTTCGGTGGTCTACCTCCGGCTGCTCCCATGGTGTTGGCCCGGTTGGGTCCCGGATTCTGAGCCGGGTTTCCCTGCCCAACTCGGTGCAGCTTAGGGCAGGTATTTCTCAGGTGGTTCGGGTCACCACAGTGGTAGCACTTCCTATCTCTTCCATTGGACCAGCAATTCCTCTCGGTGTGGCCTTTCTTTCCACACTGCCTGCAGGACGGGAGGTTCGGTGCAGGTCCAGCTGGTGCTGTCCGGGCTTGCTTTTCCCGGTTCTGCCAGTGAGGATTTGCAGGGCGCTTGGGTGGTTGTGGCCTCTGGAATTGTTCCGCTTCACCCATAAAGATAGGCGGTTGGAATTTCAAGAACTTCTCGAACGCCTCATCTTCCCCTCTAGGGTGCCTCCGCTTAGTTAGCGTCTGAAGAATGTTGACCACTTTGCTGAGTGTCTGACCCATCGTCACATCTACCGGGGCATCAGACCCCATGCCCATCATGGGATCACTTTGCCCGTCACCCTGATGGGGTGATTGCATTTGTTCCGGTTCAACTTCCGATGCTACCCGGTCTACCTCCGGAGTTCTTCTGGTGGAAGGAACTGCACGTCTCTTGGGTGCCATTCTATATCATACCCCAAATGTTAAATGTATGCACTCAAGTATCAAATCATTTTAGTGGTGTATGCATACATAGCCAAGTATGAGTAGAAAGAAGTCAGATGCAACTTATTTAAAGGATTGCTCATAAATTTCGATTTCAAAAATTGACTTGCATAGTTTCAAATTTTGATAAAAATGAACTTTAAGAATTCATAACATCTCAATTCATGAAAAGCTGTAAATAAACAAACATCCAAATCAAAATGACTCCTAGCTCTCTACTCCTCATCGGAATCCTCATCATCTGCCTCATATATCCAACCTCCGGTGTTTTTAGAGAAATCCACCCCCTCCCCGCTAGCAAATCCCTCCATAGGCTCCTTCCCAGGCCGCCTAGAACTCTCCCCGGCCTCAACTCGGCTGAAGGGAGGAATAAAGGAAGGTCTGGGTGGAGACTTATAGTCTATCTCCCCCGGGTCATCACTAGCTGCTGCTAAATCCACCTCGGGATTAGGAGGGTGGGGTTCAGGCTCCACTATCATAACATCATCCTCATTGTCAGAGCTTATATCTATCACCGGGATTGGAGGTGGTTCAAGGATCTGGACCTCGTCCTCACTGCTATCCTCCATCAGGTCAAGCTCATTATCACTGTTATCCTCTAGAGGGATATCCTCGACATCATTGTCATCCTCTATAGGGACAACTGGCTGAGGGGCAGGCTGGGGAATTGGAAGGTCCTCCTGGTCTAGATAGTAAGGTGGGTGCCACTGCTGCCCTTTCCTTGCTGTCCTAAGCAGTCTAACCATCCTACAGCATCATCAAAATAGGTTAGATAAGATTTAAATTTAAATAAATAAATCATATATCATCAATATTTGTCGATAACCTAGGCACTGATACCACTTCTAACACCCCGGATGACCTAGGCCCGCCAAGGCCGGGGATGTCATCTCGTCCAAAGAACAAAGGGTCTTTATAACTAGGTCACAAATAAAATTGCTAAAATAAATAATACTCAAAACTAAAGAGAATTTATTACAACCCAACATACTTCAAAAGTACATCCATGAAATTCCAAAACAAAAACCGTAATTAAAACTATCCACTCTCGTCTCCCCAAAGCAATACATAAAAAAAAAAAAAAAAAACACATTCTCTTCCAAGATAGCTACTCACCCACAACAGGATCAACCTGAAATCATGATAAAAGGTGGTGAGACAGAAATCTCAGTAAGTCCGGGTGTGCTTTGGGTGTTTAGTGGAAACAGTTCCTGGATGTAAAGTGTGAAATCTTTATAAGAGAAACATTGGCAAGCAATAAACATTAGTCAAAAGCAAGAGTGGCGTTTTGGCTCTTCTAGCCATACATAAGTAATGAAATCAACCACTCGAAAGAAAGGGATATGGGTTACCACACTTTGGGCCCCATAACCGGTTAGAATGCCTAACACGTTGTGCAGACTGACAAAAGTAGGTAATCGGCCTACTGGGCAAGATACTCCTCATTCTCTATACCCAAACAACCACCGGGTGTCCATTCCGACAAAAACACAGTCACTTGACTGAAACAAAATAAACTGCTAGCTCGGACCGGCACGACCCACTGGAACTGGCATCTTATCCGGGAAGGACTCACCCCTCAGAGGTGGCCACCTACTGAGAGACTCACCCTAACCCTTCAAAGACTAGTACTAGTAGTCCACCCTTATTGAGTACTCAACGACATTCCCCACTTGGGACAAAATGAACAAAGCATTGTGCTTCATGAAAATAACAATTTGAGGGTTTCCAAAGCTTTGGGAGAAATTAGTTTTAGAAAGAGTTTCAAGTTTGGAAAAATCTGCTCAAGGACTTTCAAATAATTTAAGCGTTGGAGTTAATGATGAATTCAACCCGCAATTGCTTTCAAAGAACCGAGTGTCCTTGCACTCCACATTTGGCTAGCCATAAGGAAATCATTTCACATCAATAAGGTTTTATGTGGGAGATTACCTGATTCTTGCTCACAACAACAAGGTCTTGGACAGATGACCTAACCCCATATGGGTAAATACAAATCTTAATCAGATTCAAGCCACAATCCACTTTCTCAATTTTAAATCAACTCAATTCACTACTACCATGATCCTAGTGTCCCAAGCTTTAAGGCAAAATAATAATTGAATACGTTTATAAGCTCAGTTTAATTTGTTATTTAAAATAATTAATGGATTAGGAAATAAATTCTATTAAGTTGAAAGTTTATATCTTGTTAAGGAAAATTTAGAGTTTATTTGATCAGGAGTCATAGGTGGTACTAGGTAAAATAGTGATTTAATGATAGCTTAGTTGTTAGAAAATCATTGATAGCTAAAACTAGTAAAGATTATATTTAATAAGTCTTTCTTGGAAAATAATAAGTAAATCCTTAAGGGTTTTGTTCTAGTAAATATTTTATTAAGTATAAATCTTTTTCATAAGGGCTTTAATTAATTTGCCTTATTTTAAATATTATTTATTTATTTTATTTTTTTAAACAAATCATTATTTATTTGACTAAAATATCTTTTACATATATTATAAGTCTAATTCTACCCTTCCTAGGGTTTTCGAAATTCTTTAGCGAAAATTATTAGTAAATATTTTTTTTATGAAATAAAATTTGCTTAGGGACAACTATATCATGATCAAGATTCCATGGTCAACCATAATGAATAACATACTCAATCCTTCAATTCATCAAATCATCCAAGTCTTGCACATAGGCATAGATCTAAATTTATTAATACATGATTTAACCTCTACTTGCATAAACATGATCATGGCTTCAAAATCTAATCATGCATACAAATCCTATTCACCAATGGTGACATAATCTCTAGCATGCTTCATCACAAATACTACCTATGACATGCATCAAACCTCGACTCATCATTCAATCCACCAATATAATCCTTCCATGCATAAATCCCATCTCCTTCACATTCATACATATACTAATGCTTCAATCAACAACATCACATACACAAACCGATCGCCATTCATCAACCTAGAGACATGATTCTAAATTTTAAAAAGAGGATTGAAGGTACTTACTTGATTGATGAATGACTTGAAGGAGTTTAGAGAAGATCTCAACTCCTAGATGGCTAATCTTGTTCAAGAAGGGTGGCGAAGGCATGGTCATGGGAGAAGAGACCATTCGGCCAAGGGAGGAAATTTCGGTCCATGAGAGAGAGAGAGAGAGGGAGAAAGAAGAAGAGATCATTAGCATGCTTATTCATATAGGTTTTCATTAGAGATTAAGTTTGAAGAGGATGAAGTTGTTAGAATAAGTTTACTTTGAAGATGTTCTTGTTCTTCACAGAAATTTCTGCTTTTTGATCTAAAGTAGCCAGATGATTTGGAGGAGTTTGATGTTAATATTGGTGTTGATTGATGCACAGCAAGGAGTAGATCAAATCTGGAGATTTTCGTGAGGGTTTGAAGTGGTTTGGAGGTGTATTAGGTGCAAAGAAGAGGTAGGTGTTCTTGGTGTAGTGTGTGTGTGTGTGTTCTTGTTGCTTGAAGGAAATCGAGAGAGAGAGAAGAAGAAGCTGCCGATTTTTTCTGAGGAGTTGGGGCTGCCGAAATTCTGTAGGGTTTAGGGAGTGATTTCTCTGATTTAGAAGGGAAATGAAAGGTTAGTTGTTACAATCCTTGAAGTATATTTTTAGGAAGAGAATTTGGAAACTAGATATTCTAAGAATATCTTGATTTTTCTGGACAGCTTTGAAGTCTCCTATGGCCGACTGGATTGTGCAGTTTTCTGGGGAATTAAAGCTGGTTAAAGGAGGCTTGTGATGGCCAAAACTAAGGTGCACAATGGTGGAGAAGATGTCTGATCAATTGAGAAAAATTTTATGTAAAGTTGTTAAACAAGATGGCTGAAATTTTGGAAAGTAGTCAAGCTAAATTGCAGGGATTTGGTTGAGGGATTTTCGGTCAGCCATGGAGGGAATTTCGTGCAGAAGCTTCAGGGAACAATGGAGCTCTGTTAGTGGAGGTTTAAGGGTGGTTTTGACAGAGGTAGGTTGGGGTTTTCGGTTGAAACACAATAGGAAACAAGCTGGACAAAAATTCTGCACAGAATTTCGCTGAACAGAAGTTTTCTGGCAGAATTTTCGTCTGTCATTTCCATCAGATTTGCAGCGAGTTTTGAAGGGGATTTTAGGGGTATTAAAGGCTGGTTTCCAGCCTTCTTTATTCAGGAAAAACATGGCTAAGGTTCTGCACAAAATCTGGGAGAAAACAGTTTGGTTTGGAGCTCACAAAGCTGATTTTCGTACAGGAATTTTTCCTCCTTTGCTCCAACTTGTGCAGTCCGAATTTGGGCAAAAAATTTCAGGTTTCAAACTGATCCTAAAGAACATTTTTCTGGTAGAATTTGGGAGGGAATGTGAGCTAGAATTTTCGTCCTTTTGAAGGTACAACAAGCTGGAAAATTTCAGCTCATTCCATGAAGGTAGATGAACTAAGTTAGAGGAAAAATTTCAGCAAGCTTTCAAGGGGGATTTTCCTCTTGAATTTTCCCACAAATCATTTACATTTTCCAAACCACGAGAAGCCTTTTACTAGGACATTTTGATCCTAAAAGACCTTAGTCCTCTACTGAATTTTCTGGAAAGGAAAAGGATAGAACACCTTGATCAAGCTAAGGAGTTGGAAATTAAGAAAAACTAAAGATCAAGAGAGATTGAATTCCCTTTAGGCATTTCGCGAAGAACAAAAGAGTGAAGTGAGAATTCTCCTAACATGTCACTCCTAGGACATCATCACCACATTGATCTAGGCCCTCATGGCCGAAACCATCCTTTTACAAGCAAAAATAAAATTTACTCAAGCTAAAGCTTCTATGATGGACTTTGAACCTTAGACCTCAAGAATTAATTCCAAGGCTCTACCCACTAAACCACAACAACTCTTGTAGCTATTTCTACTAGAAAAATTATTTCCTATTCAATCCACAAGCTATCTCCTTATTTTCACCTCGGGCAAAAATTACCATTTTGCCCCTCTTACACATACTCACCAACAAGACTTCAAGATAATAAAAATCAAATTCAAAGCACATGGAAATTATATGAAACCATATTTAATCATGAAATAAAGCATGATATGCATCCCAACCCCCTTACTCTACGTTGGTCTTGATTGGGGTTTCACAGAGTAGGTTGCAAATTTAAAAAGAGAAGGAGTATGGGTGCTATACTTGTTCGAGCTATATACACACTTCCTATGAATGTCCGAGAAGATCTAAGCCAAGGGAAATAAGTGCATAGCAAAATTCTTCCAAGAGTGGTTTGAGAAGAAAACAAGATTATGTTTGTTTTACTTATTGGGAATATAGTTCTGACACATGTGATTGTTCAAGAAGGAAAAGTCGAGGAAGTAGAGATAAGTTGCAAAGAAGTGAAGTGAGCCCTTGTGAGTATTATTCCAGCTATGAACACATTTCACCTACTTATTATTGGAAGTCCTTTAGTTTGCAATGTAGCTAATTGAACAAAAGATTTGAGATGGGAGAGAAACAAAATTAGGAAAAGAATAGAGAGGAGCAAGGGGTTGAAAAGAGTAAACAAATTGAGCTACAAGAAGTTGAGAATGAAGAGAAGATAGAAGAAGAAGCCAAAGAACGAGAATTGTAAAATCAAAGGGGTGAGAAAAAACATGAAGAAGTTGGGGAAATTCCATTAATACAAGGGGGTGAAGACCAACATAGGGATAACAAAAAAGGAGTTGAGCATTATAATGATGTAATACCCCGCCCAAAACCACCTTTAACTATGGGGAAAAGTCATGCATTGCATAGCATCTTGCATTTTATGTGGTAGCTAGAATAATTTTATTTGCATGGATGCATGTGAATTTTTCCGTTGCTTTTGCATTTGAATTAATTGATGTGAAATAGTTGTGTTGTTAAAGATTTGGATAAGGGAGGTTTGGTCAAAGATTTGGAAGGATGGGTATTGGGGTGGTAAGAACTTCTTGTAGGAAAATTAGTATTGGAGTTGTTTTGGAATAGCGGGGAGGTTGGTGATTTCCTTTGGTGACCCGAGTTCGAATCCTACCTTTTGTAAAGTTAGTTTCTCTTCTTGAAATTCTTTTCTTTAGACCATTTCTAATCTTGGCCGAAAAAGAATCTAGCTATCCTAGAGAAATTTTAGTATTTTTACTCCAAGGAAATAAGTCTCTATATTTATTTCCTAAATTCAAGGACTTTGATGTGAATAAAGTTCCCCCTTAATTTTCAGCTTGTGTTCCTTAGGATTTTCGAAAAAAACCTAGCTAGTAATTAAAATATTAGCTTGATTTTAGCTAGATAGATGTTGCCATGGATAGGTGGAATTAATGAGTCCTTTTCCTAGTAGGAAATCTTGTTGATTTCAATCCTAGAATGTTAGCTAAAAATCTGGAAAAAAAATTCCAGCAAATGCCGCCACTTCTTGAAGGACTTTTAGCTCAATCCAAACTCTTCTAGGACTAGAGGAAATCCTATCCAAATCCTTGATAAAAACTAGATTTTATTTTAAACCAAATTCAACTAGGATTTTCTTCCTTTTCCTAGCTGAATTTCGGCAACTTTGTAGCAACATAAGCTATCTGAAAATTCCAGCTTCTTAGCAACAATCCAACTCTGTAAATCCTTGCTCAAAACACCTAAATATTCCTCATCAATTCAAGGTACCTTAGCTGCACAAAACCAGAATTTTATTCACAAAAAAACACTGAAATTCGTCCAGTCACCTTGGTGCAGGAATTTCGGCCAGCTGTTGTGTTTCTACTCCAACCGAAATTCTGCAAACAAAACACACCAAAAACCCCTAGTTGATCAAGCTATTTTCAGCGCCCAAAATCCCCAATTTTCCTCTAGAAATTTCGGTAGAATTACAGTAGCTAAAACAGTCCAAACCTTATTACTCTCGCACAGAATTTTCGCAGCACTTGCACAGGATTTTTCAATAATCAAAACTCACTCAAACTCTTCCTTGTTTGGCCTAAAATTCTGAAAACATTCAGCCCTTCCCTTGAGCAGTATTTCGGCCAGCATAAAGGAGCAAAATTGCAGAATCTTTTCCTCCATTAATCTCCCCTAAAATCAGCAGCAAGGAGACACGCAACAAGTTGAAATTTCGCCTTTGCTGTCCAAGAAACCTAAAGCCATTAGGAGTCTATCTAAACATCACCATCTAACCCTAAACCAATATTCTCCAACTTTAAATCATAACAACCGTTTACCCTCTCCATTCTACACGAAAATTTCAGCAACATCCCTCTGCAAAATTTTCGAAAACACAAGAACTATTCGAAGCCAAAAATCGAACACACCTTAAGGTAAGCAAAAATCCTTTCAACCTCTTGATGCCGTTTTCTCTAATGGTTCTTTTCTCTTTCTTCTACCCTTAAATCACGCCCTATAAAGGCTGATTTCCTCTTCTTCCTTAATTTTCGATAAAGAGGAGCAAATGAGGTAGCTTTTCTCTTCTCAAGCGAACTCGGGACGATCACCATTGGAGCATCGAGACCTCATTACCCGGTAGTTTCAAGGTAAGGGAATACCCTCCCCTGATGCCGAAAATAAAGTTTAATGGTGTTTATTAGCGACATAAACATGTGGTCGTAGTATATGATCTTTGGGGATTGAATAGTTTACCTGGAATTAAATAGGAGATTGCGAATTGTTATGAAAATAAATGGGATTAGAGCATGTTTGAATTAATTGAGACCCCGATCATGATATTATATAGTTTAGATCAGGAGGATAATTGAGGAAAGCCAGCTGTGAATTTATCGCATTTATCTGAGGTATATCAAGTAAGTCCTTGCATAAACTCTTTTATTAAATGTTGTGATGGTAAGTCCTTTTATAAACTGTTTTGTTAAAGGTTGTGATGGCAAGTCCATGTTGTGAAGCTTTGTAAAGCTATTGTTAAACTATGTTTGCTTGGGTTGTAAACGTGGATATTTATTCGTTAAACGGGTTTTTCAAACTAATGATTTTATCAAAAAAAAAAAAACTATTCTTTTTCTTAAATTCTAAGAAATCTCTTTTAAAGAAAACTACGTTTTACAAAGCCAAGGTTTGGAAATATTTTGTATCAGGAATTGACGGATATGTTCGTTGAGTACTCAATAAGGGTAGGCTAACAATACTAGTCTTGGAGGGCTAGCGTAAGTCTTCTGGCAGGAGGCCACCTCCAGAAGATGAACTCTGCTTGAAAAGGCGACAGTGCTGGTTGGTCAGGCCAGTCCGTGCTAGCATATGTACCTAGTATGGTATTTATATTCCCGGCATGGACACCCGGATGGTTTTGTTGGGTGTAGAGATGGAGGAGTATCTCACCCGGTGGGCTGTACACTCACCTTAATTAGAACGCCCAACGTGTGATAATCTGGTCCGGACAAGGTGCACAAAGTGTGGTGCCTTGGCCAATTTGTCCTCATGGAGCCCAACGTGTGGTGACATGACTTTTATCCGAGTGGAGAATTTATTTTGTACAAAGTGTGACAATGAGAAAAACCCACTCCTTGCGAAAAGAGACTGTTTATGACTTGCCAAATTTTTCTACAAATGTTTTACACTTTGCATACACGAACTATTTAAAACACCATGTGCACACACAGGACTTACTGAGATTTATTCTCACACCGTTTTACATTATGTTTTCAGGAGATAGACTGTGCTGAGTCAGCGGGGCATGTAATAGTTGAAGCTTTTGCTATTTTCTCTATCCGTTCTAGGAGACATTTATTTCTTATGCTTCTAAACAATATTTTGTTTTATTCCGTTTTGCTCCAAGTTGAGCCTGATGTAATAAGAATATTTCTTTATTTATCTAAGTTGATCCCTTTTGGAGATTGTCTTTATATTTTATACCTCGTTCTAAAGACCCCTTGTCCTACGGGACGGGGCGACATCCCCGCTCTCTTAGGGTACGTAGTTGTAGGGTGTTACAAGTGGTATCAGAGCCATGGTTTAGGGAATTACTTGACTTATGGGGTTCTATTTTCTTAAGTATTCTGACCTGGTGCTAAGTTTTATCTTCTATTTATAGGATGGTTTAAAGAGTTCTATCGGCTGTCAGAGATTAGCCCGCCGGCTGCGGGAATCCACCTGCCCCACTACCCGTAGCCGATCCACCCGCGTCTGATTCAGAGAGAGAGCGTGAGCCGTCAGTGTTAGACGACCCGGTGGTTGAGACGGAGATAGAGGTCGAGGAGAGCTTAGGGGAAGATGAGGGGGAGGAGACGGCGGAGTTGAGTGAAAGAGAGGTAGACGAGCTAGGGAATGAGGGAGACGATGAGAACGAGGGAGAGATGGTTGGGGTAGAAAGAGATAACGAGGAGGTAATAGAGGTTGTCCCCGGAGAGTGAGACAGTAGGCAGTCAGCTCTAGGAGGGGTAGATAAGGGAAAGAGGAAGCTAGAAGGGAGTCCTAAGGGGTGTGGACTCCGATATGGACTCGGTGTAGATGCCATGCTAAGGAGAAAGGGGTTGGTTGATCCATCTGACTTCGAGAGTGAGAGGCCTGCGCCTAAGGGTATAGTTAGATTAGCGTTGGACGAGCTCTATGAGACGGCCATGAGAGCCAACAGATACCGAGAGGGTCAGTCAGGGCAGCCAAGTGGGAGCCTTGGTTTCGCGAGGAACTACATAGGGAGACCCGATAGTTCCGTGGGGTGGCTGGTGGAACCGGCCTCTGACGACTCCAATACCTCTGTTGAAACTAGGGAGAGTCGAACATAGAAGACCAGCAGCTTTTACTCTTTCTTTCTCTGGAATTTGCATACTTTTGCTTGTTTATCTTTTTCTTAAGGGAGCATGCGGCTCATAGGGCCTACCTATTATTTTAAATAAAAAGGGTATCGTATGAGATAACCCATTCTTTTCTGCAAAGAATGGTTTATATGACAAGCATGACTTTCGTTTATTACTTGATTTATCTCTGCACGTTATCGTCACATTGTCTTTTAGATGAGTACATTACTATCAACAGATCATGCACCTAAGCATATTCTTTTCCCCCTTGATAACTAACTGACCCTTAGTGAATATGATTAAGATGGCACCAAGATGCCGAACAGTTGTGCATAGCAGAACGGTGCAGGAGAGTGCATCCTCCACCCCGGAGTTTGAACAGATGCGTCGTTCCACCCCCGATGTGGAAGAGCACCTGCCAGGAGAGCAGGAGATAGCTTCAGAGAGGTCACGGGATGTGACCATGGGTCAGGCCTTCGACAAGATGGCCTCGATCCTACAGAACTTGATCGAAAAAATGGACAAGGTGGCCAGGAAACCACCGCGGGGAGAGGATGAGGCCCTGGAGCATTTCCTGAAGTTCCTGCCTCCCACATTCCAGGGGAAGGTGGAATAGGATGAGAAAGCCGAGCAATGGATTGAGCAGATGGAGGACATTTTTGCTACTCCGTAGTACTCGGAAGAGAGGATGGTGAAGTTTGCTGCTTTTCGGCTAAGGGGATCGTCTCGGGCATGGTGGCAGCGAGTACGGGGTGATTGGGATAAGGAGGAGCAGGAATGGACGTGGGACAATTTTACGGAGGCTTTCCGGGCCGAGTACATTCCTCGATGGGTGGCTGAGAAGAGGGAGGACGAATTCCAGACCCTCAGGCAGGGAGGCATGACCGTGGCCCAATATGCAGCCCGATTCATGCAGTTGTCCAAGTACTGCAAGTGCTTGGTAGATACGAAGCAGAAGTGCACCCGGCAATTCGTGAAAGGGCTAAGGCCAGATTTGAGGAAGGCGTTGGCTCCATCACCGCCAACGTCGTACATCGCCGCAGTGGACGCAGCTTCCCGGACGGAGAACAAAGATCAGTACCGACCGGTGAACCGACCCTTCCAACCAAGTCGTCCACCTATGAGGCCTTCAGGCAATAAGCGACCTACGGGTTCTATGCCGTGGGGAAATCGGGGTAAGCAGCCTCGAGTGCCTGTAGCCGGATCAATGCATGGCGCCTGAACTGCCGACTGTGTGGGAAGCGAGGCCACACCGAGAGAAACTGCTGGGGTAGCAGGGGTGTGAGAAGGTGTTTCAACTGCGGAGACCCAGGACAACTGAGAAACGTCTGCCCCAAACCCTTATGGATTGAGCAGACCGCGCCGGCCCAACCAATGAGAGGAAATAGAGGTGCCGCTGCTGGACCAGCCGGAGCGGGAGGCCTGAAGCCCCAGGTGAAGGCCAAAGTTTTTGCCCTGAGCCGAGAGGAAGTCGGAGCGGACGCCGCCGTGATCGAAGGTAACCTTTCTATCCAAGGTTGTCTTGTTAATGTTCTGATAGATCCAGGATCTACACACTCTTATGTAAGTAAAGTATGTGCTTCACGTCTGGGCTGGGAAGGAAATGAGCTACCTTATACCCTAGTAGTTAGTTCCCTCTTGGGAAAGGTGGTGGAAGCAGGTAAGAAAATGGCAAGTTGTGGAGTTGAGGTTGGGAAGGAGATTCTGGAGGCCGACCTTATAATCCTGGCCATGGACGGTTATGACCTGATATTGGGCATGGACTGGTTATCGAAACACGGAGCTCGTGTGGACTGCCAGATCAAGACGGTGCAGTTTGTGAGACCTGGACGGGATGTAATTGAATTCAATGGCAAGCAAACGAAGGAACTGAAATTTCTTATTGCTGGAGCTAAAGCCCGGAAGTTGCTCAAGAAAGGATGTGCGGGATACTTGGCGTATCTCCTAAACAAACCAAATGACCAGTGTACCTTGGAAAGTACGGAGGTAGTGAAAGACATTTCGGATGTGTTCCCTACAGAGCTCACTTCCTTACCCCCTGAACGGGAAGTTGAGTTCACCGTGGATCTGATTCCCAGAGCAGAACCGGTATCCAGAACCCCCTACCGGATGGCACCGACAGAGTTGAAGGAGTTGAATGAGCAATTGGAAGAACTTCTAAGGCAACGCTATATTCGGTCGAGTACGTCACCGTGGGGAGCCCTGATGTTGTTTGTCAAGAAGAAAGATGATACCTTGAGGCTATGTATTAATTATCGGGGACTGAACAATCTAACAATCAAGAATAAATACCCTCTACCCTTGATCGATGAGTTGTTTGATCAACTGCAAGGCGCTGCTTTGTTTTTCGAAATTAGACCTACGGCAAGGATACTATCAGGTGAGGATCAAAGAAGAAGACATTCCTAGGACTGCATTCAACACGCGGTATGGCCACTACGAATTTGTAGTAATGCTATTCGGTGTAACCAACGCACCGACAGTATTCATGGATTTGATGCATTGCATTTTTCAACCATACTTGGAGAAATTCGTGGTTATATTCATTGATGACATTTTGATCTACTCCAAAAATCCGGAGGACCACGTGGAGCACTTAAAGTTGGTCCTAGAGAAGCTGAGGGAATTCAAGCTTTACGCTAAGTTCAGTAAGTGTGAGTTTTAGCTGAGCTCAGTGTCTTTCTTTGGTCACGTGATATCCAAGGAGGGGATCAAGGTGGACCCTGCTAAGGTAGAAGCCGTAGCTAATTGGAAACAACCGGAGAACATTACTGAGATACGAAGTTTTCTTGGGTTGGCCGGGTACTACTGGCGTTTCATTAAAAACTTCTCTACTTTAACTTCACCGATGACACGACTGTTGAAGAAGGATGTCGTTTTTGCTTGGAGTGAGAAGTGTGAGAAGAGCTTCCAAGAACTTAAGAGGAGGTTGATTTCAGCACCCGTACTGAGCCTGCCTGAGGCTGATAAGCCCTATGCACTCTATACAGATGCATCCAAGGAAGGACTAGGAGCCGTGCTGATGTAGGAAGGGAAAGTCAGAGCCTATGCATCTAGGAAGCTAAAGCCGCATGAAGTTATAGAGCTAGCAGCTATAGTGTTCGCCTTGAAGAAATGACGACATTACTTGTATGGTGCGCAATACGAGGTTTTTACAAACCATAAGAGTTTGAAGTACATCTTCACGCAAAAGGACTTGAATCTCCGGCAGCGTAGGTGGATGGAGTTCCTGGAAGAATATAAGTGCCCTATTAACTATCATCCGGGTAAAGCGAATGTGGTAGCAGACGCTCTAAGTCGAAAGGTAAAAATGGCACACATGAGAATACAGGAGGTGACGGTACTCCAGGATATCCTGGAGAAAGAGGCGCAAGTGCAAGAGGGGAAGATCTGCATGAGCAACTTGACCCTGAAACCCGATCTGGACCAGGAAATTGTATCAGGTCAGCAGGGCAGCACAAGATTTCAAACTTTCAGGGAGAAAGAGATCGCGAGAGGAGGAAGCGATTTTCGGACCGACGAGAAGGGAGTATTATACTTTCGGGACCAGATTTATGTACCGAACATCCAAAACTTAAGGAAGAGGATACTGGACGAAGCGCATAAGAGCAAATACATAATATACCCTGGGGAGGTAAAGATGTACCAAGACTTGAAGAGGAAATATTGGTGGGCTGGAATGAATAGGGATGTAGTTCAGCATGTGTCAACCTGCCTGACATGCCAGAAGGTTAAGATGGAGCATAAGAAGTCTGCAGGGTTACTGCAACCGTTACCGATTCCCGAGTGGAAATGGGAAGAGGTGACCATGGACTTTGTGACTGGCCTTCCGATGACCAAGTCACACAAAGATGCGATCTGGGTGGTAGTGGACCGATTGACCAAGACAGCGCACTTCATACCGGTCAACGTAAGGGACTCGATGGAAAAGTTGGCTCAGACATATACCCGAGAAATTGTAAGGTTGCATGGTGTACCGTTGAGCATCGTATCGGATAGGGACCTTAGATTTACTTCAAGGTTCTGGGGTAAGTTCCAGGAGTCCTTGGGCACGACCCTGAAATTCAGCACCTCTGCTCATCCGCAAACAGACGGTCAATCCGAAAGAGTCATTCAGATACTGGAAGATATGCTCCAAGCATGTATCTTGGACTTTGGAGATAAGTGGATTGAGTCTTTACTGCATGCGAAGTTAGCATATAATAATAGCTATCAAGGGTCGATCGGAATGGCGCCGTACGAAGCACTGTATGGGCGAAAATGCCAAGTACCGATATACTGGGGATGGACAGAAGAAGGGAACGTTAAAAAAACTGGTGAAGTATGCATTCAGGAGATGACGGACAAGATTAAGTTAATTCGGGAAAGGCTAAGGGCAGCGCAAAGCAGACAGAAAAGTTATGCGACACTAGGAGGAGGGAATTGGAGTTCCAAGTAGGTGACCGTGCATTCTTGAAGTTGACTCCTAGTAGAGGGATCCTGAAACATCCGAGGGGAGGGAAGTTGAGTCCTAGGTACTTGGGACCATTCCCGATATTGGAGAAAATTGGACCGGTTGCCTACCGATTGGATCTACTTGATGGCCTAACCGGGATGCATGACATATTCCGTGTCTCTCAGTTGAAAAGGTACAATCCCGATCTGAGTCATGTACTCAATGAGGAACCGTTGGAGATGCAAGCCAATCTGAGTTATGTGGAGAGACTCATCAAGATCTTAGAGCGGAGTATTAAGACGCTCCGAAACAAGCAGATACCCATGATGAAGATACTGTGGGATCATCACGGAGCACAGGATGCAACGTGGGAAACAGAGGAATGGTTAAGACGGAAGTATCCGGGTATGCTCGAAGGGTATGAAATCTAAATTTCGGGACGAAATTTTCTTAAGGGGGAGGGGATGTAATACCTCGCCCAAAACCACCTTTGACTATGGGGAAAAGTCATGCATTGCATAGCATCATGCATTTTATATGGTAGCTAGAATAATTTTATTTGCATGGATGCATGTGAATTTTTCCGTTGCTTTTGCATTTGAATTAATTGATGTGAAATAGTTGTGTTGTTAAAGATTTGGATAAGGGAGGTTTGGTCGAAGATTTGGAAGGATGGGTATTGGGGTGGTAAGAACTTCTTGTAGGAAAATTAGTATTGGAGTTGTTTTGGAATAGCGGGGAGGTTGGTGATTTCTTTTGGTGACCCGAGTTCGAATCCTACCTTTTGTAAAGTTAGTTTCTCTTCTTGAAATTCTTTTCTTTAGACCATTTCTTACCTTGGCCGAAAAAGAATCTAGCTATCCTAGAGAAATTTTAGTCTTTTTACTCCAAGGAAATAAGTCTCTATATTTATTTCCTAAATTCAAGGACTTTGATGTGAATAAAGTTCCCCCTTAATTTTCAGCTTGTGTTCCTTAGGATTTTCGAAAAAACCCTAGCTAGTAATTAAAATATTAGCTTGATTTTAGCTAGATAGATGTTGCCAAGGATAGGTGGAATTAATGGGTCCTTTTCCTAGTAGGAAATCTTGTTGATTTCAATCCTAGAATGTTAGCTAAAAATCTGGAAAAAAATTCCAGCAAATGCCGCCACTTCTTGAAGGACTTTTAGCTCAATCCAAACTCTTCTAGGACTAGAGGAAATCCTATCCAAATCCTTGATAAAAACTAGATTTTATTTTAAACCAAATTCAACTAGGATTTTCTTCCTTTTCCTAGCTGAATTTCGGCAACTTTGTAGCAACATAAGCTGTCCGAAAATTCCAGCTTCTTAGCAACAATCCAACTCTGTAAATCCTTGCTCAAAACACCTAAATATTCCTCATCAATTCAGGGTACCTTAGCTGCACAAAACCAGAATTTTATTCACACAAAAACACTGAAATTCGTCCAGCTTATGCGCAGAAAATTCGGTCAGCTTGGTGCAGGAATTTCGGCCAGCTGTTGTGTTCCTACTCCAACCAAAATTCTGCACACAAAACACACCAAAACCCCCCAGCTGATCAAGCTATTTTTAGTGCCTAAAACCCCTAATTTTCCTCTAGAAATTTCGGTAGAATTACAGCAGTCAAAACAGTCCAAACCTTATTACTCTTGCACAGAATTTTCGCAGCACTTGCACAGGATTTTTCAGTCATCAAAACTCACTCAAACTCTTCCTTGTTTGGCCCAAAATTCTGAACACATTCAGCCCTTCCCTTGAGTAGTATTTTGGCCAGCATAAAGGAGCAAAATTTCAGAATCTTTTCCACCATTAAACTCCCCTAAAATCGGCAGCAAGGAGACACGCAACAAGCTGAAATTTCGCCTTTACTGTCCAAGAAACCTAAAGCCATTAGGAGTCTATCTAAACATCACCATCTAACCCTAAACCAATCTTCTCCAACTTTAAATCATAACAACCGTTTACCCTCTCCATTCTACACGAAAATTTCAGCAACACCCCTCTGCAAAATTTTCGAAAACACAAGAGCTATTCTAAGCAAAAAATCGAACACACCTTAAGGTAAGCAAAAATCCTTTCAACCTCTTGATGCCATTTTCTCTAATGGTTCTTTTCTCTTTCTTCTACCCCTAAATCACGCCCTATAGAGGCTGATTTCCTCTTCTTCCTTAATTTTCGGTCAAGAGGAGCAAATGAGGTAGCTTTTCTCTTCTCAAACGAACTCGGGACGATCACCATAGGAGCATCGAGACCTCATTACCCGGTAGTTGCAAGGTAAGGGAATACCCTCCCCTGATGCCGAAAATAAAGTTTAATGGTGTTTATTAGCGACATAAACATGTGGTCGTAGTATATGATCTTTGGGGATTGAATAGTTTACCTGGAATTAAATAGGAGATTGCGAATTGTTATGAAAATAAATGGGATTAGAGCATATTTGAATTAATTGAGACCCCGATCATGATATTATATAGTTTAGATCAGGAGGATAATTAAGGAAAGCCAGCTGTGAATTTATCGCATTTATCTGAGGCATATCAAGTAAGTCTTTGCATAAACTCTTTTATTAAATGTTGTGACGGTAAGTCCTTTTATGAACTGTTTTGTTAAAGGTTGTGATGGCAAGTCCATGTTGTGAAGCTTTGTAAAGCTATTGTTAAACTATGTTTGCTTGGGTTGTAAACGTGGATATTTATTCGTTAAACGGTTTTATCAAACTAATGATTTTATCAAAAAAAAAAAAACTATTCTTTTTCTTAAATTTTTAGAAATCTCTTTTAAAGAAAACCACGTTTTACAAAGCCAATGTTTGGAAATATTTTGAATCAGGAATTAACGGATATGTTCGTTGAGTACTCAATAAGGGTAGGCTAACAATACTAGTCTTGGAGGGCTAGCGTAAGTCTTCTGGCAGGAGGCCACCTCCAGAAGATGAACTTCGCTTGAAAAGGCGACAGTGCTAGTTGGTCAGGCCAGTCTGAGCTAGCTTGTGTACCTGGTATGGTATTTATATTTTCGGCATGGACACCCGGATGGTTTTGTTGGGTGTAAAGATGGAGGAGTATCTCACCGGGTGGGCTGTACACTCACCTTGATCAGAACGCCCAACGTGTGATAATTTGGTCCGGACAAGGTGCACAAAGTATGGTGCCTTGGCCAATTTGTCCTCATGGAGCCCAACGTGTGGTGACATGACTTTTATCAGAGTGGAGAATTTATTTTGTACAAAGTGTGACAATAAGAAAAACCCACTCCTTGCGAAAAGAGATTGTTTATGACTTGCCAAATTATTTCTACAAATGTTTTACACTTTGTATACACGAACTATTTAAAACACCATGTGCACACACAGGACTTACTGAGATTTATTCTCACACCATTTTACATCATGTTTTCAAGAGATAGACTGTGATGAGTCAACGGGGCATGTAATAGTTGAAGCTTTTGCTATTTTCTCTATCCGTTCTAGGAGACATTTGTTGCTTATGCTTCTAAACATTTTTTTTGTTTTATTCCGTTTTGCTCCAAGTTGAGCCTGATGTAATAAGAATATTTCTTTATTTATCTAAATTGATCCCTTTTGGAGATTGCCTTTATATTTTATACCTCATTCTAAAGACCCCTTGTCGTACGGGACGGGGCGACATCCCCACCCTCTTAGGGTACGTAGTCGTGGGGTGTTACAAATGATGTGGTTGATGAGGAGCAAATATGTGCTAAAGATGAATGTCGTAAAAATGCTTCATGTAACTTTGAATTGGGAAAGAGGTCATATCAACAAATGAAAAAGGGAGAATGTAAGGTTGTAAAAAGTGAAAACCAACACCATTTTTTAGGGAGGCCACAAATCCAAATGAGGGAGTAGATGCTGAAAATAAAATTGTGATTGAGCAAAGAAATTCACTAATTGGTATTTCTAGTAGAGTCTTTGGTACTTTTGTTGTTGAGGATATGGATGATTACCAAAGGGAAAATATTTTTTACTCAAGATGTAAAATCAATCAAAGGCCATGTAGTTTGATGATAGATTGTGCAAGTTGTGCAAATGTGATAAGTACTACATTAGTAGAAGAGTTAGGTATAAAGGCCATGAAGCATCCTAAGCCATACAAGCTTCAATAGGTCAATGATTGTGACGAGGTGAAGGAAAAAAAATAAGCCAAGGTTGTATTAAGCATGGGAAATTATGAAGATGAGGTACTTTGTGATGTGCTGCCCATACATATTAGAAAGTTGTTGTTGGGAAAGCCTTGGATGTATGAGAGAAAGATAATGCACAATGGGAGAAGAAACACTTATGCCTTGAGTAAAGAAGGAAAGAAGTTTACTTTGCTTCTAGTGTCCCCTAGTCAGGTTACAAAAGATCAAAATCTTTTTGAGGGAAAAAAAAAAGGAAAAAACGAGAGAAAAAGGAAGGAAAGAAGGGTGAAAGAAAAGAATATGAAAGAAAGAGAGAGCTAAAAGAGAAGAGGGTTAAGATAACAGAACCTAAAGTACAAGGAGAAGAAAGAAGAGTAAAAGAGCATGGAGAGAGGTAAACACAAAGTAATATGGTGCAGAAGGGAGCCAAACAAGAGGTTGATAAAAAGAAAATGCGTGGAGGTAAAACGTGGTTGAGGGCTTGGGTTGAGAAGAGAGAAAACAAGGGTGTTGTTAAGGACACAAACCTAATTGTTTTACTTTCACACAAAATGTCTTGTTTAAATTATAATGTAGGTATCGATTCGAGGACGAATCATCTTCAAGAAGAGGGAAATGATAAGAATCAAATTAGTCATAAAGGCCATTTTCAAGAAGGGAGAAGAAGGATAAAAATCACATTTCATGGTGTCATGGGTAGGAAAAACATTCAAGAGGAATCAATGGAGTTTTCAAGACAACAAATTCAACAAACCCAGGTCCAAGAAGATTGTGAAGAGATAGATGGAAAAGAAAGGGCCACAGGACGCACAACAAAAGCAACAATCCATACGAAGGATCAAGCCACCCTTTAAACAAGGATTGAAGGCCAAATGAGTATCAAGAAGGGCTTAAGACAACCAACATTTTATTTGGAAGATTAAGGAAACACAGAGAAATGGAATGGAGGTCCAAGGAGCAAGTTTTGAAGTGCAACAAAATAAGGAAGGACGCTCAGAGCTTACCCAGTGCCGATCGAGAGTGAAGGACCCAGCACCGGCCCTAATTTGGAAAAAAAATAGCCACAAGGTAGATTTCACCTAGCACCGGGTGTAGTCCTTGGACTCGGCGCTAGGTCCATTCGGGTTTATCCCAAAATTTTGGCTATTTTTTGTATTTTTAGCTTTTCATTTGTATTTTAATTTTCACAAGTTTTATTATGTTTTTTTTTTACTTATTTTAAGGCATGTAATAGGGCCTAAAAACTTGTATTAAGGCCATCTAATTTCTATGATTTGTTTGCTAATTAGTTAGGGCATCTTGAGGCCTATAAATACCCCATTATAGCCTCTTTTGTATTAGGATGCAGATTTTAGATTTTGAATAGAGTGTTAAACTCTTGGAGAGAAGGATTCCTCCTTAGTTCTACCTTTCATGAACAAGCAAAGGAATTAGACTCACCTTTGTTTAGAGTCTCTAAAATCCTTGGGTTAATCCAATTTGTTTCTTTATCTTGGGTATTGGATAAATTCATTCTTGCCTAGTGTTCTTATTGGGAAACCTAGAAGGGTGCTTACTTTTCTCTATCCTAATTGTTCTTGAATTCTTTGTAGATTTAAGGGTGTTTTGGTATTGATGTAGTTGACCAAATCCTATTAGAATTTGTGTTTTAGTTGTTAAATCACCTAAGGTTCTTATTTTGTGGGCATTGTGGTAGAGGAATAGATGACCAATTCTTGAGTCTTGTTCTTGAGTTTAATTTCCAAAGTTTGGTGTTCCCAAGATTGTATCATAAACTCTTCTATTATGTGAAGAAAAAAAAAAAAAAAAAAACAACCCCGGTCCAAGCTATTGGGCTAGAAATTATTTTTATTATTTTTCTTAGACTCATAAATAATTAACCTTAATTATTTATTTTCTGGGCTTATAAAAATAATCCAATAAATAATTGACAAACCTAAATAAACCAAGATAATTATTCAATCCTTTTTACCTAGTTTAAGCCCAAGTTAAGCTTTCCAATTTGTCAATCTGAGCTCAGGCCGGGAATAATTAATTAACCAATTAAATCAAATAATAAATTTAATTTAATTCCTTTTGACCTTTTATTTTATTCCAACGCAATAATAAATTAGACTTACTGAATAAAATAAAATCCTCTTTAACTGAGACCATTTGCTTAACCCAAAATTAATTAAGACTTATAAGCTATTTCGAGGACAAAAAAGACACATCGCTTTAGCTGATAAAATAACTAAAATACCCCTGCTATATAAATATCTATATTTTACTTTTTAAATATTTTCTAATATGGCCATAAGAAAATTTTGACCTCAAGGATAATGTTGCGTTAGCAATGTCTCCAACCTACAGGTGTATTGACTAAAATACCCGTCTATACATCGTCGTTCTTTTAAAGGAGAAGAAGTGTACTAACACCTCTCTAAGAGATATCTACCATCCTTAAACTTTTAGTCCAATGATCCATGACTTCTTGGAATGTTTTTACATTCTAAGGGAGCTACCCTAAAGTAAACATCCAAGTCATGTTCCTTAGGGCCCTGGTTATTTAGATTATTCAGACAGTCACAAGGGGCAATATAACATAGAAGCTATCTTGTACAAGTATGTCTTAACTAACTAGTCATATATACTAAATATACAAATATATTGGTCCTACAATAGAACCTCAACTATAGTATATCAAAGCATATGCTCCTAGTTTCATCAGAACACCAACTTATAATAATGCCATAGAGTATAAGACCACACTGTGGCTGTTGTAATCTAAGTTTCTTCCTTATAGTACCTTAAGAAACTACAACTACATGTTTAGTTCTACGTATTTGAAATACACTTATGTTATGAAATGAGAAGTCTACTCACTGGCTAAAAGTAAGCCATTCCATATTTAGAATTCATAACACAATAACCTTACCATGATGAGATTTCCATTCTTATCATTTGGTTAAGTATGATAATTTATATGTTATGTAACTCATGGTCTATACCTTACAATGAAAGACCTCCATTCACATGAACCATTTACTGAAATACAATGGGTCTTTTCCAGCAAAATTATGCACAAAAGTAATGAAAAAATTAGAAAAATTTCTAAGAATAAAACTTTTACTAATATAAACTAAAATTACATCAGAAACCTAGTTTAAGGGAGCATACATTCCAACAATCTCCCACTTGCACTCTATGACTTAGTAAGTCTAGAGGTGCTGACCCTTATGGTGTCTAAGTGTCTTCTAAAGACTCTCTCAACCAAAGGCTTAGTGAAAGATCTACTAAATTGTTCTCCGAGGCAATCTGTTTCACCACAACTTCCCGTCTCTGGATGAAATTTCAAATCAGGAGGCACTTTCTCTCAATGTGCTTCACCTTTTATGGTTCCTGGGTTCTTTGGATTGCGAGACCATGCCAGTATTGTTGTAATAAATCACAATTGGCTTGTCCATCTATAGCATGACTCCAAGTTCTAAAAGGAACTTTCGAAGCTAGACCACTTCCTTAAATGCCTCTGAAGCTACCGCATACTCAGCTTCCATGGTTGAGCCAGTAATGTAAGATTGCTTAATACTCCTTCATAAAATAGCCCCTTCAGATGAGGTGAAGACATATCCAATAGTGGATTTTCTTTCATCCTTATCTGCCTGAAAGTCTGAGTTTGTGTATCCTATAGGAACCAAGTCACCAGTCTTGTAAACCAGCTTATAATCTCTCGTTCCTTTAAGGTACTTGAAAATATGATTTAAAGCTCGCAAATGAACCTCCCCAAGGTTTAACTGATATATGCTAACTCGGTCTATGGCAAAGAAAATATCTAGCCTAATGCACAACATGGCATATATGAGACATCCCACAACTAAAGCATATGGATCATTCTATCTTTTTCTTCTTGAGACATTAGACAGTCATTTGAAGAAAAAGATAACTCATGTCTACAAGGGATTAATGTTCCCTTGCATGTGTCCATGCTGAATTTGGCCAATATTTTGTCAATATATATAACTTGGGATAATCCTAACATTCTCTACTTCCTATTTCAAAGAAGTTTAATCCCGAGAATATAACTGGCTTCTCCAAAGTCATTCATACTGAATTAACTAGACAGCCAAACATTAGTAGATGATAATGTCCCTATATCATTCCCAATGAGTAAAATGTCATCCACATATAATGCAAGAAAAACCACGTTTATGCCTTCCAATTTTCTGTACACACATGATTCATTCTCATTTTTAATAAAATTGTAGGATACTACAATCTCATCAAAATGAATGTTCTATGTTCTTAATGTCTGCTTGAGTCTATAATTGGGTTTCTTAAGCTTACAAACCTTATGTTCCTGGCCTTGAGCAATAAAGCCTTCCGATTAGGATATATAGTGTTAGTGTTATGCCCAAGAGGCAATCATTTGTACATTGTATATGACACATTTTATTTTAATAAAAGGAATTATTTATCTCACAGTTTCTTTAGTTTACTTTTGTGTAATATAACTGTTGGATAAAGTCCCTAGTACAACACTGTGTTAAAGAAATCATGATAGAGATTATGATATAAGATTCCTACTATACTATATAGTATTAGTACTTAAATAGTCCCTAATCGTATTATTAATAAGATAGGACATCATTAATGCATTAAGACTAGTATGTGTTTGACTTCCTGATTTGATCAGGTGGTGGTTCTCATATCCGTGAGTATTGAGATACTCAAAATTAACACATGAATGCTTGTTAATGGAACAAGTACATTAGATGACCTAGCTATGAGAAAATCACATAGATAACTTATTTAGTGCCAGTGATATAATCTCAATATAGCAAACGTGTAAGTATCCTTAGACTTGAGATCTCCAAGGTACTTGTTTGCTGAGCATTGTTCTTTGATTCCAATCTCTGGAGCCAGATCGAGGGCTGCCTATGGGATGGATATTGGGTACATTGTGAGGTAAACGAAAGTAGTTGAAAGGGTCAATAAAGGATTCACCACTCCTAATAGTAGGAGTGAATATCTCACGACCACTTGTAGGAATTACTATTCGAGAAGTCTTTGGCCAAGGCGACTGTGTATTGGAAATAGTTCTAATCGATACACATCTAGAGTAGTGGGTTCTTGGTATAAGTACTATTATATTCGAGCCAGAATTAATATATTCTAGAGGGAGTTGGAATTAATTTCGTACTCCAAATCGAATAAGATATTGTATGGTGAAATGAGTTAATTGCACTGTTATTTGTTATTAAAGGGTTCATGTTAAGCCACTTGACTTTCTGGACTCTTGGGTGGTCATGATGTGTTGTTAGATAACGCTCATAATATGTGAATATGGGTTTATTAATTGATGAATTAATAAACCAATCCTGATTAGAATCAATATGATTAATTCTAATTAATTATGGATTATTAATCTCAAAGACGTTTGGATTAATTCATGTTCGCTACCAATTGACTGGAAAACCTAATAGGTCACACACTCAATAGGATTACATAGTCAAGATGTTATTTGATAACATAGTGGGGTTAGTTGCGAGAAAGAGAAGTTGTTGTTGCCAATTATAATTAGTTAGAATTTATGGTCCAAATTATAATTGTGAGAATTTGATGTTTCCAATTACAATTAGGGAGTTCTAACTATTTTAGAATTCTCAGATGGAGTATTTTCAGTAGGATTTTTCTTGATATATATGGGATATGAGCATGAAATTCTTGGTAGCACAATACATGAAAATAACTCCTAAAACCCTAGGGGATACACGATCTTCTCTTCTCTTCTCTCTCTCGCTGTTCTTCAAAAAAGAAACCCTAGCCACCATCTTGGTTTCTACTAGCACAGAAAATCTTGGTGCTTGAGTGTTCCTCTGTGTGGATTTTTGTTAGAGATAATCACACAGTGTGATTATAGTGGTTGGACATTCAACTCTCGTAGTGTTTGATCAAGAGGATTGCTGGATCGTGCCTCAACTTGAAGAAGGAAAAATTTTGTTTTCCACACGATCAAAGAAAGGTAAAAAGCTGTTACCTTTGTTATCTTTATGTCTTGTTTTCCACACATATGTGGATCCTGGGTTGGTATCTCGTTCTTATTTTTCCACTGCGCCATATATGATATGCGTGAGATACCCAACAGTGGTATCAAAGCCATGCTATGTGTGGATTGTAGACATTGTTTTCATGAATTCGTGTTTGTCTTTGTTTGCTGTGAAAACTGTTTTTACTTGAGTCAAAATTGTTTCGAGCATTGTGGGTTGGGTCCGTAGCATAATATGATTGTGTAAAAGTTACAGCATATTTTGAAATATGCTTTTTTTATGTGCTACAAGTATTTTGCAGAAAAACGTTTTTCTTGAACATGGTTAATTGCCTTCCATTACATTCTAATTTTCTGCTTTGTTTTTGTTTAAACTAACAAATTAGTTATTGTTTTGAGCTTCAAAACAGAAAATACTGCTGACAATTGTTCTCACTAAAATTTTGCTAAAGAAGAAGGCACCATAAACTATTTCTAGAAAATTTTAAAAAATCGCCACCTTGTTCCCGACTACAGCCGGCGCAGGCTTCGTGCTGTTTCGCGAACGTCCAGAAATTGGTTTTGGAGATTTTTTTCCTTAAAACTAGACCGTAATTGGCACCGGCTCTGGCTTCCAAACCGATGCCGGTTCTGCTCTATTTCGACGTTCCACAAAAAAAAAAAAAAGGGAGGATTTTGAAAGGAAAAAATCTCATATGATGAGAGGTGGTAAAATAAAATTTTCTTTCAAGGGGTGCTGCCCCCTTGAACCCCCTACCCACTGACCGGCCAGCGAGACTGTTGTTATCGCTGCTAGAGACAGGACCCAAAAGTATTTTCTCAAAATTAGTTTTAAGATTAACAAATTTATTTTTTCAAAATAATGATTTTGAAAATTTAAAATTAATGTATTTTTCTAAAATATTGATTTTAGAATTTGTTTTATTTTTCCAAAATAGTGATTTTGGAATAATAAAAACTATATGTTTATTTTGTTTAAGCATAGTTACATAGGTTAGATAGGAGTAGAATTGTTCTATTTTGGAGATGGCAACCAAAACAAGGCTAGAATGTAAGACCTTGTACTTAAATCATGCATGAATACATAAGGTTAACTATATTAATTTCTTTTATTACTCAAAGAAATTAATTTAGGGTAAAGTCCATAACCATACCGCGTAATCGCTTTATTACCATGATTATCAATTATGTGATTTATTGATTTTTATGCATGTCATTTATTGAAATCACTAAAAGGAACAAATCCCTCAATTAATATTAAACCTAATTCCTTCCGTTACTATAGTAAGAACGAGAGTCCTTTTTCGAGACCAGGTTGTTGGGAAAACTCAAGCCTACTCGACATCGGGCATGTTCAAGCTAAGGAATTGAAATCCTTTGTTGGGTTTAACTAAATTCTTTATCCCAGTTGGACAAACTTAAGTGTAAAGAAATTTAGAGGAAAGTTTAGGGTAGACCAAAAGGCTTTAAAATTAAAAGTTGTTAATCACCTAACAATTCGGTAATTACATACGATGTAATTGGTATTGTATACCTATCAGTGAACTTAAGGGTGGCTTGTTGGGCAAACCTAAGGTTATTCTTGAGGAATTTGGATACTGGGCAACTAGGAAAGCTTCCAACGGGCTTTCCCGAATCAATAAGGGGGGCTATTGGTTTGAGTAAACCTAAGGTTATTTACATTTCATGTGCACATACAAGTAGCTAATCCTCTCTATCTTTACATCTAGGTTACATGCATCATGTCAACACACTTAAACCTATGTAGCATCTTAGAAACCAACAAGTTAACCAAATCAAACTACATCGACTAGTATATGAATTTAAGAATCGTTCTCAAATCAGAAAAGTTGCTCTACGTGCTAGATGCTCCTATTCTGCCACCACCAGCTCAAGATGCTCATGCTGATAAGCATGCTGTCCAAAAAAGACACAAGGAGGATAGTGATACAACACCATGTATTATGCTGGCATCCATGACCCCTGAGTTGCAAAAACAACACGAGCATATGGATGCTCAATCGATTATACTACATCTTCGAGAGCTGTTTGATGCCCAAGTTAAAACTGAGAGATACAAGATCTTGAAGCAACTATTTCGTTGCAAAATGGCAGAGGGTTCTTCTGTAGCTACTCATAGGCTGAAGATGTTGGGCTTGATAGAGAAGATTGGATCTCTCAGGTTCGCAATGGACCATAACTTAAGTATTGACTTAATTATGCAATCTTTGCCTAATAGTTTCTTACAATTTGTGATTAACTATTAGATGAACAAGATTTAGTCCACCATTCATGAGTTGATCAATCTTCTCAAAACTATAGAGTCCTCCACGAAGAAGGATTCCAATGCAGGTAGAATCCTCTTCTTCTAAGAAGAAAGTTCAAAAGAAGAAGAAGGTTGCCATTAAGCCCAAAGGTGGTGTGAGGAAGAAGGACACTACCACGAAAGGCCCATGCCATCATTGTGGCAAGATAGGCCACTGGAGGTGCAACTGCAAAGCTTACTTGGAGACCGTTAAGGATAAGAAGCAGAAGGAGAAGTTTGCAAGCACTTCTACTTCTACTCCGGGTATGTTTATGATTGAGATAAATACTACCTTTAAAAATGAGATATGGCTATTAAATATCATATGTGAATCTCATTTGTGCAATAACTTGCCGAGACTAAAGAGCAGTAGAAGGTTAGAGAAAGGCGACATAGACCTATGTACTGCAAATGGGGCAAAGGTTGCTGTACTTGCTGTGGGGACATATGAGCTGAACCTGCCTTCGGGATTAGTTTTAAAATTACAAAATTGTTATTATGTACCGGTTTTAATGAAAAACATTATCTCAGTTGCGTGTTTAGACTTAAATGGATTTCATTTGATATTTAAGAATAAATATTGTTCTTTTTCATTGAATGATATTCATTATGGTTTAGCAACTCTAGTTAATGGTTAATATGTTCTAGACCTGGATAATCCAATTCTCAATATAAATAATAAGAAACCCAAAATAGATATCTCTAACACCTTTTACTTATGGTATTGTCATTTCGACATGTAAATGAAAATCGTGTTTCTAAGTTACAGAAGCTTGGTGATGTATGGTCATTTGATTATGAATCATATGGCACATGCGAGCCTTGCTTACTAGGTAAAATGGCTAAAACTCCTTTTTCAGGAAAAGGAGAATGGGCCAAGGAGTTATTAGAACGCATACATTCTGATGTATATGGCCCAATGTCAATACAAGTAAGTGGAAGTTATAACCATTTCATAATCTTTATCTATGATTCTCACTATATGGGTATTTGTATATAATGAAATACAAATCTAAGGCTTTTGGCAAGTTCAAAGACTTCAAGAATGAAATAGAGAAATAACGTGGCAGAAGTATTAAGACTCTAAGATCTGATCAAGGAGGAGAATACTTGAGCCAAGAGTTTCTGAGTTATCTTAGAGATAATGGGATATTATCTCAATCGACTCCACCACATTCACCTCAACGTAATGGTGTATCTGAGAGAAGGAATCAAACCCTTTTAGACATGGTACGGACCATGATGGCTTCTACAGACCTACCAAAATCGTTTTGGGGGTATGCACTAGAGACTTCTGTTTATATACTAAACAGAGTTCCAACATAACAGTTTGGTCCCATTAGCTTATTCTCTCGGAGAATAATGGCCAATGGACTAAAAGAACCTCCCACTGTTTTTGAAAAATCGAAAAATAAAAGAAAAAGATTCAGCATGTGAAAATAAAACAAATATGTGTACTTTATCCTAATTATCAAAACTGATAATAATCAATTTGGCTCTTAGGAAAACTGACATAGCTTCTTGAGAAGATTAACAGTTTCTTAAGCAAAGTGTGTTAACCACCACAAATTAATTTCCCTTCTAGGTAATGATCTAGAAGATAACTCCATCGAGAGGATGGCCGTTTCCTCTCATTTTCTATGGACATACCTTGCACTATAACCTCCAACGAGGGGCTGGCCGATCACAGTACGTGCCCCAAGTTATTAATTACATCCCTCCATTGGATCTAGATCCTTGTGGTATCCCTATCCTATACAGGTTCACTCCCAGGGTGATGCGAAGGGACCCACAATTTCTAATGAGGATCGTGATAGAAGCCGTGGGGCCGTTGGAACCTCTCTTAGTCTTTTAAAATAAGGGTTTTTTGAAAATTTCCATCAAGTTTTTCCCTTAACTGAAAAATAAAATGTCTAAATCCATAAAAATCTCTATGTCAAGGTTTATATCTTTTGAGAGTTTTTCACATGGACTAATTTTATTTAAGTTAAAAACTTAATGATTTCAAAAATTTTCCAATTAAAACTTTCTAGAGACTTTGGTCTCAAGTTTATTTGACAAAACAATTTTTCTTGTGCCAAAATTAAAACAACATGGCTTTCTATTTTAACCTTACAAAAATATCTAAATCTAATATATTTTCTATGTCAAGGATTAAATCTTTTGAGAAAATATCTAAGGATTAATTTTTGTTCAAGTTAAAATAACCATTTAATTTGTAGAAAAATATTTTTCTTGTCAAAACATTCCGAAAGGCTTTGGTATTTGAGAAAACGTGCATATAGGTACATAAAAATAGCAAGCTGGAAAATAGTTGATGTTTTCATGCTGTTATATTTTTAAACCTAAGTGCCCAGATAATAGAATTAAACACATTAATTAATTTATGGTCTTCTTTAATTCTAAAATCCCTTACTAATATTTTTCATGCAAAAATATTCCTTGAATATTAACTTCGCTTGGTATGGACCCCAAAACCAAAAGAAATTGCAAGGAAAATTACAAGAAAAAAAAAAATCCTTGGTCTACTGCACCCGTCGCACTGGATCAGGCACCCCATCTTAAGTATGGTCCACTGCACCTGCCGCACAGAACTAGGACCTGTGAGCAACCAGTGCATGGATTAGATTACAGACCTTAGTCGGCGCCGGTTCCGGTCCGAACGGTTCTTCTTGCAGTTTTTCTGTGAATTTCCCCAGTTTTCTTCTCAACTTCTAGTATTACTGGCTCTCCAATTTCAAACCAAATACAATGAAATCAACCAAAACCAACAATTGCCTATACCCATGAACATTGGGCTTACACAATTTGTTAAGAAAAATAGTAAATTACACATCTCCTATGCCTCCATCTGCGACGTTTAACAAAGGATCTATCCATACCATAAACAACGAAGGATCACAATTTTAATCGCACATATGTCTCCAGTTTTCTTCATCTACATGCATGCTCCCTATATTTTCATAAAACCTTCATTCTCTTATACCAATTGAAGGCATAGAAACGGAAAACACAGGGTACGCAGTGGAAGCGAAAACAAAACAAAACTGGAAAAACTCAAGAACAAGGGAACCGAACAAAGCTCACGTCAGCTCTAGCAGCCCTAGCCGACAACGGTTGTGCTCTACACGGATTCTAAGGTTTTAAAAAAAATACCTCTTTTTCTCGTTCTAAGAATTGGCTGGATTGGAATATGCACAACCGGGGTAGGTGTGCTGGTGGAAACCTCTAGTACGATTCCTACAAGTCTCCTACTCCGTCTTTGCATATAGGTGAACACCAAACTCTCGGTCTTCCAGTATATGGCCTGCCTAATTCTGTTTGGTGAACAACTTACAAGCTTAGGGAACTTCCTTGGAGAGAGAGAGAGAGAGATATTGGGGATATGCCCTAGAGTCAATTTGTACTTATACTATTGTTATTATGTTTTATATAATAATATGAGGCTTTCCTTTCCATGAATAGTGAGTTTTGTTTTGTGGTCATCAAGTACGTGACATGATAGTAAAACCCTATAATGAATACAATGACTATTCTAAAACTGTCCCTAATCGATTATTATTATTGGAATAATAATAAATTAAGATTAGTATGTTTGTGGCACGATGGCTATGTTTTACTGGCCATGGATATTTGTGATATCGAGCCAAGACATAAATAAATGTCAGAGAACATTGTATTGGACATGACATACTGTGAGAGTACTTCATGGAATATGTCATAAGTACTTTCTAGCCATAATAATATTGAAAGTCCTTCGACCTAAATTCATCATAGTTTCCTACTTGATAGATTCTATATTTTGACATTGTCTAAAGTTGTCTCTAACCAGATAATAAATTAGACTACTGTTGGATATAGAATAAATCAAGGAGAGGAATATGATTGATTGTGAAGGAATTTGTCCCTCTCAATTATGGGAGAGATATCCATGGGCCCCTTGATAAGTTAGACTGTTAAAAAATGCATGGCCGTGCTCAAATATATCAATCTAAGATATTCATATCATTTGTTTGAACAGTCTACTATGAAATTAAGAAATAATTGATTAAGCTTAATAAGGATGACATGCTCCGTGCCTTATGCTTAATCTGGATATCGTGTGACAAAAGGACTAAATATAAAATTATGGTTTGGTTCAAATAGATCACCGATCTTCATTTAACCTGGATAGTTATAATGTTTTGCTAGAAACCGCTTATAACTTGTGAGCCATTTAAATATGATTTAAGCACACTGCCAGTGTTAAATGAACCTATAGGGTCACACAATAAGCAAACTTGTTAGGTTATTTTTCTGGTGACCAGATTCGATGAATCTGGAAATATGTCTAAGTTAATCGTACTTAGAAAATTTACCAGATACAATGAATCTAGAAATATGTCCACATTCGATGTATCTGGATGATGTCCAGATTATAAGAATCTGACTCGGTAAATTAATTAGTTAAAATTACCGAGATAATGGCAGAATCTTATCATATCAGTTTTAATTTAATTTGAATTTAAATTAGAATATGATAAGATATTATTAGGGTTGGACTCTAAGAGGTTCGGGGGTTTTTAAGAAAACCCTACTCGTCTTTTCATGAGTCCAATTTTTCAGTTGAGAACATTCGTGCTATTCTCTACCAGAAGGGAAAAGAAAAAAAACCTCTCAAACCCTAGGTGCTAGCACTCCCCGGGTATCGAGTGAGTTCGCGGTGTGTATCCGATAGAGGACGTTCACATACTGCAGCATCTGGTGATTGTTTGGGTTAAACGTACAATAGCGCAATCAGAATCGAAGGATTTCGATTACAGCAACCAGAGGTAATTCTTAAACCTTAGATCTTCTTAATCGTTTATTTGGGTCCTCAGGAGGGATTCGTGGATGTTTTCCGCATTTAGGAGTCCACGAATTCTAACAAGAGAGACGTCTGGCAATTTTTCCACACCGAGAAGAGGCCGTAAAAAACAACCTTATATCCAATCTGCCTATTTAACCTAAATAAAACCCTAGGTTAAACTAGACTGGGCCATTGGACTCTTAGTTTAACCTTTTGAGCTTAATTAATTATTCTAATTAGAACTAAAAAAATGGCACAATTAATAATTAATTTTTCAGTCCAATTAACAAGCCTGTATTAGTTTAGTCCCAAGTTAATCTTTAATTATTCAAACTATGCTAAAACCCTGAAAAATTAATTAACCCACCAAACTAATTTAATTAATTCTCTCTCTCCATTAACCTTTATTTTATTATAGCCCAACAATTAAATAGGCTACTTAAAAAAAAATAAATTCCATTTAATTTAAGATCAATTCCTTAGCCTGTATTTAATTAGGACTCAAAATCTATACTGGGGACCAAAAGACACACCGCCTTGGCGACTAAAATGACCAAAATACCCTTGCCATATAAATAGAAACTATCTTGTATAAGTCTATCTTAACTAACTAGTCACACATACCCAACATGCAAGTATATTGGCCCTACGATAGAACCTCAACTATAGCATATCAAAGTATAGACTTCCAGCTTCGTCAAATCACCAACTCATACTCAAGTCGTATAGTAGTAGTCCACGCTGTAGCGGTAGTAGTCTAGGTTTCTACCATATAGTACTTTAAGAAACTACTAGTACATGTCCTGTTTTACGTATTCGAAATACGCTTATGTCATGAAGTGAGTGGACTACTCACTGGCTAAAGGTAAGTCATTCCCCATTTAGAATTCACAACATAATAACCTAGACATGATGAGATTCCCAATCTCATCAATTGGTTAAGAACAAATGTTTATGTATTAAGTAACCCGTGATCCATACCTTACCGTCAAACACCTCCATTCATATAGACTACTTCCTTAAACACAATGGGTCTTTTCCAAATGTAATTGTGTACAAATAAAAATATAAATTCCCAAACAATTTCTGGAAGTAAATTCTTTTATTAAAACATTCGATATTTACATTAGAAACCTAGTCTAAGAGGGCATATCTCCCAATAATCTCTCACTTGCACTCTAAGACTAAGTAAGTCCGTAGGTGCCCACCCCTATGACATCTAAGTGTCTCTTGAAGACTCTCTCAGCCAAAGACTTGGTAAATAGATCAGCTAGATTGTTCTCGGAGGTAATCTATTCCATCACGACTTCCCGTCTCTGGATGAAATCCCGGATCAGGTGGTACTTCCTCTCGATGTGCTTCCCCTTCATGTGGTTCCTGGGTTCTTTTGATTGTGATACTGCTCCAGTGTTGTCACAATATATCACAATTGGCCTCTCTATGTGTGGCATGACTCCAAGTTCTTAAAGGAACTTCCGGTGCCAAACTGCTTCCTTGGATACCTCCAAAGCTGCCACATACTCAATTTCTATGGTTGAGTCAGTAATGCAAGATTGCTTGATACTCCTCCATAAAATATCTCCTCTAGACAAGGTGAAGATATATCCACTAGTGGATTTTCTCTCATCCTTATCCTCCTGGAAATCTGAGTCTATGTATCTTGTAGGAACCAAGTTATCAGTCCTGTAAACCAGCATATAATCTCTTATTCTCTTGAGGTACTTGAGAATATACTTTACAGCTTGCCAATGAACCTCCCCAGGGTTTGACTGATATCTGCTAACCAACCCTACAGCAAAGCAAATATCTGGCTTAGTACATAACATGGCGTACATGAGACTTCCTATAGCCGAAGCATAGGGAATCCTACTCATTCTGTTCTTTTCTTCTTGAGACCTAGGATAGTCTCTTGAAGAAAATGACAACCCATGTCTATAAGAAATTAGAGCTCCCTTGCATGAGTCTATGCTATACCTGGCCAGCATCTTGTCAATGTATGCCACTTAGGATAATCCTACCATTCTCTGCTTCCTATTTCTAAGAAGTCTAATTCTAAGAATGTAGCTGGCTTCTCCCAAGTCCTTCATACTAAATTAACTAGACAGGCAAACCTTTGAAGATGATAATAACCCTACATCATTTCCCATGCGTAGAATATCATCCACATACAAGACAAGAAAAACTACATTAATGCTTTTAAGTTTCCTGTACATGTATGGTTCATCCTCGTTTTGAACGAAACTATAAAACTTTACAGTCTCATCAAAACGAATGTTCCATGCCCTTGATGCCTGCTTAAGTCCATAAAGGGACTTTTTAAGCTTGCAAACCATATACTCATGGCCTTTAGCAATAAAGCCTTCCGGTTGGGACATATAGATGTCTTCACTAAGATGGCCATTTAAAAATGCCATCTTAACATCCATTTGCCATATCTCGTAGTCATAATGACATGCAATGGCAAGGAGGATACGGATGGACTTAAGCAAGGCTATCAAGGAAAAGGTTTCCTTATAATCGATACCCTCTTTCTGAGTATACCATTTCGCCACAAGCCTAGCTTTAAAGGCTTCCACCCTCCCATCTATTCCCCTCTTTCTCTTGTATACCCACTTACACCCTATGGGTTTTATCCCTTCAGGTGAAGCTATAAGATCCCAAACCTAATTGAGATACATAGACTTAATCTCGGCTTTCATTGCTTCATACCATAGATGTGCATTAGCATCAGTAATAGTCTCTTCGTATCTAGTGGGGTTTAGTTCCTAATGGTCAGAGACCAGCTCAAAAGCTTCTCCAGTCCACCTTTCTGGAACCCTAGATACTCTCCCAATACGATGAGGCTCCATTTGTATAGGCTCTTGAGGCTGTGCCTCTTCTTGTTCCATTATCGGGTCAAAAGAAGTTACTTCCGAATATAACTTCTCCTCTAGTTCCAACCTAGTTGAACCTTTCGTGGAAGTACTTTGATCATCCTCTAGGTATCTAGCATTGGTACTAACCAGTACCTTCTGCTTCTTAGGATGATAAAAGTAACCACCATTTGTTCCTTTTGGATACCCAACAAAATAACATAATTCTGATCTTGGTTCCAACTTGTCTCATTTGACCAGTCCATAAGCTGGACAACCCCATATCTTGAGATGATTTAGACTTGGCTTATGCCCAGTCCACATCTCATAGGGAGTCTTAGGTACTGACTTGGAAGGCACCAAGTTCAGAATATATGCCGCTGTTTCCAGGGCATATCCTCAAAAGGACACTGGAAGAGTCGCATGAGACATCATGCTTCCGACCATTTCTATCAATGTCCTGTTCCTTCTCTCAGCTACACCATTCTGCTAGGGTGTCCCCGGCGCAAAGAGCTAGGATACTATCCCATGATATACCATGTAGTCATTGAATTCACCAAGGAGGTACTCTCCACCATGATTCGATCGTAAGGTCTTGATCAATTTATTTGTCTGACACTCCACTTCAGCCTCAAACTCTTTGAACTTGTCAAAAGAGTCAGACTTACGTCTTCTCAGGTAAACGTAACTAAACCTTGTCCAATCATCCGTGAAAGTGATAAAGTACTCAAAACCCCCTCTAGCTGGTGTAGACAAGGGACCACACATATCAGTGTGTACAAGACTCAATACCTCTTTGACTCTATCCGCCTTAAGGGCAAATGACCTATTGATCATATTTTCCATCAGGCAGAACTCACACTGAGACTAATTTTCCAATCTCAATGAGCCCAAGATCCCATCATGGATCAACTTCTAAATCCTGGTTGAGTTGATATGACCTAACCTTAGATGCCAAAGATAAGAGTCATTGACATTGGTATTTCTCTTTTTTGTTAAAGGTTCAGATTGAGCGTTATTTAATTGATTGTTAATAGGGTTTAAGAAAAATAGATTCTCACACATGTACCCAATACATAAAATTTTTCTATCTCTACAAATAACAATACCAGAATGGAAAGATACAGAATATCCTTAATTTATTAGTTTCGCAACCGAAATCAAATTCTGTTGAAATCTAAGTACATATAAAATATCTTTCAAAACTACTATTTTATTACAATAAAAAACAAGATCCAACTTTCTCACTACAAGGGCCAAAACTTATGCTCCATTTCCCACACTTAGTCCATGTTTGCCCTTCTGGAGTATTCTAATCTTTCTAAACCCCTGCAAGGAGTTATAGATATGATCAGTGGCCCCTGAATAAATAATATATGTGCAAGTTGATCCAACCATTGATATAGACACTAGATAGAGAACATTAATTGTGGGGTTTTTCTTGGCTTGAAAATCTGGACACTCCTTTTTCCAGTGTCCCTTCAGTATATATTTGAAACATTTGCCCTTGTGTTTGTCTTTGTGCTAGGTCTTGGGCTAGGCCACTGCATTCCCCTTCTTCTTGTTGAACTTCCTGGGCTTGGGCCCAGTTCTAGAACATGAAGCCTTAGCAATCACAGCCTTAGATTGTGGCTTCATGACATTCTCTACCATCTGGAGCTCCTTCATCAACTCTGTTAAACTCATGTTTAACTTATTCATGTTGTAATTCAACTTGAACAGAGTAAAGGAACCTGGTAGAGATTCTAGAACTATGTCCACTTGGTTCTCGAGGTCAATGACAGCTCCTAAGATTTTTGCCTCCTCAACAGTAGCAATCATCTTAGTATATGCTTATTGATTGATGCTTCCTCAGCCATCTTAGTGATAATGATGGTTTAAAAAGCCTCCTGCCTTGCAGGTCGGCTCTTATCCGCGAACATCGTGGCTAATGATTGGGTAATGTCATACGTAGTAGTCATGTGCTCATGTTTGGATTGGAGCACATTAGACATGGAGGCCAACAGGTAACAGCGAGCCATCTCGTCAGCCTTCTTCCATGCTTTCTCAGCCACACGCTCCTCGATGGTGGAACCTTCCTTGACATACTTATATTCTTCCGCTGTGAGTATTATGTCCAGGTTCCTCTTCCAGTTCACATAGTTTGGTCCCGTTAGCTTATTCTCTCTGAGAATAACGGCCAATGGACTAAAAGAACTCCCACTATTTCTAAAAATTTGAAAAAAAAAAAAAAGATTCAGTTTGTGAAAACAAAATAAATATGTGCACTTTATCCTTATTATCAAAACTGATAATAATCAATTTGGCTCTTAGGAAAACTGACATAACTTCTTGGGAAGATTAACAGTTTCCTAAGCTAAGTGTGTTAACCACCACATATTAATTTTCCATCTAGGTAATGATCTAGAAGATAACTCCATCAATGGGATGGCTATTTCCTCTCATTTCCTGTGGACATACCTCGCACTATGACCTCTAATGAGGGGCTGGCCGATCACAGTATATGCCCCAAGTTATTAATTACATCCCTCAATTAGATCTAGATCCATGTGGTATCCCCATCCTATACGGGATCACTCACAGGGTGACGCGAGGGGACCCACGATCTCTAATGAAGATTACGATAGAAGCCGTGGAGCTATTGGAACCTCTCTCCCACTTAGTCTTTTAAAATAAGGGTTTTCTGAAAATATCCTTCTGAAAATTTCCATCAAGTTTTCCCTTAATTCAAAAATAAAATGTCTAAGTCTATAAAAATCTCTATGTCAAGGTTTATATCCTGTGAGAGTTTTTCCCATAGACTAATTTTATTTAAGTTAAAAGCTTAATGATTTCAAAAATTTTCCAATTAAAACTTTCTAAAGACTTTGGTGTCAAGTTTACTTGACAAAACAATTTTTCTTGTGCCGAAATTAAAACAACATGGCTTTCTATTTTAACCTTACAAAAATATCTAAATCCAATATATTTTCTATGTCAAGGATTAAATCTTTTGAAAAAATACCTAAGGATTAATTTTTGTTCAAGTTAAAATAACCATTTAATTTTAAAAAAATATTTTCCTGGTCAAAACAATCCCAAAGACTTTGGTCTTTGAGAAAACGTGTACATAGGTACATAAAAATAGCATGCTAGAAAGTAGTAGACATTTTCATGCTATTCTATTTTTAAACCTAAGTGCCCAGATAATAGAATTAAACACATTAATTAATTAATTAATTAATAGTCTTGTTTAATCCTAAAATCACTTACTAATATTTTTCATGCAAAAATATTCTTTGAATATTAACTTCGTCTGGTATGGACCACAAAACCAAAAGAATTTGCAAGGAAAATAAAAAAAAAATTCCTTGATCCACTGCACCCGCCGCACAGAACCAGGACCCATGAGCAACCAGTGTGTGGACCGGATTCCAGACCCTAGCCGGCGCCGGTTTGGGCGGCCTAGCCGGCACCGGTTCCAGTCTGGACAACTCTTCCTGTAGTTTTTTCTGCGAATATCCCCTGTTTTCTTCTCAACTTCTAGTATCAATGGCTCTCTGATTTCAAACCAAATACAATGAAATCAACCAAAACCAACAATCGCCTATATCCATAAACATTGGGTTTACACGATTTTCTAAGAACAATAGTAAATTACACATCTCCTATACCTCCACCCCGCGAGGTTTAATAGAGGATCTATTCATACCAGAAACAACAAAGGATCACAATTTTAATCACACATATGTGCCCAGTTTTATTCATCTAGATGCATGCTCCCTATATTTTCACAAAACCTTCATTCTCTGATACTAATTGAAGGCATAGAAATGGAAAACACAAGGCACACAGCGAAAGCGAAAACAAAACAAAACTGAAAAAACTCAAGAATAGGGGAATCGAACAGAGCCTGCGGTCATGCTCTGCATGGATTCTGAGGTTTTAAAAAAAATACCTCTTTTTCTCATTCTAAGAATTGGCTGGATCGGAATGTGCACAACTGTGATAGGTGTGCTGGTGGAAACCTCCGGTGCAATTCCTACAAGTCTCCTACTTCGTCTTTACATGTAGGTGAATGCCAAACTCTCGGTCTTCAAGTATATGGCCTACCTAATTCCGTTTGGTGAACAACTTACAAAGCTAGGGAACTTTCTTGGAGAGAGAGAGAGAGAGAGAGAGATTTCTGGCAATTTTTCCACACTAAGAAGAGGCCATCAAAAACAACGTTATATCCAATCCTCCAGTTTAACCTAAATAAAACCCTAGGTTAAACTGGACTGGGCCATTGGACTCTTAGTTTAACCTTTTGAGCTTAAATAATTATTCTAATTAAAACCAAATAATGGGGCAATTAATAATTAATTTTTCAACCCAAATAAACTAGTCTAATTAACAAGACTATATTAGTATAGTCCCAGGTTAATCTTTAATTATTCAAATTGGGCAAAAGCCTTGAATTACTAATTATCCCACCAAACTAATTTAATTAATTCTCTCTCACCATGGACCTTTATTTTAATCTAACCCAATAATTAAATAGGCTACTTAAATAAAATAAATTCCATTTAATTTAACATCAATTCCTTAGCCTGTATTTAATTAGGACTTACGGTCTATACTGGGGACCAAAAGACACACTGCATTTGCTACTAAAATGACCAAAAACACCCTTGCCATATAAATAGCTGTATTTTGCATTTTAAATATTTCCAAATATCAGTATTAGGAAATATTGACCACAAGGATAATGTTGCGTTAGCAAAGTCTCCGACCTACAGGTGTAATGACTAAAATATCCCTCTATACATCCTCGTACATTTAGAGAGGAAGAAGTGTACTAACACCTCTCTAAATGACATCTACCATTCTTAGACCTCTAGTCTAATGATCCACAACTTCTTGGATTGTTTCTGCTTTCCAAGGGAGCTACCCTAAAGCAAACATCCAAGTCATGTTTCCCAGGGCCCTAGATATTTAGATCATTCAGATAACCACAATGGGTGATATAATATAGAAATTATCTTGTACAAACTTATCTTAACTAACTAGTCACACGTACCCAACATGCAAGTATATTGGCCCTACGATAGAACCTCAATTATAGCATATCAAAGTATATGCTTCTAGCTTCGTCAAACCACCAACTCATACTCAAGTCGTACAGTACTAGTCGACGCTATAATGGTAGTAGTCTAGGTTTCTACCATATATTACTTTAAGAAACCACTACTACAGGTCCTATTCTATGTATTCGAAATACGCTTATATCATGAAGTGAGAGGACTACTTATTTGTGATACCCCAATCCCACATGGGATTGGGATAAGAAGTGTATATGGTATATAAGGATGGGCCTAAGTACCCATTGTCAATTTGGGATATCCATTTTGGCCCAGTGTGGACGGCGGCCAAGTAGTTGACCGTGGGTGCTACCAGGCCCATAGTCGTGCTCCCGGGTCCGCGGGCACGGGGCGTGATATTACTTGCTAAAGGTAAGTCATTCCTCATTTAGAATTCACAACATAATAACCAAAACATGATAAGATTCCCATTCTCATCAATCGATTAAGAACGAATGTTTATGTGTTAAGTAACCTGTGATCCATACCTTACTGTGAAAGACTTCTATTCACATGGACCACTTACTTAAACACAATGGGCCTTTTCCAAACGTAATTGTGCACCCAAAAAAAAATGTAAATTCACAAACAATTTTTGAAAATAAAATTCTTTTATTAAAATATTTAATATTTACATCAGAAACCCTGTCTAAAAGGGCATATCTCCCAACATTATATATGACACATTTTATTTTAATAAAAGGCATTATTTATCTCACGGTTTCTTTTATTTACTTTTGTGTAATATAACTATTGGATAAAGTCCCTAGTACAACAGTGTGTTAAGGAAATCATGATAGAGATCATGATATGAGATTCCTACTACACTGTATAGTGTTAGTACTTAAATAGTCCCTAATCATAGTATTAATGACACAGGACATCATTAATGTGTTAAGACTAGCATATGTTAGACTTCCTGATTTGATCAGGCAGTGGATCTCATATCTGTGAGTATTAAGATACTCAAAGTTAACACATAGATGCTTGTTAATGGAACAAGTACATTTGATAACCTAGCTATGAAATAATCACGTGAATAACTATTTAGGGCTAAAGATATAATCTCAATATAGCAAACGTGCAAGTATCCTTAGACTTGAGATCTCTGAGGTACTTTGTTTGCTGAACATTGTGCTTTGATTCCAATCTCTGGAGACAGATCGAGGGCCACCTATGGGATGGATATTGGGTATATTATGAGGTAAATGAAATTAGTTGAAAGGGTCAATAAAGTATTCACCACTCCTAATAGTAGGGGCGAATATCTCACGGCTACTTGTAGGAATTACTAGTCGAGAATTCCTTGGCCAAGACGACTGTGTATTGAAAACAGTTCCAATTGATACACATCTAGAGTAGTGGGTTCTTGGTACAAGTACTATTATATTTGAGCCCGAATTAATATATTCTGGAGGGAGTTGGCACTAATTTCATACTCCAAACTAAATGAGATATTGTTGGTGAAAGGGGGTAATTGCATTGTAGTTTATTATTGAAGGGTTCATGTCAAGCCATTTGACTTCCTGGACTCTTGGGTGGTCATAATGTGTTGCTAGATACCACTCTTGATCTGTGAATATGAGTTTATTAATTGATGAATTAATAAACCAATCCTGATTAGAATCAATATGATTAATTCTAATTAATTATGGATTATTAATCTTAAAGATGTTTGGATTAATTCATGTTCGCTACTAATTGACTGGGAAACCTAATATGTCACACACTCAAGAGGATTATATACTCAAGATGTTATTTGAAAACATTGTGGGGTTAATTGCGAGTAAAAGAAGTTGTTGTGGCCAAATTATAATTAGTTATAATTTATTGTCCAAATTGTAATTATGAGAACTTGATGTTTCCAATTACAATTAGGGAATTCTAACCGTTTTAGAATTCTTAGATGGAGTATTTTCAGTAGGATTTTTCGTGATATATATGGGATATGAGCACAAAATTCCTAGTAGCATAATACACAAGAATAACACCTAAAACCCTAAGGGATACACAATCTCCTCCTCTCTTCTCTCTCTTGTTGTTCGTCATAAAAGAAACCCTAGCCGCCATCTTGGTTTCTGCTAGCACAGAAAATCTTGGTGCTTGAGTGTTCCTCTACGTGGATTTCTGTTAGAGATAATCATACATTGTGATTATTGTGGTTGGACATTCAACTCTTGTGGTGTTTGATCAAGAGGATTGCTGGATCGCGCCTCGACTTGAAGAAGCTGCGCCATATATGATATGCGTGAGAGACCCAACATATAGATGTCTTCGCTAAGATGGCTATTGAGAAATACCATCTTGATATCCATTTGCCATATCTTTGAGCCATAATAAAATGCGATAGTAAGGAGGATATAGATGGACTTAAGCTTGGCTATCGGGGAAATGGTTTCCTCATAGTCAATACCCTCTTTCTGAATGTATCCTTTTTCCATACACCTAACTTTGAAGGTTTCCACCTTCCCATCCGCTCCCTTCTTCCTCTTGTATAACCACTTATACCCAATATGTTTTATTCTTTCAGGTGAAGCTATAAGATTCCAAACTCGATCGAAGTACATAGACTTAATATTGGCTTTCATTGCTTCATGCCATAGATTTACATCGACATCAGCAATAGCCTCCTCGAATCTACTGGGACCTTATTCCTGATGGTCGAAGACTATGTCAAAAATCTCTCCAGTCCACTTTTTGGAAACTAAATACCCTCCCACTACGATGAGGCTCCATTTATACAGGTTCCTGAGGCTGTACCTCTTCTTTTTCCACAATCGGGTTAGAAGAAGTCGATTCAGAAAATAACTTCTTCTCAAGTTCTAACCTTATTGAACCTTTAGTGGATGTGCATTGTTCATCCTCTCAGTATCTAACATTAGTACTCATAAGTACTTTTTGCTCCTTAAGATAACAAAAGTAACCACCATATGTTCGCTTTGGATACCTAACAAAATAGCATAATTCTGATCTTGGTTCTACCTTGTCTCATTTGATTAGTACATAAGCTGAATAGCCTCATATCTTAAGATGATATAGACTCGGCTTACGCCCAGTCCACATCTCATAGGGCGTCTTAGGTACTGACTTAGAAGGTACCAAGTTTAGAATATATGCCACTATTTTTAGGGCATATTCCCAAAAGGACACTGGAAGAGTAGTATGAGATATCATACTTTGGACAATTTCCATCAATATTCTATTCCTTCTCTAAGCTACTCTATTCTGCTGGGGTGCTCCCGGCGCAGAGCTGGAATACTATCCCATGATGTACCATGTAGTCCTTGAATTCACCAAGGAGATACTCTGCACCACGATCCGATTGTAAAGTCTTGATCAGTTTACTTGTTTGATACTCCACTTCAGTCTTAAACTCTTTGAACTTGTCAAAAGTGTCAGACTTGCGTCTCATTAGGTAAACATAACCATACCTAGTACAATCATCCGTGAAAGGGATAAATTATTCTCAATACCTCATTTGCCCTATCCGCCTTTTGGGTAAATGATATTTTGGTCATTTTTTTCATAAGACATAATTTAGATGAGGCCAACTTTTCAATTTCAATAAGCCCAAAGGCCCATCATAGATTAATCTTTAAATCTTGATTGAGTTAATGTGACCCAACCTTAGATGCTAAAGATATGAGTAATTGATATTGGTCTTTTTCTTCCTATTTAAAAGTTCAAATTCAGTGTTGTTTAATTGATTATTAATAGGATTAATAAAGAATAGGTTTCCATATATGTATCCAATACATAAAACTTCTCCATTTTTACTGATAGTTATTCCAAAATAGAAAGAAATAGAATATTTTTAATTTAATAGTTTTGCAACTAAAACCAAATTTTGTCTAAAATCAGGTACAAATAAAATATCCTTCAAAACAACTACTTTATTACAATAAAAATCTAGTTCCACTTCTCCTACTGTAAAGGCCTATACTTGTGCTCCATTTCCCATGCGTAATCCATGTTCGCCATTCTAGAGGCTTCTTATCTTTTTAAACCCCCGCAAGGAGTTACAAATATGATCAATGACTCTTAAATTAACAATCTAAGTGGAGGTTGATCCAACTATTGATATGGACTCTAGATAGAAAACATTAGCTATAGGGTTTTTCTTGGCTTGAAGATCTGGACACTCTTTTTTCCAATGTCCCTTCTTTCCATACTTGAAGTATTTACCCTTGGGTTTATCTTTGGGCTGGGGTGCTGCATCACCTACTTCTTCTTGAACTTTCTGGGCTTAAGCCCAATTGTTGAAAAAGAAGCAATTATAGCCTTTGATTGTAGCTTTATGTTCAACTTAAATTGAGTAAAAGAGCCCGGCAAAGATTTGAAAACCATGTCCACTTAGCTCTCACGGTCAATTATAGCCCCCAAGACTTCTACTTCCTCGAAAGCAGCAATTATTTTGAGCATATGCTCCCTAATTGATGCTCCCTTAGCCATATTGGTATTGATGATCATTTGAAGAGTCTCCTACCTTGCGGGCCAACTCTTGTTAGTGAACATCGTGGCTAAAGATGTGCTTATGTTGTAAGCAGTCTCCATGTGCTCATGTTTGGACTAAAGCACATTTGACATGTAGGCTAACATATAGTAGTGTGCCATTTTGTCAGCCTTCTTCCATTCCTTTTCAACCTCTTACTCCTCATTGGTGGAACCCTCCCTGATAACCAAGTAGATATCATAGAGGACATACTTATACTCCTCAGTTGTCAGTATTATGTCTAAATTCCTTTTCCAGTCCATATAATTAAAATCCATTAGCTTATTCTCCCAATGAATAATAGCTAAAGGATTGAAAGAATCTCCACCAACTATTTCTGAAAATAAAAAATAAAAGAAATTCTTAGTTTTGTGAAAAAATAAAATAATTTTGTATACTTATATTCTCATATTAAATCTAATAATAGTTAACCCTATCACTCTTATCTTTAACATGATTAATTTGACTCTTAGAAAAAGTAACATAGCTTCTTGGGAAGATTAATAGTTTGCTAAGCTAAATTTGTTAACCATCACAAATTAATTTTCCTTCTAGGTAATGATCTAGAAGATAACTCCATCAAAGGGATAGTCGTTTCTTCTCATTTCCTATGGACATACCTTGCACTATAACTTTCAAAATGGGTTGCCTGATCATAGTACGTGTCTCGGGTTATTAATTACATCTTTCCATTAGTTCCAGATCCTTGTGGAATCTCCATCATATACAAGTTCACTCCCAAGGTGATCGAGGAGACCCATGATCTCTCATGAAGATCGTGATGGAAGTTGTGGGGCTGTTGGAACTCCTCTCCTACTTAATTTTTAAAACCAAGGTTTTCTCGGAAAAATATCCTTCGAAAATTTCCATTAAGTTTTTTTTAACTTAAAAATAAAATATCTAAACCCATAAGAAAAAAAACCCTATATCAAGGTTTATACCCTTTGAGATATTTTCGTAGATTAATTTTATTTAAATTAAAACTTAATGGTTTAAAAAAAATCCATTAAAACTTTCTAGAGACTTTGGTCTCAAGTTTTTATTTGACAAAAAAAAAAACAAATTTTCTTGTAAAAAAATTAAAATGGTTTTTCATTTTAACTTACAAAAATCTCTAAATCTAAAATATTTTCTATGTCAAGAATTAAATCCTCTAAAAAATAACCAATGATTAATTTTTGTTTAAGTTAAAATTAACCATTTGTTTGTCCTAAGGGCATTCTCCTGTGTTTTAACTTATGACAGACATTGATGAGGACTAACTTATGTGATTTACATATAATAGGGCATACTTGACCTTAGTTCTTCCAAGGTGTGTAAATAAGATTGCTAAACAACTCTTGAGCGATGAAATCCAAGAATGGGTGATCAAGAAGAAGACAAGCTTAAGAGATTGCATACCAAGAAGTCTTTATGAAAGAACTTTAGACTAGGAATCCTTGTTAAGGTATTACTTGTAAAATTCCTATGTCTCTTTCCCTTATGATTCAATTTTATTTCTACCTTGAAGCACACAAACAAAAAGATTTCAAAGTATTAAGTCTTCAGAATTTTAGATTGAATAGTTTGAATGGCTCTGCATCCAAAAGCTTTATCCAAAACTCTGTGAACAATATCAAAATGTTTCTACCTAGAAAAGTACCATTTTGGACTCACCTTTTGGATGCACCCTCTTTCAATCATTGAGTCTAAAACTCTGAAAAATTTTACAGAGGGAAACTAGCCTTTTCTAGCTGTTGGTGTCTTAGTTTTTACTTTTATAAAAGCTTTCAAAACTCAATTTTAAAGTAGATTTTTGTGCTATCATTCTAAGAAACACTCTTACAGTTTAGAATACAAAAATCTCCATTTTCATTGTGCTTCAAAGTGAAATCAAATTGCTTGAATGGTAAAAAAGGTATACGTTCTTAGACTATTCATATTTGCTCAATCTGTGAGCTATTTCTACATTTTTTTTCTGTGATATGTTGTGTATCAAGGTTGTAGTGTAAAACCCGATTGGAGTGAGCCTTGATGGTTGAGTTTAAAGAGGTTGGGTGTAAAACCAAGTATAGTGATCCTCTTGTATAAGATAGGTGTAGCCTACCACTATTGATTTGAGGGAAAAGGTCTTAGTGATTGTGTTAAAATCCTTAAATGGGTACTTAAGGTAGTAGATATAGATCAGTTGAGGATCAAACCACTAGAAATCCTTGGGTCTTTTTCTTCTGCACTTTGTTGCTGCATTTTCTCTTGTCATCAATCAAAGAATTCTATCCTTATCTCTACAATTGTTGATCAGCTTTAAAGACTTTATCGTTCTATAGTAAGTCTGTATTTATTATCTCAACTACCCATCCTTAAAATGGACCATCTTATTGTTATTTAGTGGCAATTTAAAAGATTCATGTCTGCACTCCATTAGTTGTGAAGCAATCTGTCTTTGTGAACACAAGCATTACACTCCTCCTTGCATTCATTATTTTTTAATCAAAGACTTTATGTAGCTTGGTGAATCTGTTATTGTTGCTATAGTTAGCCAAATTAAATATAGATCTTCTTTCCATCTTTTGGTAGAGATTTGAATGTTCTTTGGTAGCACATTCAAAGCTACATGGACAATATTTATTTTGCTCACTCACCTTATTGGTTCTTGCTTTATGATTTTCTGAAGATCTTTAAAGTTTGAAATTTTTTGCCATAAACTTTATTCACCCTCCCTCTAAGTTTTATCAATTGGTATCAAAGCATTGGTCTACATTATCTCTGGCTTAATAGCCTTGTCGCAAAGATCCAAATGGAAAACATATCTGCTCTACATTAAATTGAAAGATCCTCAACAAATGGACCACTTTTGTTTAGTGGAAGTAATTATACATTCTAAAAAATAGAATGAAGATTTATGTTTTTTCAATCAACTTTGACCTGTGAAAACTGATTGAAAAGGGACCATTTGTCCCGTCAAAATTTGTTGATGGCCGAAAAGTACCAAAACAAAGTGATGAATATGATAATGAGGACATTGCAAAAATGACTTTAAACTTTCAAGAAATGAAAATATTGTGTTGTGCTCTTGATGCAAATGAATACAACTGTGTTAGTGGTTGTGATTCAGCTCACGGGATGTGGAAACTACTTGAGGTCACCCGTGAGGGGACTAATCAAGTTAAAGAATTAAAGCTAGGAATGTTAGTCCACGATTATGAGCTGTTCACTCTGAAGCCGTGTAAAAACATCACTGATATGTTCACTCGTTTCACAAACATCATAAATGGTCAAAAGGCCTGCGGAAAGATCTACTCCCTCGGAGAGCAAAATAGAAAATTACTTGATGCTTGGTAGCCAAAAAGTTTGGCTATAGAGGAATCAAAAAATCTGAATAGCCTACCTACTCAAGAGCTAATTTGCTCTCTTTTCACTCATGAAATGAAAGGTTTCAAGAATTTGATGATAGTGACAAATGAAAGAGAGGAACTGCTTTAATAGCCGCAAATAATGAAGCTGTTAGTGAACAATTTAAAAATGATTGTGGCACTAATCTGGGTAATGAATAATTGGCCATGGTTGCTAGAAAATTCAAAAGATGTTCAGAAAAGGTAACTTTAGGAAAGAAAGAGAAGCCAAGCACAACAAGAAGAAGAGAAAATGATTGATTGGGACTTGGGACCAAGAAGAATCCAAGACTGAAAAGTGTGATGGATCGAACAAGAAGAAAGAAAACATATGCTTCATGGCAATGGAAAATGAGGTAAATTCCACTACCACTAATTCCATATTTGATTTGCATAATTCTGATTATGAAATGCATGATGATTCTATTGAATGCACTCATAGATAAGCCTCCTTCTTCTTCCTTTGAAGACCTTCTTGTACAACTCTCCTTGAACTTGAAGAATTCCTCATTTGACTGAGTAATTTTTTGTGATGATCAATGAATTCTCCCTTTTTTCCCTTGCATTTTTTACCTATTTATAGGCTTAGGAAGTGCCTAAACTTGTAGGTACAAAGTTCTTAGCTGAGTAGAAGTTGGAAGATACTAAAATTCCTCAGATTACCAAAAACCGTATAGAAAAATCACAGCACCGCCTTAGCTTCAGGGCACAGTCGGCGCTGCCTTGGCTCTCGGAACTGGCGCCGGTTGTGTTCTATTTCTCCACTCGTTCGCCAATTTTTCTTCCAATTTTGCACAATGTATTTAGAATGTAGCCGGCGCCGGTTCCAGCTTCACAGCTACCGCCGCCTTGGTTCTGTTATTCTTTGTTTCAACAATTTTTCCATCACTTCGAAGTTCGTTTCAACAATGTATGGCCGGCGCTGGTTCTAGGGTCTTAGCGAGCGCTACCTCTCCTCTGTTTTGCGACGTTTTTATTTCGTTTTACCCTAAAAATCTGAAATAAAGTACAAAATACCTTTCCAATGGTAAAATCTCAAATATGAAGGAATATGACTAGTTATTGAACAAAATATATTACAAAAGAACCTCAAATAACTAGGAAAAAACATGACTAATTTAGCCCCTATCAGAACATATTTTAAGAAAAAAGTTACAGTATCTTTTGACCATATGTGACAAACTTTTTAGATGGGAAAATTAGATGGACAATCTGTGCCCAAATGTTTAAATTTTTTAAGATCTAAACATTCCTGCCTTTTTTTTTTTTTTTTTACTATAACACTCTCTTTCTTCTTATCAGAATATCATTACTTATTTTCAAAAATCACCTTTCTCAAATGTATTAAATTGTACTTATACATACTTTGTAAACCCCAAAAAGAATTCAAATCTATTTGAATCTTCTTCTCACTTCAAAAAATCAAATAGTTGTCATTTGCCTTAGAACTTTTCTCTTTCCTCTGGCCTTCGTTCCTTCTTCAAAACTAGAAAAATCAAACCCTTCAATCTTGTTCGCCATGGGTAAAACCCCAAACCCTAGCTAAGGGGCTGAGCCAATAACAAAGGAGATCAAGAAATGTAAGACAATAAAAAATAAATTAGTTGGTGCCAGACTGATATCTGCAAAAAAGAAGGAAACATAAGTTGTCATTGATGAACCAACTCTTCAAATTGCATTATCAGAACAACCTCCAAAAAAGGAAAGCAAGGACACTCAGCATTTCTGAGCTTTTTTTTTCATTTTGAATATGTTGAGAATCTTAGATAAGGGGTTTTGTTGTCAAAATAAAGAGAATCTGTATACCCCACTGGTTTTAGAATTTTATGTGAATCCGAGAAAGGGATGGCATAAGAAAATAGTAAACAAGTTTAGTGAGCAGTGGTATATATCAAGAGTTAGAAAAGTGATATGTTAAACAAAAATTTTTTTATATCAGAGACAGTGGAGTACAATTTTTTGAAATGAACTGCCTAAAAAATTTTGAGATTTTATTTGAATTAAGTTGATTTGAGATGAAATTTACTTGTGCCAAGAGCTTTAGAAATTCAAGTGACTGAAATTCCAAATGGTTAAATGGAATGGGGAGATTACTACATCTCAACCATGGTGATACCGAGTTTCAGCCAAAAGACATTTGTATGTTTTCTGCAAATAGTGTTGATTTTGGTCTTGTCAGAAGGAAAATAAATTAGCTTTGACAAAATGGGAGTCATTCGAGTGGATAATCAATGGATATTACTTAGAGAGGCTACTGAAGAAGACAAAGAAAAATTGGTAAAGGCCAAGGAAAATCTGCTGTATTAGGACAAACAAAAAGAAAAGCTGAGACTAAAATTCAAGGGGAAACATCAAGTAGAGGGAAGTAGAAAAACTCAAAAAAGTAGAATAACTTTGAGTATTTTTGGATGCTATAAATATGTCCTCTAATAAGCTAGGTAGTGTGAGTTCAAAAGTTAAAGGTGAACTAAAAAAATTAGAAAATAGACTGACAGATGTGGAAGGAAAGCAATATAAAGCTGAAGGCTATTCAACTAAACAAGTTCCTCCACCCGTGCCAGAGCTTGAACCTATCATTCCTTCAACACAGGAACAAATTAATGTTCAGCCAAAGAAGGAAAGTGTGCAAGAGAATGAGAAAGAAAGGTGCCCACTATTGAACACACAACTGCTGCACCCACTATTGATAAGAAAGTTCCCAAGAAAGACAAAGTAGTTGCACTTAGCAGTTCATTCCATGAGATGTGCCATATGACAACCAATGACTGATGACCTTTTTTTCCAACTTTTATTCTGATTACACAATTTTATTCTACCAAATTTCATGCTCTCTGCAATATATTTTCATGAATATCTTTATTTTAGTCTTTAACCGATATTACTGCTAGTTTCCTACTACTTATTGTTATTGATAATGTTCCTTATTGCTGTCTTTGTTTTAGGCATTCTCTTGATATTACTACCATACTACTGATTGCTTCTCTGCTGCTTATTGTTATTATTATTTTTTTTATTGAAGACAAAAGGAGATGAAATATATTGTTGGGGGATTGTAAATTGATAAATTGATATGGTTATGTAGAATTGTGAATTTATGAGGGGATTGTAAATTAATAATTTGATGCGGTTACGGAGAATTTTGATTTTATGAGGATTGTGAAAATATTGGTTTATGAGGATTAAGAATTGTGAATATATTGTTGTGACTATTGTAAATTATGAATTTATGGATTGTGATTGTAGCTATTTATGGTTGTGGTTTGAAAATGCAAACTGTTAAGAATTGGGTGATTTGATGGAGACTATGTTGAGATGTTGTTGTTGTTATGGACTAAGGAGAATGAAGTATGGTTATGAGTTTATTGTGCTTTCAATGATCTATTTTTTAATGCAACTGTGATGAGCATTTTGCAAAATGATTATTTGAAAGATGAGATTATTCAAGTAAATACTTATGAAATCAGTCTTACCTCCCTTTGGTTGTTATGAAAAATTCTCATGCTGAATTTTCTTGAGAAAAATGAGTTCAAACAATTCCAGGAAAAACATTAATCTATACTCTTGGGAATTTTTTTTACTCTGCACATACACATAGGGAGTTTTGGACTCACATTTCTTCAATCCAAAAGACCAGTCCAAAAATGAGCTTTTAAAAGATTACTTTCTGCCTCATTTTGCCCCATTTTAGATGCATGTTTTGGAAGTCTAAAACTAGGGAATCCAGTGTTAATTTTAAAACGCACTTCATAGCTCTATATTTTATGATTCATATATGCACATACTAAGGGGGAGCATTACATCTTATGATTTATCTTCTATACCTCATTGTGTACATATCTATACATTTTTTTTTTGTGACTACTATTTGTGGCTATTCTCTTGTGGAGTAGTCCTTTCATGAAAGGAAGGAGAATAAGGAGGTAGGTTGGGTCATTGGCTTATTGATCCATGTTTGTAAGTATATGCTTAAATATTCTTATCTTAATCTCATAAACACTTTTTGAGTCCTATAATGAGAGAATGCATTTCAATAAAAAATATTCTTATTTCTCTCAATTTGACATGTCTGTACTGTACATATAATTATTTTTATGTCACAATCCCATCAAGTTTGTCATCACTTAAAAAGGAGGAAATTGTTAGCCCTAAGGGTATTCTCGTGTGTTTTGATTTATAACAAACATTGATAAGGACTAACTTGTGTGATCTATATGTGATATGACATATTCGACCTCAATTCTTCCAATGCATGCAAATAAGATTGCTAAGCAACTTCTAAGCAATGGAATCCAAGAATGGGTGATTAAGAAGAAGACAAGCTTAAGAGATTGCATACCAAGAAGTCTTTATGAAAGAACTTTAGATTAGGAATCGTTGTTAAGGTATTACTTGTAAAATTCCTATGTCTCTTTACCTTATTATTCAACTTTATTTCTACATTGAAGTATACAAACAAAAAGATTTCAAAGTATTAAGTCTTCAAAATTTTAGATTGAATAGTTTGGATGGCTCTGCACTTTGTCAACAATGTCAAAATATTAAGTCTTCCGAATTTTGGATTGAATAGTTTGGATAGCTCTGCATCTAAAAGTTTCGTCCAAAGCTCTGTGAATAGTGTCAAAATATTTTTTCCAAGAAAAGTGCCATTTTAGACTCACCTTTTGAGCGCACCCTTGTCTGATCCTCAAGTCCTAAACTCTAGAAAATCTGACAGAGAGAAACTAGCTGTTGGTGTCTTACTTTTTAAAACTCGATTTTAAAGTAGATTTTTATGGTATCTTCATAAGAAACACTTTTACACTTTAGAATAAAAAAAAACCTCGCTTTTCATTATGCTTCAAAAGTAAAAAAAGGTGCAGGTGCTTAGACTATTCATATCTGCCCAATCTGTGAGCTATTTTTGCATTTCTTTTTGTGATTTGTTGTGTATCAAGGTTGTGGTGTAAAACCTAGTTGGGGTAAGCCTTGTTTGGTGAATATATCAAGGTTGTGGTGTAAACCCGGTTGGGGTGAGCCTTGATTGTTGAGTTTAAAGAGGTTGGGTGTAAAACCGAATGTGGTGATCCTCTTGTTTAAGATTGGTGTAGCCTACCACCATTGATTTGGGAAAAAGGTCTTAGTGATTATGTTGAAATCCTTAAGTGGGTACTTAAGGTAATGGATGTAGGTTAGTTAAGGATCAAACCACTATAAATCTTTGTGTCTTTTCTTCTGCATTTTATCTGCACTTTATCACTACATTTTCTCTGGTTATCGATCAAAGAATTCTATCCTTATCTCTGCAATTGTTGATCAACTTTAAAGACTTTATTATTCTATGTAAGTCTATATTTGTTATCTCAAATACCCATCCTTAAAACAGACCATCTTCTCGTCATTTAGTGGTAATTTAAAAGATTCTTGTCTGCATTCCATTAATTGTGAAGCAATCTATCTTTGTGAACATAAGCATTACACTCCTCCTTGCATTCATTATTTTTTAATAAAAGACTTTAGGTAGCTCGTGAATCTGTTATTGTTGCTAAAGTTATCCGCATTAAATATAGATCTTCTTTCCATCTTTTGGCAAAGATTTGAAAGTTCTTTGGCAGCATATTCAAAGTTGGGCAAACAATATTATTTGGCTCACTCACCTTACTGGTTCTAGCTTTAAGATTTTCTAAAGATCTTTAAAGTTTGAAATTATTTGCCATAAACCTTATTCACCCTCTCTAAGGTTTATCACCATTTAACTAAAGAAAAATATTTTTTTGGTAAAAATTCCCAAAGACTTTAGTCTTTGAGAAAATGTGCACATAGGTATTAAAATAAATAGCATGCTAGAAAACTTTAAATATTTTCATGCTTTTCTATTTTTTTAAACCTGGGTGCCCAAAGAATAGAATTAAATACATTAATTAAATTAATTAATGGTCTTATTTAATCCTAAATTGCTTACTATTATTTTTCATGCAAAAATATTTCATGAATATTAATTATTGCAAAAATAATAACTTTGTCTAGTATGGGACCAAAAATGGAATAGAAATTGAACAAAAATTACAAGAGAAAAAGGAAAAAATAAAATAAAAATTCCCTTGGTCTTGCGCACCCACCACACCAAATTATGGCCTATAGACCACCCACCCTGAGGCCCGCAAGCCCGCCCGTAGCTTCGGTCACAAATGGAGGATGCAAGCAATCCTTCCCAGGATTGGTGCAAAATGCACCAAGCCATAGGATGACTTGGTCCTTGCTGCGGCATCCAAGCTACAGCTTGACTGAGCCCTTTTGCATATCAAGACCCACCAAGCCGCAGCCCAGCTTCACGGCTCGGCTCCACAGTCTTCTTCTTCGTTATTTCTTCGCGATTTTTGCTACCAACTTCTTTCGCAATTTTTCTTCCATGATATTGCAGACGACATTTTTTATTACAAATTTCAACCAAAATGAATCAAAACAAAAACAACATCCACCTATGCCTTTTAGATCAGGCTTACACGATCATCAACTATTACAGAGATCCTAAACCTCAACCACGAGGCTTACAATGAACTATCCTATACCAGAAAAAAAATGAAGGATCACAAGCACAAACTCAAACAATTATCTGGCCATTTTTATTAGACTAGCATGCTTCCTAAGTCATTTAAACTTGGCTCTTATACCAATTGAAGCTTAAAAAACCTGCAAAGCATGCATATTGGAGAAAATAAAATGCAGGAAAAACACAGCAGAAGATTTTTATTTATACCTCTGCACTTTAATATTTTCTTTAGAATTAAGGAAGATGATTGAACAATAGGAATGTTTTCTCCTCTACTTGTTGAAACATCTGGATCAATGCCCACCAGCCGTCTACTTCTTCATAGCATGAATGCACGAGCTTTATTTCCTTAGACTCAATAAGCCCATAAATAATAAACCTTAATTATTTATTTTTTGGGCTTATAAAAATAACCCAATAAATAATTAATGAGCCCAAATAAACTAAGATAATTATTTAAGCCTTTTTCCCTATTTTAAGCCTAGGTTAACTTTTCCAATTATTCAATCTGGGCTCAACCCTTGAAAAATTAATTAATCAATAAAACCAGATAATAAATTTACTTTAATTACTATCGACCTTTTATTTTATTCCAATCCAACAATAAATTAGAATTCCTGAATAAAATAAAATCCTCTTTAATCGAGACCATTTCCTCAACCTAAAATTAATTAGGATTTATGGGCTATTCCGAGGACCAAAAAGACACATCGTCTTGGCTACTAAAATGACCAAAATACCCTAACTATATAAATAGCTATATTTTGAATGTTAAATATTTTCTAGTATCACCATAAGGAAATTGATAGGGGTTAAATTCATCACTAATTTCTTCGTTATTTGAGGCTAGTTTGAGATACTTTTGATTTCATAACTAGGTATATTTCTTCCTAGTTGATATTTTGATTGTGAAAAGTGTTTTGGTTGAATTTTGCAGGATTTAAAAGATTTCGAGCAAAAAGTATAAAATTCCATACTTGACCTGGCACCAAGTTAAAATAATACACTAGGTGCCAGATTTGTTCTAGAAAAACATGTCACATTCTAGGAGTGAACTAGATTGCACTCGGTGCCAGGTGGGCTGAAAGGACCCAGTGCTAGGTCCAATCTTTACTGTGATGGTTTTGTGCATGAATTTGGTATCTTCCAAAGGATTTTGTTATATTCTGAATTCTATTACGCCAAGACTTCCCAAGTCACAAATTCTGGTATCATGGGAGCTTATAAAGACAAGAAAAACACAAGAAAATGTGGGAATTGAAGGATCCAAGCTAGCTACTTACTATTCAAATACAAATTCACCATTCAAATGAGGTTTTCAATAGAAGAATAAGGGCTTGTCTATGAGTTCTATCTTTTATCCTTTGTTTACTTTTCTAGAACTATAATATGATTAATATTTTGATTGTAATTGGATATTATTTTAAGATTTATGATTTTGAGTTCATTTGGATTTTGATCAATCTATTGTTATCCTTGGTGTTTGATTACTTGGTATTATTGGTTGTTGGTGTGTTTTCTTCTAATTGACTTGGGAAATGATGTTAGAAGTTCATTGCATTAATTTTGTTAGATCTTAATGGATTTGGAAAACGAAGTTAAGGTTAAAGAACTAAAGTAATCAAATATTGGTTAATTTCCCCTAGAGCATGGGGTTATTGATTAATTTCACGTTTATTATCACCAAGAGTATAGGGATAATTTATGAGGAATTGAGATTAATGCATCTTTTAGTTGTTTTAGTGAGATTGGAAAATCTGCTAATTTGTTCAAGAGATAGTGATTCCATAGATTGGGAAAGAAGTGGAATCTATATAAGTGGATTCATGACTTTAAAAACGATTGAATTTTACTTTATATTCCTTCATGATGCCAAAGTAATAATTGATTGTGATAATTGCTAAGTGATTTATTGTCATATCTTCAAGAAGAATTGTCTAATTGCATGGTCTTTCATCCTTGAGTTATATCTACGTTTATCTTTATTTATTTTCTTTTTATTTTCTTCTTATTTTAATGGCTAAACAATATAGATTTGGATAAAGTAAGGTGGGAGACTAAGTTCATGTGGATTCGGTTCTTGCTATTCCCTATACTATATGATGCGTATACTTGCCCGTATGTGTAGTTTTAGTGATTAGAATTTTGACTAAAGCTTGTTTGATTGTGAACTTTGTTGATAATATTTTCTACACTAAAAAAACATGCATAAAGTTTTTGGCGCCGTTGTCGGGGATGGGCACTATCGAAAACACTTAAGTCCTGTTGATTTAGCCTTTGTTATATTTCTAAATATCACTAACTTTTATTTTTAGGTACTTTGTGAATATTTTCATTTTTTATTATTTTATTTTTTTACTTGTTTTAATTTTCTTTTCGATTTGATCTTTGTTTTGTTTGAGTGCAAGGTTAAAATCATCATCATGGACAATCAACTATGGGGATATATGTGGCCATGGACACAAATTCAATGGAGCAATGATGATGAGAAATTGGCAAATTTGCAAGACACTTTTAGTGAGACGTAATTAGAAGCATCAATAAATTCTTTTATTTCCAATTCAAATTCATCCATTAAGTGGCATAAAGAAGCTTCCCAATGATTGTGCAACTAAAGGACACAATTAGCTAAGATTGTTGAGGAAACTCTAGAAAAACTTTCATCACGCATATTCGAGATTGCAGGAAAATAAGGGATGCCTTACTGTAATGAACTAAAGCCCGATGGAGTACTTAGATCGATGCCAGTTGATCCCACAATCCTTGTAAAAATGACGCAGTGGTGAGATAAAAGGAAAGAAGGGACAATTTTTTAGTTTCTGGTGGAAATGATTGGAGGAAATTTGTTTACTTTAAACAAAGAGTCCATAATGGCCCCTGTCATTGACCAAGAAGAGAGAGACTATGAGGGACAATTGCACAATGTGGAAAGAGAGGTATTTGATTCTACTCTATGTACTAATAATTCTAATTTTTCGTCGCCACATGATTTCTTTGGCTCCTCTCACTTCTTAGATAACAATGGTCCCAATGATGATGTATAGAGTTTAACATGCCTCAAAGAGTTGGATTTATCAATGATTTATTCTAAGAAGCCCTTGGAGGATGTTGACAAATTCTACTCTTCAACCCAATTTCAGAGAGATAACTTGGTATTTGTAGAATCATTGAAAAGTAAGGATTTCTTGATCCCATCTTTAAAAACTCAATTAATAAATTTTAAGGGGAATTTTCATTGTAACAAATCTTTTGAAGGGTTAGATGGTGATTTCAAGTTTGATGCATTCTTTAGATACCATGTGCACTTATATGTTGACAAAATATTTATGTGTCTAAAGGAATGATAGAGAATGAGGTTTATGTGTTTTGCTTTGCTTAGAAAAATTGTTTTCATGAACCTTCTATTTTTCAAAAACCTCTCTTATTTCCACTTTCATTATCCTTATCTTTTTCAATGAGCATTAATGTCTTTTACAAAAGGATGATGAGAAAGCATGATGAGGGGAAAGAGTTTGTCTTTTTGTCTTAGGTTTAGTTTTCTTTAGTCTGTCAAGTGTCTTTTCCCTCCCTAAAAAAGGAAAATATTTTCCTTCTTAAGTGTGGGAGAGTGAGTCATGTCTTTATTTGTTTTGTTAGGATTTTTATTAGTATTTTTCTTTAGTTTGTGTTCTTTTATTCAGCTGTGTCTTTCTTTTGTTATTATTTTCCTTGTTCTTTTATTTGTGTTTTCTTTTGTAGGTCGGAATAAAGTACTCTTGGGCAAGCTCTCTTTTCTATTTCCGGTTTTGATATCTATTGGAACTTATTACAATTGGGGAGTATTGCTTAATTTTCTACCTCCTTTACCATTTTTTGTCCTTTTGGAGATGCTTTCTTGAGTTAATTTTTGCCAATGAGAACATTGTCCAGTTTAAGTGTGGGGGAAGGTTTGGTGATATTGTTTGTCCAAGTTTTTATCAATTATCTTAGTGTTTTCTTGGTATCAAGCTAAATTTTTTGTTGAAAATTTTGAAAATTTGAAAAATTGAGGGATTTTGGAGCTAAATTGAGTTTATTTATCTATAATGGAGTTGTGATTTTCTTTTCAACTTGAGATATGGATTTGACAGGTTTGATTTTTATTAAAAGGTAAATGATAGGAGTTATAATCATCACTATTTTCCTAGTTATTTAAGGTTAATTTGAGATATTTTTTATGTAATGACCAGGCATATTCCTTCTTTTTTGACATTTTGCTTGTGGAAAGTGTTTTTAATAAATTTGTGTAGAATTGAGTTGATTTTGAGCAAAAAGATTAAATTTCCAAATTCTACCTGGTGCCAGGTCTGGATAATGCACCAGGCGCCAGGTCCAATTTGGAAAATAGAGAAAACAAAGCAAAATTTAAGAGCAGAACAAAACACACCTAGGGCCAGGTGGGTCGAAAGGACCCGGCACCAGGCCCAGTCTAGACATGCGAATTCTGTGCACGAATTTAGTATTTTTCAAAGGATTTTAGTATTTTTCGAATCCTACATGGCTAAGACTTCTCAAGTAACAAATTTTAGCATCAAAGAAGCTTATTTAAATAAGAAAAATACAAGAGAAAGTAGTGAATTCAAGGATAAAATCAGAAAATCACTCATTGAAGGAGGAATTCATCAAATCAAGAAGAATTGTTCAAAAAAGTCTTCAAGAGAGAAGAAGGAGGTCTTGTCTATGAGTTTTGTCTTTTACCCTTATTTTCTTTTTCTAGAATAATGATGTAATTAATGTTTCCATTGTAATTTGACTTTTTTTTTTTTTGGATTCATGATTTCTTGAGTTAATTTAGTCTTTTGATCAATTCATTATTTATCTTGGGATTTGATTACTTGTTTTTCTTACAGAGTTGGTTGATTAATTCTTGTTATTAACTTACTTGAAAAAAGGGTTGGTAATGACTTCAATTAATTAATTTCATATTTGTTATCTTTTAACTTGCTTAAAAAATGGGTTAATTGTTAAGAACTTAAGTAATCAAAGGTTAGTTAATGATTGATAGAATATGGATTCGTTGACTAATTTCTTGGTTTAAATCACTTAGAATATAGGGGTTCATATGAGGATTAATTTTAATGCATCTTTTGGATAAGTTTGTTGTGACATAATTTGTTCACTAATTTAACTAGGAAATAGTGATTCCATGGATTGCAAACAAAGTGGGTCTATATTAAATCCTTCATGAGACCAAGATGATAATTGATTGTGATATGTGCTAAGTGATTCATTATCATGTTTTCAAAAGCCTTTGTCAAAATTGCATATTTTCACATCCTTGAATTATACATATTTCTTTATGTTTTTAATTATCCTACCACTTTATTTGGTTGATTAAACAATGAATGAAAACTGATTCGTGTGTAATTGTTCCGTTCAGGATCGATACTCGTTAATTCCCTATGCTATGCTTGCGATGAGTATACTTGCTCATATATGTATTTTGGGATTAATATTTTAATTAAAATTTGACTAAGGGATGGATTTAAGTTTGATAATTTTTATACACCTAAAATTTATGCATCAAGTTTTTAGCACCGTTGCCAAGGAACCATATCATGAAAACTTAGATTTTTTTGATTTAACCATGTTTATATGTTTATATGTCTATATTTAAATATATGCATATGTGTATATGCTCTTTATGTATCTAAGTGATATATCTTGTTATATGTCTACATGTACCCTAACTAACTAACTTGATTTGATATTGTACTATGTGTATATGATACTAACAATCTACTTTATACAGGTAAGATGGCCAATTGGAACTTGGGATGGTATCCTAACATGTCTCAAGAGATGACATCTCAACCATCCAACTCCACTACCTTAGAAGGGGTATTAGGAAAATTTGCCACCCATATAACCAAACGCTTTCACGAGATAGAGGATATATTAGCAAAATTTGAGAATATCATTTAAAGTATAGAAAGGCAAATTTGATTTTTAATAGATCTAGTGATAAAGTCACCATTAGGGATATAAATACAACATGATTCAACTGTCATTACATTACGAAGTGGTAAGGAGCTACTCGATCCTACCACGGAACCGGTACCATCTAAAGAAGATGGGTCGGAACTGACCCTCTTAGTGAACCACTTGAAAAACAAGCTCAAAAACCAAATTTTCAACCACCGGTACCTTACCCCACTTGAGAACAAAAATCAAGAAAAGATGCACAATTTGACAAGTTTTTAGAAATATTCAAACAATTGTACATAAACATTCCACTCAGTGAGGCTTTGATACACATGCCCAAATATGCAAAGTTCCTCAAAAGCATGCTTGTTAACAAAAAGAGGTTAGAGGAATTCTGCTGTAGTTTTAAATGAAGAATGCTCAGCTATCTTGCAAGACCAATGGATATTGGCACGAAAAGAAAGTGATCTAGGGAGTTTTTCCATTCCTTATCTTGTTAGTACTCGTACATTTTGTAATTCATTAGCATACTTAGTATTTGGGATATGCCGTAAAATAATTTGGACCTTATACTATTGTCGTTATGTATTCTGTAATAATATGAGGCATTTCTTTCAATGAATAGTACATTTAGTTTTATGGTCATCAAGTACGTGACTTAATAGTAAAACCCTATAACAAATAGAATGACTATTTTTAAATTGTCCCTGATCGATTATTATTAGTGGAACAATAATAAAAATAAGATTAGTGTGTTTATGACTTGATGGCTATGCTTTACTAGTTATGGATATATAGGATATCACAGTCAAAACATAAATAAATGTTAGAGAACATTGTATTGGGCATGATCCACTGTGAGAGTACTTCATGAGACATGTTGTAAGTACTTTCTAGCCATAGTGATATTAGAAGTCCTTTGACCTGAATTTATCATAGTTTCCTATTTGATAAATTATATATCTTATCTTTGTCTAAAGTTATCTTTAACCAAATAATAAAATTAGACCACTATTGGATACAAAATAAACCAGGGAGAGGATATGATTGATAGTGAAGGAATTCGTCCCTCTTATTTTTGAGAGAGATGTCTATGGGCCCCTCAATAAGTTAAACTATTAAAATGTATGGTTGTGCTAAAATACAATAATTTAAGATATTGATATCATTTTTTTGAATAGTCTACTATGAGATCAAGAAATAGTTAATTAAGTTTAATAAGGATGACATGCTTCGTGCCTTATACTTAATCTGGATATCGTGTGATAAAAGGACTAAATATAAAGTTATGGTTTAGTTCAAAGTGATCACTGATCTTCATTTAACCTAGATAGTTATAATATTTTCCTAGAAATCACTTATAATTTGTGGGCCATTTAAATGTGATTTGGGTACACTGCCAGTGTTAAATAAAACAATAGAGTCACACATTAAGCGAACATGTTAGGTTATTTTACTGGTGACCAAGATCGATGTATCTGGAAATGTGTCTAGGTTCATTGAATCTTGAAAATGACTAGATGTAATGAATTTGAAAATATGTCCGCATTCGATGTATCTGAAGGATGTATAGATTATAAAAATATGACTTAATAAATTAATTAGTTAAATTATTGAGATAATGGTCGAATCTTATCATACCTTTTTAAAATTTAATTTGAACTTAAAATAAGAAATGATAAGATATGTTGAGAGTTAGACTCCAAGAAGTTCGTATGGTTTTAAAAGAAAACCCTAGCCATCTTCTTGTGGTAGACTTCTCATAAAATTTTCGTACTTCCATAACCAGAAAATTTAGCCTCTCAAAACCCTAGGCGCTAGCATTCCCGGGTAAAGAATTAAGTTCGTCGTGTGTATCCGATAGAAGATGTTCGCGCATTGCAGTATCTGGTGATCATCCGAAGTGCACATATGCCTGGAAATTTGAAGGCAAAGGTCTTGCTTCTGGCAATACAGAGGTAATTCTTTAAACTCTTAATCAACCTAAATTGTTTGTCTTGGGTCCTCAGAAGGGATTTGTGGTTGTTTTTCGAATTTAGGAGACCATGAAACCTAACACTTAGGTGCTAGCATTAATCTTTTACCATATAAAACTTTCAAAAAGTTAGGCCTAGGTGAGCCCAAGCCCACTAAAATAAGTATTCAACTTGCGGATAGATCTATTAAATATCCTAGGGGAATAGTGGAAGATGCATTAGTTAAAGTGGATAGATTTATATTTCCAGTGGATTTTATTGTTCTTGATATGGATGAAGATTCTGAAGTTCCTTTAATCCTAAGTCGACCTTTCCTAGCAACTGCCAAAGCATTAATTGATGTTCATGGAGAAAAATTAACACTTAGGGTTGGGGATGAAGAAGTTATTATCAAAATCCAAAAAAGCATGCAACATCCTATTTCTTATGATGATTCTTATTTAAGGATTGATATTCTTGATAATCCTATATTTGATTTTGTGTAGAAATCATTTGTTAAATGCTTTATGGACTTGATAGAACAATCCATTGCATATTCGGAGGATTTAAATAAGGGCCATGAGTTGGGAGAATTTGAGGAAATTGAAAAAGCAATTTGGGAAGGATATAGTCATCCATTGAGGAACCACCAGAATTGGAACTAAAAGACTCACCAAACACTTAAAATATACATTTTTGGCTAACGGAGAAAAATTGTCAGTGATCATAGCAAAAGACCTCACTTGTTGTCAAAAGACCAAATTGGTAAGTCTATTGGGAAAATATAAGGGAGTCATTGCATGGAAAATCACATATATTAAGGGAATTAGCCCTTCCTTTTGCATTTACAAAATCTTGTTAGAAGAAGGAGCCAAACCCATAGTGCAACCCCAACGTAGGCTGAACCCAAATATGAGTGATGTGGCAAATGGTGAGGTGATTAAACTCTTAGATTCTGGCATCATTTACCATATTTCTAAGAGTATTTGGATAAGTCCAACACAAGTGGTATCAAAGAAGGGAGAAATGACTGTGAGCCCAAATGAAAAAACTGAGTTGATCCGAATAAGATTGGTAACCGGTTGGAGGGTTTGTAATGATTATAGGAAGTTGTGTGAGGCAACCAGGAAGGACCATTTTCTACTTTCTTTCATTGATCAAATATTAGAAAGATCAGCTGGATATAAAGATTACCAGGAATAAGCATTTTCAACTAATCTACTATACAAGCATAACTCTTACAGCTGCACAAGAGAATTACACCACAATGGAGAAAGAATTGCTTGCAATAGTGTTTGCTTCTGATAAATTTCGCTCTTATCTTATTTTTTCCAAAGTCATTGTGTATATGGATCATTCCACCCTTAAATACCTACTAACCAAGATTGATAAGATAGGTTTTATTGTTATAGGAATTTGACTTGGAGATTAGAGATAAAATGGGAGCGAAAACTTTAGCTACAGATCACTTACCTAGGTTGAAAAATTCCAACCGAGAACTATTGGCCGAAGGGAAGATCAATAACACCTTCTTAGATGAACAACTTTTACTCGTTGACGGTGAGATTTCTCAAACACCTGGGTATGCGGATTTTGCTAACTACTTGGTTACAAGAATTATTCTACAAGATTTCATTGTGCAACAATAGAAGAAATTCCTCTCTGAAGTAAAGCATTACTTTTGGAAAGATCCCTACTTATTTTGGCGTTGTGTAGATCAAATCATTTGAAGATATGTGGATTCTGTGGAAAGTGCAAACATCTTGAAATATTGCCATGAAGGACCCGCAGGAGGCCCTTACCAAACTAACAACACTACAAGAAAAGTGCCGAGTCCAGATTTTATTTGCCAACACTCTTTAAGGACTCTCATAGGTTTGTTCAAAATTGTGATAGGTATCAATGTACATGCAACATTTCTAAATCTAATAAGTTGTCATTGCAAATTTTTCAAACTTGTAAATTTTTTTATTGTTGGGGAATTGATTTCATGGACCCTTTTTCCTAATTTTTTAGGTAACAAATACATCTTGGTTTCGATTTAGTATGTATCTAAGTGGGTATGCACAAGCCTTGCTTACTAATTATGCTTAGATTGTAGTCAAATACCTTTCAAAACTTTTTACCTACTTATTAGAGATAGGAGAACCCACTTTTGTAATACCCAATTGGATAAAGTTCTCAAACATTTAGGGGTTACTCATAAGTTTGCTACTCCCTATCACCCCCAAACAAGTGACCAAGTTCAGGTGGTTAATAGAGAATTAAAAAGAATTTTGGAAATTTTGGTTAATCATACGAGAAACGATTGGAGTTTGAAGCTAGATGATACGCTTTGGACTTATAGGATTGCTTTCAAAACTCCCCTTGGTACCACCCTTTATGGATTGGTATATGGGAAATCTTGTCATTTACCTGTAGAAATTGAACACAAAGCTTACTGGGCTCTCAAACTTATTAACTTTGATCTTGAGCTTACTGGGCAATCTAGGTTCCTCCACTTGAATGCATTGGACGAATTGTGCATGGCTGCATATGTTAATTCTCTACTCTACAAAGAGTGGGTAAAATGGTGGCATGTTAAGTATATTGCTCAATCCTGAGAGTTTGAAGAAGGTGATCAAGTGTTGTTGTTTAATTCTAGCTTGTGACTTTTTTCGAGTAAGTTGAAATCAAGATGGTCAGTGCCGTATGTGGTGACTAAAAATTTTCCTTTTGGTACTCTTGAAGTCTCTCACCCGGTTAATGGTACTTTCAAAGTCAATGGAAATAGGGCGAATCGTTATTTTGGTGAGACTTTTGACACCTTAGATCATGTGGAAATTTTTCTCAATGATTCATGATTCTTCTTCCGGATTTCTTTTTAGTTCTTGTCATTTTTTTCCTTTAGTTTGATTTCTTTTCTTTACCTTTTTCTAGATTTATGTTTTTTTTATTTTTGTTTCTTTTAAGTTAGGTACCCTTACAACTTCTCTAATGACTACTCTTTGTGGTGGATTCACACATGTTGGACCTAATGATAGGAATCTATCCAAGAAACAAGGCACATCTAAAGAAGGGAAATGGAAAGTTAAGACTTGCTTCAAATTTGCATGGGAACATTCAACATTCAAGAAGTTTTGGGAAGATTTTCAAGCTATCCAGGTATACAAGCTAAGCGCTAAAAAGATTATCAAGAGATGGGTAGTGAAGTGAGCTATAAATGGAACACAAAAGGAACAACAATCCAAGTGGAGAATCAAGCCAACAATGAAATAAGGATTGAAGTCCAAAGAACTAACAAGGAGAGCTCAAGACGACCAACATTTCATTTGGAAGATCAAGGGAACACATGGAAAATGAATGGAGGTCAAATAAGCAGGGTTGGAGTGCATCAAAACAAGAAAGGCTACACAGAGCTGCCCCAGTGCCGGCCCAGATTGACCGACCAGGCACCGACTATGATCTGCAGCAATTCATCAATTTTTTACCCAAGTACTGTTCTAACAGAACTGACCCAGTACCTACCCTAACAGCCCGACCAGGCACCAGCTGTGAATTGGTAAAGTCTCTAAGTTTGTTTTGAATTTTTGCGTACGAGTACTGTTTTTCTAGATTGGACCCCACACCATCCCCAAGAGACCTACCCGACACTAGCCATATTCCAGAACCCGAACCCCTGAAGTTTTTCAACTATTTTGGGGTCATTTTGTAATATTTGCTAAGTAGGTATGGCAAGACATGTATATATATATATATACTCTTATAACCATTGTAAAAAAAAAAAAAAAAAAGAACCTTTGAAAGCATATGAAATTGTGAGAGTTCAAGAACTCTTTGAGAGCTTTGGAGAAGGTGATCCTCTTAGGTGATGTCCATTAATCATTAAGACTAAATCAAAAGATTTAGTTCTACCTTTAATCTTGTCTCTAAATCTTAAGAGATAATCTCAACTTCATCTCTATTCTTATGTGCTAGGTTGCCTAGTATGTTTGATAGGATTAAATTATGTGCCTTCAAATTTCTAACCTTGGTGTTCTAATCTCTAGTTAGATTAGGGTGTTAAGGTGTCTTTGAAGTAGGCTAGATTCACATTATCATGAGTGCTAATTTCCTAGCATTTTAGTGTTCTTGTATGTGGTTTTGGTAGGTTCCTTGTTCTTGAGTTTAATCCACAAGTTTGGAGCTTCCCAAGATCATATCAAGTGGTATCAGAGCTTGCATTATGTTGATTCTAATCAAACAACTTTCTTTGTCTAAGGTACAATCCTTTTCACGATCTAGTGATTTTCAAATTTTCGTTACTTTTTCTCTTGCTATTTTTAGAAGTCAAAACTTGAATTTGTGCCATGAATATGTTATTATTTTGACCCTATATGGTATGTTGATATTTGAGGAGTCTTTTGATGTAAACATTTGTTGATTTAGGGCCAAAACCAAGCAGAAATATGCTATACTAAATTGAGCTATGAGATTGCACTCAATGTATTTGATATATTGTCCTAATGAATTGTGATTGCTTATACTTAACTACCAAAGCTTCCATTCATGAAGTATAATGAATAATTTGTTTAGTAAAGAGTATTTAACTGATTGTTAATTACTAAAAATGTGATTGAGGTTGTGATAGTATCACTTAGTGAAACAACTCTTTGAAATCAGTGCATCTACTTTATTACACACCAAGTGTGTGATAAATTGCCTTTAAGACACCTTTCTTTCTTATTCCTTAGAATTTAGTTAACTTGATTAATAGAACTAAATCCTTTGAAGTAGAAAAGAGTTGGGAAGAACTTGAGTATAGAATTAAAAGTTTGAAAAAGGCAAAAGGGTGAGTTCGTTGTGATAAAAACCAAGAAGAGTGCAAACAGGAGTGAAGAGTGACCACAAAAAAATGAGTGTAAACACGTGAGGGAGTGAAGTGAGGAATTTTTCTTGTGCTTTCTACTTCAATTTTGTGGGTACTTCTCTGAAAAGAAAATTCACAATGGCTAGTTGGAGTGAAAGTGAATGATATGACAATTATGAAGAGTTTTGCTATAGTGAGAGTAGTTATAAGGAATATAATGAACAAGAGCAAGAATATGAGGAGGATGATTTTGAGAGCATAAGATATTAGGATGAACATGATGAAGGGCCAAATACAAGTGGAAGAGAATATAATAGCTATGAAGGCGACCTAGGGGAAAGTGATCAAGAATGTGAGAACTTAAGTCCTATGGAAGATTGGAGTAGGAGGAGTGAAAATAATGGAGAATCTTATTCGAGTGGAGAAGGATATAGTAGTTTTAAGGAACAAATTTGGGAATATGAAGAAGAACATAGGAGTGGGGAATATTAGAATGAGGAAGTTATTGTGGAAGGAGTGCAAAAAACAACTAAGCATGGGGTGCAAAAGAACTTGAGAGAGCATGAGTGCAAAATATGTGAGAGTTTTGAGAACAATTCCTATGATGGTCCAAAAAAGTTAAATAAAGAATGAGGAATATAGTGCATATAACACCAAAAGAAGAGTTGCATAAGGAGAAAAGTTGTAATAGTTACAATAGTAGGTGTGATGGTCATTATTAGTACAGATGTCCAAGTTTGCTGCAACAGTTAAAGGAGAAGGAAGAGTCACAAGGAAAAACGGGAGAATCTCAAGCCTCTATAAGCATGGTGCAATAAAGGAGTAGTGGAGGATTGACTTGTAAGATTTGTTGTAGTAGACAGCATACAAAGGTTGATTGTCCAAACAAAATGGAATATAAACAATTTTATGGGGTGAACAATTGCAAAGGAGAGAGACAAATTGAGAAGCAAAAAGTGAGACTTGAGACCAAAGTGGTCGAGAAAAATATTGTCGATGTTAAGGAGCCAAGAAGGGTAAGAAGTGAAGAAAAAGTTGAGAGGGTTGAGCAAAGTGAATTGCATCACTTTACGAAGAAGAAGAAGAAGCTAGAAAGGGAAGCTAAAGGCCAAGAAATGGTCAGTTAAAATGATGAAGTAGTGCATGAAGAAGTTGAGAAAAATATTGATGAGCTTGATGAGGAGCTTAGTGATGATGATAAAGAAGACGTGGAACCATTAAAGTCAACAAATGGGGAGACTAAGGATTTCTATAATATCTTATTCTTTATAGATGAAGAGTCACATCCATTAGGAGTGTTAGCGGAGAATAAATAAGAAGGAGTTGAGCAACATGGAGTAGAACTTGTTGAAAAACAAATGAATTCAAGGAATGAGATAGAGGGGGAGCAAATGCATACTATACATAAAGGTTCCCAAAGTGCTTCAAGTACTTATGAAGTGGAAGAAAGCTCACATTCACAAGAAGAGAAAAATAGAAGTTAGCTAGAGGTGGTGCAAAAGTAAATGAAAATGAGTGAAATTAATAAGAATAAAGCATCTAGTTTAACTTCACAAAATGACATCAAATCTAGTGGAGGAGATAGAATGGATGGAAGAGATAGGAAGACACTTGAGAAACCATGTGCATTAATTGGTGTTATGAGGGAAAATGTTGATGCTTGTGTGGTTGAAGGAAAAGAGAATCTACAAAGAAAAAATATTTTCTATTCAATGTGTCAATTCAAAGAAAAATCATATAGCTTGATTATTGATGGAGGGAGTTGTAAAAATATTATTAGAGCTACATTAGTGGAGGAATTGGGAATGGAGACCTTGAAACATCCTAAGCCTTATAAGCTTCAATGGTTGAACAATTGTGATAAAGTAAAGGTGAACAAACAAGTCAAGGTTACAATTGTCATAGGGGGAATATAAAGATAAGGTGATGTGTAATGTGTTTCCTATGCATGTTGGGTATGTTGGGAAGGCCTTGGCTATATGATAGGGAGGCAGTTCACCATGGAAAGAAAAACACTTTCTCTTTGTACAAGGATGGAAAGAAATTATACTTTATCCTATGTCCCCAAGTAAGATTGTAAAAGATCAAAATATATTGAGGGAGGAACATAAAAAAAGAAGAGAACAAAAAGAGAGGGAAAAGTGAGGGAGGGAAAAACAAGTGCAAGAAATGAGAGAAAATGAGAGAAGAACAAAAGAAGAAAAATAGAGGTTAGAGCTCCAAATGCAAGCAAAAATAAGGGAGAAGAGAAAACACACGAGGGAGCAAGGAGGTAAAACAAGAGTGCCAACTTAAGTTTGAAGAGGTGAAAACAATAAGAGGGAAGAAAAAGAGCAAAGTAAGGTGAGAGTGAAATTTTGGGTTGAGAAGAGAGGAAACAAGGTAGGAGTTGTGGAGCAAAAGCCTAAACTTTTACTTTCACACACAAACTCTTGTTTGAATTCTTATGCAAGAAAATCCGTACAAGAAACAAGGTGCATCGATTCGAAGATGAATCATCTCAAAGAAGGGGAAATGATAGGAATCTATCCACGCAACAAGGCACATCTAAAAAAGGGTGATGGAAAGTCAAGACTTGCTTCAAATCTCCATGGGAAGATTCAATACTAAGAAGTTTCAACCATGGAAGGCATATCCAAGAAGTTTTGGGAGGATTTTCAAGCCATCTAAGCATACAAGCCAAGAGCTAAAAAAAGTGTCAAAAGATGGGTAGTGAAAGGAGATGTAAATGGAACACAAAAGGAATAATAATCTAAGTGGAGAATCAAGCCAACATTGAAATAAGGATTGAAGTCCAAAGAACTAACAAGGAGAGCTCGAGACGACCAACAATTCATTTCGAAGATCAAGAGAACATATGGAAAAAGAATAGAGGTCAAATGAGCAAGACTTGGAGTGTATCAAAACAAGAGAGGCTGCTTAGAGCTGAACTAGTGCCGGCCCAAATCGACCGACCAGGCACCGGCTATGATCTGCAACAATTCTTCAATTTTTAACGCACCTACTGTTCTAATAGAACCGACTCGACCTGGCTCTAACAGCCCGACCTAGCGCTGGCTGTGAACTGGTAAAGTCCTGAAGTTTGTTCTGACTTTTTGTATACGAGTTTTGTTTCTCCAGATTAGACCCGACGCCACCCCCAGGAGACCTACCCAGCACCAGCCCTGTTCTGGAACCTGAACCCATGACGTTTTTCAGCTACTTTGGGGTCATTTTGTAATAGTTGCTAAGTAGTTAGAACAAGACATCTATTTGTATGCTCTTATAACCATTGTAAATTTAAAAAAAAAAAAACCTTTGGAGGCATATGAAATAAATTTTATTTCTCTTCTAAATAATTATCCATTAAGCCCAAATTGTGTCTAAACAACACAAAAATAACTTAAGCTACTCCGAGGACCAAGAGACATTATTCATGGCTACTAAAATAATCAAAATACCCTTACTATTAAATAGCCGCATTTTATCTTTTTAAATTTCTTCATTTGTCACCGTATACAAATATTGACCATAAGAATAATATTGCTAAAGCAATATCTCAGACCTACAGTTGAAATGATGGAAATATCCCTCTATGTAACACCCATAAATGAGACAAGATAAATGTACTAACACCCATCTGAAAGACAACTACCATCCTTAGATCTCTAGTCTGATAATCCATAACTCACTTGAATATACTTACTTATCATTGGAAGCAACCCAAAACCACACATTTTAGAGTCACGTTCCAAGGGCCCTAGATCGTTATATTATCCTAGACAATTACAAGGGGGTAATTTAACTTCACTAAGTGAACCATAGAAACTCTGTTGCATGAGTCTGTCTTAACTATCTACAGTTATACACCTAATGTACAAGGATATTGATCTCACAAAAAAAATCTCACCTAACATACATCAAAGTACAAAACCCTAGTTTCATCTGACCACTAACCCATACTCAAGTATGAAGGTATCTGTCTATGCTGTAGTGATAATAGTCTAGTCTCTATAATTTTAGTATTTTAAGAGAGACCACTATTATAGGTCTAGTTCTACGTATTCAAAATACACTTATGCTAATGATGTGAGTGAACTACTCACTGATTTAATGTAAACCATTCCTCATTGGAAATCATGACATAATAATCTTACCTTGATGAAATGCCTAGTTCCATCAAACGACTAAGAGCTCAATTTTACTTGTATGACAAGTACCCATGGATTGTATCTTACTATGAATAACGACCCAACATATAGACTATTACTTGTCATACTTAGACCTTACATGTGCAATAATATAAGAAACAAATTAAATTGAATGAATAAATATTTTATTACAATATGTTTACATATAATACATAGTCTTTGAGTGCATACTTTCCAAAGGAAGAGAAATCTACTTCCTTGAGGCTATGAATTCCCTAAAGCAAAAGAGAGAAAAAAATGTTGAAAAAATAAGAAGTGGTGACTAAAAAGAGGCCAATATGGTGTGTGAAGAGAAATTTATGCACTTGAGGTTATCAATTCCCTAAGTTATTGAAAAAATTGAGAGAAAAAATTTGGAGTGTTTTTCTTACATCATGACTTAAGCTGTGCAATTTTTAGATTTATAATGCTTGAGTTAGTAGATAGCTTAACTTGTGTAATTCATGTTATCTATGTTCTTACTTGAAGGGTAAAATAATTTTCTTAGACTAAGGTATAAACGTGATTAATTTAACTCCAGAAGTTTTGTGATCTCTTATCAAATGTTTCAAAGTTTTAATTATTTTCAAAGGATTTGATGAATGACGAGTTTTATCTAATGTTTGAAGGGACGTTATGATCCTTGTTATGTCTCAAATTTTTGAAAAAGTAAAGGCTTGTATTTTCTTGGTGATTTTCTTAGCTTAGGTGTTTTTGCTTGAGGACAAGCAAACGTTCAAGTGTAGGGGAAGTGATAGAGGCAAAAATCATTACTATTTTTCTAGTTATTTGAGGTTAATTTGAGATACTTTTGATGTAATAATTAGGTATATTCCTTCCTATTTGACACTTTGCGTGTGAAAAGTGTTCTTGACAAATTTATGCAAAATTGAGTTGATTTCAAGAAAAAAGGTGAAATTTCCAAATTCCAGCTAGTGACAAGTCTGGAAGTGCACTAGGTGCTAAGTCCAATCTGGAAAAATAGAGAAAATAGAGCAAAATTCAGGAGTAGAACAGAAATCACTTGGCACCAAGTGGGTCGAAGGGACCCGATGTCAGGTCTAGTCTGGATACGCAAATTCTGTGCATAAATTTGGTATTTTCTAAAGGATTTTAGTATTTTTCGAATCCTTCTCAGCCAAGACTTCTCAAGCAACAAATTTTAGCATCAAAGAAGCCCATTTAAAAAGAAAAACACAAAAGAAACTAGTGAAATCAAGAATCATATTAGAAAACCACTCATTGAAGGAGGAATTCATCAAATCAAAAAGCGTTGTTCAAGCAAGAAGAAGAAGGGCTTATCTATGAGTTCTTTCTTTTACCTTTATTTTATTTTTTAAGAATAATGATGTAACTAATGTTTACACTGTAATTTGACATTGCTTTTGGGATTCATGATTTCTTGAGTTAATTTAGTCTTTTAATCAATTCATTATTTATCTTCGGATTTGATTACTTATTTATCTTACGGAGTTGGTTGATTAATTCTTGTTATTAACTTGCTTGAAAAAGGGGTTGGTAATGACTTCAATTAATTAATTTCATATTTGTTATATCTTAACTTGCTTGAAAAATAGGTTAATTGTTAAGAACTTGTGTAATCAAAGGTTAGTTGATAATTGCTAGAATATGAATTTATTGACTAATTTCATGCACTTAGAATATAGGGGTTTATATGATGATTAATTTTAATGCATCTTTTGAATAAATTAGTTGAGATAGAATTTGTTCATTAATTTAACTAGAAAATAGTGATTCCATAGATTGCAAACGAAGTAGATTTATATTAAATCCTTCATGAGACCAAGATGATAATTGATTGTGATATGTACTTAGTGATTCATTATCATGTTTTCAAAAGCCTTTGTCTAAATTACATATTTTTACATCCTTGAGTTGTACATATTTCTTTAATTTTCTTTTTATTATCCTATCACTTTATTTAGTTGGTTAAATAATGAATGAAAAGTGATTAATGTGTATTTGTTCCTTTGAGGATCGATACTCATTAATTCCCTATACTATACTTGCGATGATTATACTTGTCTGTATGTGTATTTTGATATTAATGTTTTAATTAAAACTTGACTAAGGGATGGAATTAATTTGATGATTTTTATACACATAAAATTTATGCATTTTAAACTTGTGTATTAAGTTGGATTTTGCTAAGTATTGAGAATTTAAGTTAACCTTGGTTATATTTGGTATTTGAGTTTTGTTTTATTCTTTAAGTTTGAATGTGGATGATATGATGAAATATGGGAAAAGTTGTTGATTAATTCTTGTATTATAGATTTAATTTTTCTTGACTTTGAGTTGTGAATAAGAAGTGTGAGGAAATAAAAAAGAATTGAGTGAAAAGAAAAAAAAAATGTGAGTTGAAAAAAACATGGAGTTGAAAAAATTTTTGCTTTCATCTTTTGAGGGAAAAAAAACTTTTGTTGAAAATGGGATTAATATGGAGAAATATAGTAAGTATTGTTAGGTGCACTCTCTTAAAGCTATCCCGAAGGCAAAAAAGGCAAGAAAGAAGACATGCTGAAATAATGATGATGACTATAAAGGGGCCAATACGGTGCGTGAAGAGAAATCCATTCAGTTGAAGTTATCAATTCCCTAAGTCATTGTAAAAAAAAAAAAAAAAGAGCGGAGCGTTTTCCGTATTTCATTAACTTGAGTTGTGTAAATTTGAGTTTATAATGCTAGAATTGGTTAAATAGCTTGACTTGTATGATTTATGTTATCTATGTTTTTGAATGAGGAGTATGATGATTTTCTTATACTGGACATAAGCTTAGTTAACTTAACTTTGATGGCCTTGGGATTGTTTGATTTAATACATGAGTTTACACATTTTGAAAGGGTTGAAAGAATGACAAGTTTATATTTAAGGTTGGAAGAAGATTATTCCTTTATTATGGATGAATATGCTAAGGAAAAAATTGCTAAATTGTTTTGTCTTGTTCTAAATGTTTAGTGTCTAATTCTTGCTTGCTTGAGGACAAGCAAAGATTCAAGTGTGGGGGAATGTGATAGCAGTTAAATTCATCACTAATTTCCTAGCTATTTAAGGTTAATTTGAGATACTTTTGATCTGATACGTAGGCATAGTCCTTCCTATTTGATATTTTGCTTGTGGAAAGTGCTTTGGTTGAATTTGTGCAGGATTTAAGAGATTTCGAGCAAAAAGTATATAATTCCAGACTTGACCTGGCACCAAGTCAAGATAATGCACCAGGCGCCAGTCTATTCTGGAAAAATAGAGCATAGTCTAGCAGTGAACCAGAATGCTCCAAGCACTATGTGGGCCGAAGGGACTCGGAGCTAGGTCCGATTTGTACAGTGACGGTTTTGCACACGAATTTTATATCTTCCAAAGGATTTTGGAATTTTCCAAATTTTATTGGGCTAAGACTTCTCAAGCCACGAATTTTGGTATCAATGGAGCTTATAAAGACAACAAAAACACAAGAAAATGTGGGAATTTAAGGATCCAAGCTAGCTACTTATTATTCAAATACAAATTCACCACTCAAAGAAGTATTGTTAAAAGGAGGTTTTCAAGAGAAGAAGAAGGGATTGCCTATGAGTTCTATCTTTTATCCTTTGTTTACTTTTCTGGAACAATGATATCTTAATATTTTGATTGTAATTGGATATTATTTTGGGAATTATGATTTTGAGTTAATTGGGATTTTGATCAATCTATTGTTATCATTGGTATGTAATTGCTTGTTATCATTAGTTATTGATGCGTTTTCTTCTAATTGACTTGGGAAACAATGTTAGAAGTTCATTGCATTAATTTCATATTTGTTAGATCTTAATGAACTTGGGAAACAAAGTTAAGGTTAAAGAACTAAAGTAATCAAAAATTGGTTAATTTCACCTAGGGCATAGGGTTATTGATTAATTTCATATTTATTATCACCTTGAGTTTAGGGATAATTTATGAGGAATTGAGTTTAATGCATCTTTTGATTGTTTTAGTGCGATTGGGAAATCTAATAATTTAGTTAAGAGATAGCGATTCAATAGATTGGGAAAGAAGTGGAGTCTATATAAGTAGATTCATGACTTAGGAAATGATTGATTTTTACTTTATATTCCTTCATGATGCCAAGGTAATAATTGATTATGATAATTGCTAAGTGATTCATTTTCATATCTTTAAGAATAATTGTCTAATTGCATGGTCTTTCATTCTTAAGTTATACCTATTTTTATCTTTATTTATTTTTCTTTTTATTCTCTTCTTATTTTATTAGCTAAACAATAAAGATTTGAATAAAATAAGGTGGGAGCCTAAGTTCCTGTGGATTCGATACTTGCTAGTCCCTATACTATATGTGGGTATACTTGCCCATATGTGTGGTTTTAGTGATTAGCATTTTAATGAAAACTTGATTGACTGTGGACTTTATTAATAATATTTTCTACACTAAAAAATACGCATCAGAAATATTAACCCTAAGGATAATGTTGCGTTAGCAATGTCTCCGACCTACTGGTGTAATGATTAAAATGCCCCTCTACAAATTGTCATTCATTTATAAAGGAAGAAGTGTACTAGCACCTCTCTAAAATACATCTACGATCCTTAAACTTCTAATCCAATGATCCATGACTTTTTGGAATGTTTCTACTTTCTACTTTCCAAGCCATATTCCCCAGGACCTTGGATTTTTAAATTGTTCAGACAGTCACAAGGGGCAATATAGCATAGAAGTTATCTTGTATAAGTTTTTCTTAACTAACTAGCCACATATACCTACAATACAAGCATATTGGTCCTACAATAGAACCTCAACTATAGTATATTAAGGCATATGCTCGCAGCTTCGTTAGACCACCAACTCATACTCAAGCCATAAAGTAAGTCCACGCTGTAATAGTAGTAGTTTAAGTTTCTTCCGTATAGTACTTTAAGAAACCACTACTACAAATCCAGTTCTACGTATTCAAAATACGTTTGTGTTATGAAATGAGTAGTCTACTTACTGGCTAAAGATAAGCCATTTCATATTTAGAATTATAACAAAATAACCATATCATGATAAGATTTCCATTTTCATCATTCGGATAAGAATGATAGTTTATGTGCTAAGAAAGTCATAGTGCATACCTGACTGTGAAAGACCCCCATTCACATGAACCATTTACTTAAACATAATGGGTCTTTTCCAGCGAAATTATGCACAGAAGTAATTAAAGTTCACAACAATTTCTGAGAATAAAAAATTTATTAATAAAAACACAAATTATATTAGAAACCTAGTCTAAGAGAGTATACATTCCAACATATATATATAATATGTGTGGATATATGTGTTGTATATATATGTTATGTTATATATATATATAATTTGTGTGTGTGTGTACATGTATGTGTTGTATATAAATATATGTGTGTATATTTGTATACGTATGTTGTGTTATATGTGTGTACACACACACATATAACACAACATACGTATACAAATATACACACATATATTTATATACAACACATACATGTACACACACACACACACACAAATATATATATATATATAGTATATTCATATATGTATTAGAATATATGTATATATTTATGTTACATAAATATGAGTGTATATGTTGTATATGTGTATAGATATGCGTCTATATGAATTTATGTTTATGAATATGTATGTGTGTTGTGTATATATGTATATGTGAACATATGTGTGTGTGTGTGTGTATACGTAGTATATACATATATGTATATCAATATATGTATATACATGTGTTGTATAAATATATAAAAATATGTATATGTGTATAGATGTATTAGTGTGTGTGTGTGTGTGTGTGTGTATATATATATATTTATATATGTTTATATGAATATGTTGCGTGTATATATATATATGTTGTATATATTGAATAATATATTTTTGTAGTAAATTTTATATGACTATTTTATTTTTATAATAATAATATTGCAAAAAATTACCAAAAAGAATATTTAGAATAGTTTAAATGTAAAAAAAAAAAAAAAAAAAGGATAGAGTCAAGCAGTTGCCCTTGGCCCAGTAGCTAAGGCTAAACCTCCTATTCGTGAGGTCTTCAGTTCGACTCCTACCAAACTCTCCAATTAATTGGAGGGTTATAATCAAGTGTAAGTGGCCTATGGAGTGGGTTGTGGTCCACGAATGGTCATGAACTGGTGTGTGTGGTCGATGAAGAGAACTGTGGTTTGCCCAGTTGAGGGCGGTGTGATCAAGTGTCGCCATTGACGACGAAAAAATTTTACAATGACGAGGAATTTTTTTGTCACAAAAAATAAATAAATTTTTTCTCAATTTTGTATTTAATTTCTCAAAAAATATATTTTTTGCAAAAAATTTTAGCGATAAAACATTTTTTGTTGCTAATGATCATCATTTGCGACAAAACTACAACTTTCTGCGACAAAATTTTGTTAGCTTTAGTGAGGAAATTTTTTCTAGTTAAAAGCAAAGCCTTCAGCGAGGAAAAATTTTCCTCGCTAAAGAACAATCTTTGGCAAGGAAATAGAAAATTTTGTCGCTAAATAGCTTTGGCAACGGGGATTCTGCAAGGATGTGGCGAGGAAGCAAATTTCCTAGCTAAAAGGCTTTGGCTAGAAATTTTTTTGGTTGCCAAAGGCTATTTTTTTTGTAGTGCATGAACCTGAAAACAAACTTAGCTTGCATAAAACAATGCTAAGAATCAATTACTTTGTCTCACATGCCAAATGGATAAAATTTCTATTTTTAGAAGTTTCCAACACGGGAAAGTTACAATTATAGAGGATTTCTGAAAAAGGAATGTTCCATTTATAGAGAGTTTCTATAGAAGAAGAACATTTAGATGTGGAAGGCTTCTAAAAAGAGAAAAAAAATGTATTTAGAAAGTTTCTAAATTTGGAAAGTGTTTGCATTAGGGTAAGTTTTCCAAAAATAGACATACAAATAGTTTGTGGATACATGGGAACTTACCTTGCTCAAGCTTCAAGCAAGTTTCTCAACCACAATAGGTAGTTTCTTACCCTTGGAAACTATCTAAGTCTAGGAAAAAGTCACAACCTAATCCTATTTACCTTAGGAAAGCATTTTTCATATACTGCAAGTAGTTCAGAGCACCTTAGCATTTACCAAATAACACTCATGTACAGCAAGCTTCACATCAAAAAAATCATATTTAGGTCCCTATTACATCACTAAGCAAGGATATAAGTTGTTCTTGATCATAGATGAAGCAAACAAATTAATCTTAGGAAGTTTCCTTAAAATGCCTAAGCTGTTTCCAAATTTCAGCAGTCTTCATCTAAATTCCTAAAGGTAAAACACCAACGAAAACACATTAGTTTGGACTCAAATTTTATAGATACATACCCTAACATGTAGAGAACATAACACAGGTGGCCAAACATATAATTCAGCTTCCAATCCCACCAAAAACTTCGAAATTTCTACTGTAGCATTTTTGTCTAGCACAGTTAAGCAAAAAATGAAAATTCGTAACTTTTTATTTTTACATCAGAAAAATCTGAAACTTTCTAGTTTAAATCCACGTAAAACTATGTTTTCTCTTTTTATCCTTCCCAAATTTGTGCATTATAGCAAAATTACAGTCTCAAATAGAACATATAGCAAAATTGAAAAACTCTGTTTCTCTTCCCCGGTTCTTCGAAAATTGCTAGGACCACTCCTAGGGTTTTCTTGCATGATCTCTAACATAAATAACATCCTAAACATGTCTATAAAATAGTATCAAAAGGCAAATTTAGATTGTTTTGCAATATTATTTTGAATTAAAGCTAAAAACAATCACCAAATTGTAGAAATTCCAACAAACATATAATTTAATCTGTTTCAAGAAATCAACTTCTTGGACTTATTAATTCAAGAAATCACATCCTTAGTGCACATAAAAAGAGGGGACAACATCCCTTGAAGAAAACACATCAAGATCTTACAAGAACTCATCAAGAACTCGTCTTTAATTTTAGAAAAAATCCAACTTTTCAAGAATACAATAAATAAATTGAAAATGTGTTTTCTTTTGTAAAAATCCTTTGAAAAAAGGTTGCTTTTTAAAGAACTAAGCAAGTGTAATTCATAAACATAAATCCCTGCTCATCTTTTATGAAGCAAATCACATTAGAAATGTTAAAAGCAGGACCCTAATTCTTCAAGAATGGCAGCACAAAGGATTAAAGCAAAAAAGAAGAGCTATCACTACAAGAAAATGATACATTAGCGACAAATTTTTTTTCCTAACTAAAGTTTTGTCGTTAAAAATACCCTCTAGCAAGGAAAATTTTTCTTCAACGACAATTTTTTTGTCGCTATTGATTAAGACCTCCGCGACAAAATTTTAATTTCCTAGGAAAAAGTAATGGCTTTTGCTAGGAAATAAGTATATTAGCGAGGAAAATTTAAATTTCCTCGCTCATGATGCATCATCAATGATGAAATTTTATTTCTTAACTAAATTTTTCTCGCTAATAATGCATCATCATCGACGAAAATTCATTTCCTAACTAAAAAGATTAACTTTTATCACTATTAAATATACCTTTAGCGATAAAATTCATATTTCCTAGCCAATACCTGTCTTTAAATTTTTAAATATTTACAACATGGCCCCAAAAATTTTATAAATTAGTTTTACAATTTTTTATGATTAGAAAAAAAACTACAAAAATTTGTAAATTGGTCCTTAAATTTTAAAATATTTATAATATGACCCTAAAAATTTTATAAATTAGTCTCTAAATTTTTTAATATATAAAATATGACCCCAAATGTTACCAATTGCTTCTTAAATTTTGTAAAATTATAAAATGATAATAAAAAATTTATAAATTAGTCATTAAATTTTAGAATATTTAAAATATAATTTCAAAAATTTTACAAATTAGTCCCTAAATTTTTAAATATTTATAAATGCATTATATTTTGGGCTGATTTATAGAAATTCAACAAGGTTATGCAGAAAAACATGTCCGATTACATTCAAATTTGGTCTTAATATATTTTTATTAAATTTAATAAATCTAATGGTTGGATCGTTAATTTGATATGTCTATCCCTATAAATGCATTAGGTTTTGGTATTTTTATAATGATTATGCAATATTAGGTGGCAAAATATATCCGAATACATTCAAATTTGGTTGTAATTTATTTTCAAGTAAATTTAACAAATACAATGGTCGGATCGTTATTTTGATATGCCTATCTTTATAAATTGGTAAGGTTTCGAGCATATTTATAAACCTTATGCTACATTAAGTGATAAAACATATCCAATTACCTTTAAATTTGATCTAAATAACTTTTTTAGTGATTTAATTAAATCTAACGATTGGATCATTAATTTGATTTGCGTATCCTTCTAAATATGTTATGTTTTCTGTATTTTTATAGAACTTATACTAGATTCTATGTCAAAACATATTCAATTACCTTAAAATTTGATCATAAATTTTTTTCCAGTGATTTTATCAAAACTGACGGTTAGATCATTAATTTGATATGCCTATCTTTATCAATGGGTTAGGTTTCAAGCATTTTTATAGAGATTATGCTAGATTAAGTGGCAAAACATATACAATTGCCTTTAAATTTGGCCTTAATACTTTTTTTAGTGATTTTATTAAATGAAACGGTTGGATCATTAATTTGATTTGCCCATGTTTTAAAAATGTGGTAGGTTTTTTGTATTTTTATAAAGATTATGCAAGATTCTATACCAAAATATATTTGATTACCTTAAACTTTGGTCATAAAACTTTTTTTTTTAAAAAACCTATTTTATCAAATCTAATGGTTAGATTGTTAATTTGATATGCCTATCTTTGTAAATAGGTTAGGTTTCAAGCATTTTTATAGAGGTTATACTAGATTAACTGGAAAAACATATTCGATTACCTTTAAATTTGGTCCTAATAGTTTTTCTAGTGATTTTATCAAATCTAATAGTTAGATCAATAATTTGATATGTCGATCTTTCTAAATGTATTAGGTTTCCTGTATTTTTATAGAAATTATACTAGATGTATGCCAAAACATATTCGATTACCTTAAAATTTGGTCATAAAACGTTTTTTTAGCGATTTTATCAAATCTAACGGTTGGATTGTTAATTTGATATAGATATCTTTGTAAATGTGTTATGCTTTGAGCATTTTTATAAAGATTATACAAGATTAAGTGGCAAAACATATCCGATTACCTTTAAATTTTGTCCTAATTGGTTTCTTAGTGATTTTATCAAATTTAACGGTTGAATCATTAATTTGATATGCTTATCTTCGTAAATGTGTTAGGTTTTCTGTATTTTTATAGAGATTATGCTTGATTCTGTGCCAAAACATATTCGATTACCATAAAATTTGGTTATAAAACTTTTTTTGAGCATTTTTTTTTAGAGATTATACTATATGAAGTGGCAAAACATATCCAATTGCTTTTAAATTTTGTCCTAATATTTTTTTTAGTAACTTTATGAAATCTAATAGTTGGATCATTAATTTGAAATACCTATCTTTCTAAATGTGTTAGGTCTATGTATTTTTATACAAATTATTCTAGATTTTGTGCCAAAACATATTCGATTACCTTAAAATTTGGTCATAAATTTGTTTAACGATTTTATCAATTCTAACGGTTGGATCGTTAATTTGATATACCTATCTTTGTAAATGGGTTAGGTTTCGAGCATTTTTATAGAGATTATACTAGATTAAGTGGAAAAAAAATATCCGATCACCTTTAAATTTTGTCTTAATGTTATTTTTAGTGATTTTATCAAATCTAACAGTTGGATCATTAATTTGATATGCCTATCTTTCTAAATATGTTAGGTTTCCAACATTTTTATAGAGATTATGCAAGATTAAGTAGCAAAACATATCCGATTACCTTTAAATTTTATCCTAATACGTTTATTAGTAATTTTATCAAATCTAATAGCTGAATCATTAATTTGATATGCATATTTTTGTAAATGTGTTAGCTTTTCTGTATTTTTATAGAGATTATGCTAGATTCTATGCTAAAACTTATTCGATTACCTTAAAATTTGGTCACAAATTTATTTTTTATTTTTTTTTTTTTTGCGATTTTATCAAATCTAACAATTGGATCGTCAATTTGATATGCCTATCTTTGTAAAAAGGTTAGGCATTGAGAATTTTTTTAGAGATTATACAAGATTATGTTGCAAAACATATCTGATTTTCTTTAAATTTTGTCCTAATATCGTTATTAGTAATTTTATGAAATCTAATGGTTGGTTCATTAATTTGATGTGCCTATCTTTCTAAATATGTTCGGTTTCTGGATTTTTATTGAGATTATGTAGATGCTTTGCCGAAACATATTTGATTACCATAAAATTTGGTCATAAAACTTTTTTTTTAGAGATTTTATCAAATCTAACGGTTGAATCGTTAAATTGATATGGTTATCCTTTTAAATAGGTTAGGTTTTGAGCATTTTTATAGAAATTATACTAGTTTAAGTGGCAAAACATATCTGATTACCTTTAAATTTTGTCTTAATTTTATTTGTAATGATTTTATAAAATCTAATGTTTGGATCGTTATTTTGATATGTCTATCTTTCTAAATGTGTTTGATTTCTATATTTTTATATAGATTATACTAGATTCTATGTCAAAACATATTCGATTACCTTAAAATTTGGTCATAAAATATTTTTTAGCGATTTTATCAAATCTAATAGTTAGATCATTAATTTGATATGCCTATCTTTGTAAATGAGTTAGATTTCGAGTATTTAATCATATATATAAATATATGTTGTTGTTTTTGTTGTTGTGTGTGTGTATCAATATTTTTAGAATCAGATCGGACATCGAGCCGAAAAAATTATTGGTTAACGATTTAATGGTCCAACCATAATTAGACTGTAATTGAACCGATAATATTATAACTTAAAAATTAAAAATATAATTATTTTAAAAAATAAAATTGATCAAGAATATAATGTAATATAAGTCTATAAAGACATGAACTTTCATATATATAATTAAAAGTAATCATTCTTAGTTTATAACTATTAATCTAACACACAATAAAATTTAAAGTAGTTTAATAAATTATATATTTAAATTTACCCCCAAAAATTATAAAATTTGCCCCAAGATTATTTTCTTTTAAACAATGACTAGTTCAATGTTGGACCGACCGGTCCAACACAGTTCACTCAAAAGGCTGTAGTTTTTGAGAAAACCAGCCAGAATGTTAGGACCGACCAGCAGTAGCACCGGATCCGCTCCCAAAAATGTTGGGTGTGTGTGTGTGTGTGTATAAGCTTTTTTTTCTAATTAATCTATATGTATACAATCATTTAAGAAAAATAATGATATAATTAACATCATATACATTTTTCAAATTTTATGAACATACAAAATAATTTATTATATGGAATAATGTTGTTTCATAGAAAAATTAATATAATTATTATACTTTCATATTATTAATATTTTAAAAAATTAAAAATAAATATAATATTTTTTTTAGTGATTTTATCAAATCTAACTGTTGGATTGTTAATTAGATATGCCTATCTTTCTAAATTTTTTGGTTTTCAACATTGTTACAGAAATTAAGCTAGATTCTCTACCAAAACATGTCTAATTACCTTCAAAGTTTGTTATAATACAATTTTTAGTTATTTTATCAAATCTAATAGTTAGATCATTAATTTGATATACCTATCTTTTTGAATATGTTAGGTTTCGAACATTTTTATTATGTTTTTGTTAGAATTCTGTGGTAAAACATATCCAATTATCTTTAAATTTGGTTACAATACCTTTTTAGTAATTTTATGAAATCTAACGGTTAGATCGTTAATTTGATTTACCTATATTTCTAAATGTTTTAGGTTTTCAGTATTTTTATAGAGATTAAGCCAGATCCTGTGGCAAAACATATCTGATTACCTTTAAATTTTGTCATAATACTTCTTTTAGTGATTTTATGAAATATAACGATTGGATTGTTAATTTTATATGCCTATCTTTCTAAATGTGTTAGGTTTTGAGCATTTTTATTGAGATTATGCTAGATTATGTGGTAAAACATATCCGATTATCTTTAAATTTGATCACAATACTTCTTTTAGTAATTTTATTAAATCTAACAATTAGATCGGTAATTTTTTATGCATATATTTCTATATATGATAGGTTTTTGGCATTTTTACAAAAATTATAATAGATTTTGTGGTAAAATATATTTGATTACTTTTAAATTTGGTCATAATTCTATTTTTAGTGATTTTATTAAATCTAACGGTTGGATCATTAATTTAATTTGCCTATCTTTCTAAATGTCTTAGGTTTTCAGTATTTTTGTAGAGATTAAACTAGATTCTATGGTAAAACGTATCTGATTACCTTTAAATTTTGTCATAATTATTTTTTTAGTGATTTTATCAAATCTAACGGTTAGATCATTTATTTGTTGTGCATATCTTTCTAAACGTGTTAGGTTTCGAGCATTTTTTTATTGAGATTATGGTAGATTCTGTGGTAAAACATATCTAATTATCTTTAAATGTGTGTGTGTGTGTGTGTGTGTGTGTGTGTGTGTGTGTAGAAAATTAAAGTTTACAGTTTACCCTAAAATTGCTTATAACAAGATAAAGATTTTGATAAAACCTTAAGTTTACCTCAAGATTTTAAAAGAAAAGAATTCTTTTATTAGTCTAATCAACCTTATTCGATAGCTTATATAATTTCATATGCGATCTCTAATACTCATCATTCTAAGTGTTATGTGATTAAAGATATATTAGATTTTCCATACTTATTTAATGAAGTAAGTCATATACAATTTCCATGTATATATATTTACACAGACACACACACACACACACACACACACACACACACACACACATATATATAACAATATTAATATATGTATATAGTAATATATAGACACATACACAAAAATAAATAAATATGTATATTTGTATGTATATATATTTGTATGAATATGTATATATCTACATATATGAATATGTATGTAAACATATATGTGTATATGAATATGAATATATATATATATATATATATATGAATTTATGAATATGTGTATATATGTATATATATTAATATGTAAATATATACACACACACACACACACATATGAATATGTACATATAAGTATATATGAATATATTAACATATGAATATTTAAATATATTTTGGTCGTTGACTTTTTTATATATTTTCATATTGGTCCCTAAATTTTTTAATATATATAAAATAACCCTCCAAAAATTTTTCAAATTAGTCCTTAAATTTTTGAATTTTTATAGTACGATTACTACATAAATTTTTAGATTGGTCACTAAATTTGTGTTAAGTTTAGCTTAGGCTGCTTTTGTTTTTGTGGTTTTATCAAGGGGGTATCACCACGCTTAGCTCGCAACTCTGAGTAATCTAAAAGCTTAGTGATAACAGGAGAGATTGTCAAGTGCTCAAAGAAAAGACAATAGTCATTGGTCAAAAGATAAGCTCTATTATTATGTGTAAGGAAATTTAAACCTAAAATAAGGTTGGTATCCTTATGGTTAAGTGGTCTAACACAAAGTTCAGAAATAGAAATGGGTTTAGAAAAATTGTCACAGTTATCCAAAAATCGAATATGACAGTTTGAAACATATGTATCAAGAATAAGTTTAGTACGATTAAATTGGGTACTGAACAAAGGAGTTTTAGCACTTTTCAAATATTTGTTAGGGACAAATTTTGCTAAGAAGTTTAGATCCATGGTGGATCGAGAAGCACCATTATCTATAAAAGCATTTAATATTCTAGTAAAACCCTGAATATTAAGTTGGCATGCAACCTGAGTTTGAGTAAGATTTTGGTTGCACACAGTTGGTTGTTGAGTGAAAGTACAGGAATTGCTTTCAATTTCCTGGATAGCAATTCCTTTTTGTTTATCAGAAAAAGATTTTGGCAAAACAAAATCAAAGTCTGAAATAATTTTGGAAGCTTCAGTGTCAAAATATGTTTGTTTAAACTAGATGAACTGAAGTTCTAAGCCATTGAAATGAGTTTCTAGTGTGGAAACTCTTGTTTCTAGAAGTTGGTTCCTTCTAGTGCTTCTAACACAAGGAGTTTTTGCAATATCAATTTGAAAATGTTCTTTCAAACATAAATTGCATATTTGAATTGTGCAAAGTGAACAAGTAGCTCTGCTTAAAACAGAGGGATAATAGTTACATTTAAAACATGGAAGATGTTCAGTTCCCTGTTTTAAATTCCAAGTATGCAAACAAGTAGTAAGTTGAGATGATGGGATAGGTTTTATTTCAGAAAACATATAAGTAGTTAGTTCATCATCTTCTTCATATAAATGAGAGATTTTCTCAGGTTCTAACCTTAGAAATAAGTTTGTGGTATCATACCTGAAATCATTCAGTCCATATTTTTCTACCATAGACTGTGGTTTGGTTAATTCATTGACTAAAGAATAATCTGCTTCTGTACCTTCTTCCTGTTCAAGGGAGTTAATGGCACGGATAGAGTATATGGAAGAATTATCAGAAACATCTGACATAACTTCTAACAAGTCACAATTAGTACAGTTTACTAGTTTAGTTTCTCTAGTAAACAAATTTTTTCTGTCAGGACAAACAGAAGAAATATGTCCTGGCTTTTGATAGGCATAACATGTGAGTGTAGATTGATAAGTTTTTCCTGGTTTGAATCTTCTCACATGTCTCTTTTTATCAAGATAAGGCTTTCTAGCCTTGCTCTTTCTTAGGTAAAGAGTCTCAGAAGGTTTTACCTTCTTCTTACCTTTGAGTGGTTTGTACTTGGTTTTGCCAGATCAGCTAATTCTCCTAGTATAGGGCTGCTTTGCTCCATATTGTTGAGTAGTATAGATTTGAGAACAGAAACCGTACTTTTGATTTTTCAACATTTTTTGTATTGCAATATGGGTGCATTTTTCCTTGAGTTTGCTGAGAATATGCTGAATGAGAATTCCCACATTATCAAAAGTTGGAGGAACAGTCATGGCTTTCCATGACTCATGGATCTCCTTTCCAAGTTGGTCTGGTAGCTTAGAGAACAGGCGTTCTCCCATTTCTGGGCTGTAATAATTACCCGAAACACCTGTTAATGCCAAGAAATCTAAACAAAAAGGCTTAACATAATACCAGTTAAGTAATTGAAGTTGATCAATGTCTCTCATGGCATCAATTTGCCTTAAGTTGAGACCAGTATTAGCATCTCTGCCAGTAAGTATTCAACGTATAACATAACAGAAATTAAGTATGTTATTACCTTGTTAGGCAATACGAGTTACCTCATCTGGGAATTTCTGTTTAAAACCTTCCCAAGATGCTCTTGCAACATCGCCAAGATAGTTTTCTGCTATCCTGATCAGCCTACAAAGTTCCTATCTTTCTAAACCAAGCCATCACTATCCAAACAGAGGACAATTCGGAAGAAATTAGTTCTGAAGAAAATTACACTCTTTCTGAAACTGACACAATTGTTACTCACATTTCTGTCCAAAACTTGATGGAACCCTCACAGGCATCAACCTCACAAGCTAGACCTTACAATGTCTCTTATCCAGAGTGTGAGCCTAGATCTATAGTTTATGATCAAGGAGGACATCCACCTGGGACAGTTGTACATCCTTATACCAATCCTAATCCATTACTTTTCACCACTGGCCGAAGAAGACCACCTGAACTAACCTTCTTTAGAAAAGATGTTGCACTTTTAAACATTACTGAGTGTGATCCTCAAATGTTCGATACTTATCTGGAACAATGGACAGCCTCTGTAAAACAAGACTACCAACAAAAACATCAGTTGGACATTGACTCAGGTGAAGCAATAATCAGGATAGCCAAAAACTATCTTGGTGATGTTGCAAGAGCACCTTGGGAAGGTTTCAAACAGAAATTCCTAGTGTTATGTTTGGCTTAGGCTGCTTTTGTTTTTGTGGTTTTATCAGGGGGGTATCACACGCTTAGCTCGCAACTCTGAGTAATCTAAAAGCTTAGTGATATTAGGAGAGATTGTCAAGTGCTCAAAGAAAAGACAATAGTCATTGGTCAAAAGATAAGCTCTATTGTTATGGGTAAGGAAATTTAAACCTAAAATAAAACCACATAAATAAAAGCAGCCTAAGCCAAACTTAACACTTATTCCTATTCCTTCCTCCCAGGATGAATGTTTATGTGACCCCCTAGGATTATGTAAAAGGAAAAGAACTGATCATGCTAGAATCCAGGCTGAAAAGAAAGCTTGCAGTTATAGCGTAGATTTGACTTGTTATAAGGCATTAGATCCAATGTGTGATTTATTGTGCATTGATTCTTTTGCAGACTTAGGTCTAGTTTCAGGAAGTATCTTGGAAGAAATAGCTTACTATTTCAATCCTAAGATAATCTTGAAAAACTTACAGCTAGAAACTCCAATAGAGGATATTATTTCTAAGCTTGAAAAGTCAGAAATAATAGGAGAAAATCGCCTTAAGTACTGGGACAAGGATAATGTTTTCTGTAAACTTGATATCATTAATCCTGATCTTACAATTAAAGCACAGGATATGAAGTACTCAAACTTTGAGTAGCAGGAATGCAAGATGCATGTGGAGTAGCTGCTTACACTTGGAGCCATACAGCGATCTGACTCCAGACATAGATCCCCAACGTTCATAGTAAACAAAAGCTTTGAACAAAAGCGAGGACAGACTAGAATGGTCTTTAATTGCAAATGTCTTAATAACAATTGTAATAAAGATGGGTATAAAATCCCAGATAAAGACCAACTCATTAACAAAATCCAAGGATCTTCATATTACAGTAAGTTTGATATAAAGTCAGGATTTTGGCAGGTGAGAATGCATCTAGACTCGGTAAGCTGGACTGCTTTTTCTTATCCGGAAGGACACTTTGAATGGTTAGTTATGCCATTTGGTTTGAAAAATGCTCCCTAGGTTTTTCAACGAAAAATGGATAATATTTTCAGACCATACTCACACTTTACTTGCGTTTACATTAATGATGTTTTAGTTTTTAGTAAAACTGAAAATGAACACTGTGCACACTTGCATACAATCCTTTCAATATTTGAAAACATGGTTTGATTGTGTCTAAAAAGAAAATGGCTTTGTTCAAAAGCAATATTGATTTTCTTGGAGCAGAAATTAGCCATGGCAGGATAAAACTTCAACCAGCTAATTCTAAAAAGATTTTAGAATTTCCAGATAAGCTGGAAGATTTAAAACTTTTAAGAAGTTTTCTTGGTCTCCTCAATTATGCTCGTCCTTATCTTAAGGATATTGGGAAATTTTCTTCTCCTCTTTTAATAAAACCTCTCCCAAAGGGCAGAGATATTTTAATCAGGAGACTATCCAGCTTGTTCAAGAGATTAAACGAATATGTGCTAATCTTCCAGAACTTACTTTACCATTAGATTCTGATTATCTAATTGTTGAAATTGATGGTTGTGAAAATCGTTGGGGTGGAATACTTTTGCGAAAGCAAAATAAATACTCCCCCGAATCAACTGAACAAATTTGCAGGTATGCTTCAGGAAAATTTATAGAAAAGTCTCATCTCACTTCTCTAGATTATGAAATACTTGCTGTTTTATATGCACTTGATAGTTTTAGGTTTCTACTGCTTGGAAAACCCTGAAATAACTTTTAGGACTGATTGCAAAGCAAATGTAAAATTTGATGAACAATCTAAAATAACTTCTAAAGGCCTTTCTTATAAAAGATAGGTCAAGTTCACTGACTGTATACTCAAACAGGGACTTAAAATAAATTGGGTATTAAAGGTCCCAATAATAAGTTTCCTGACATATCTCGATTGATTGTTTGATTTTTGTAGGCAATGATGGATAAAGGAAAGAGGAAAGCTCTTTCACTCAAGACCATGAAATTTGGTCAGCATGAACTAGTGGTTCATCAGAACCCCAAAACCCGTTTACTTTTGGCTTGAGAAAGCAGTTAGACGAGGTACAATGTTGTCTTATAGATAACTTATGGAATTTGGTCACCCCTCCAGACTAATCCAACTCAAAAGTAATTCTTATTTCAGCTCTCACTAACTATTTCCTTGGAATTTTTGAAAAACCACAAGGGAAGAAATTTTCTTGTTATGCATTGTTCACAGGTGATCATGCAGGAGTTTACTCAGACTGGGCTGAAATTAACTTATGCTACTCGAGGAACATCTTACAGAGGATTCTATGACTTGGCAGAAGCTTTGGAAACCACCAGACAGCGTGTGGATCCAAACTTCTTTATTTCTAATAATTTAAAAAACAGACCCTATGGTTTGATATGCCAGCAGGGAAGAACATTTGTTCAAGCTGTTTCAACTTCGTCTTCTACTGAGAGCCCTACTCACCAGACACCTTTTTCATCTGAGCTAAAAACTAGATCCAGTTCTTCAATGGTGATAGTTTGCGGAAAATACTCAACTCTCAGCAACCCATCTCAAGGGGAATCTGCCATAGGACCAGTTAAGGTATGGAAGAAACTCCCTCATCCTCTATTGGGCCAAATTAAAGTTATTGCGGAATACATTAGTATCTCCAATATGACTACTCATTTTGACTTCCTCAAGAAAGCTCACAGGAATAATATTCTCGACATTTTTAGCATTTCATTCTTCTATGAAGTTGAATATGCACAGAGAAGACCATGCAAAGGCCGATTTAGCCAATGCAGGGTGCAGACATCGGGATCTAATCCAGGACTACTTTCTTATTGCAGATGTCAATTAGTCTATTCTATTCGAAAGGCTAATATCAATCTCAGTTTATTTCCTACTCTACATTTTTCTAGAGTAGAAATTACTCCATCTTCTCTTATGACTTTCGGTTTACTTAATTTCCTTATTGTGGAAGATGTAATGTTTACTATGGACCTTCCTTCTCCCATAAACATTATTCTTCGAAAATTTTTTACTATTTTTGAAGGACTAGCCCACTTGTTTATTGAGAGTTCCCCACCAGAATGGGTAACCACTTAAATTGAACCAGCTAAAAACTTTATCAGAATTAGTACTCTTGAAATAGGTATTTTGCCTGAATCCGACCCTGATCCTGAATGGGAAGCTTGAACACCACTCGAATATCAACTTAAGCATTGGCGTGCAAAAATGATAGGTACTAACTGGAACTTCTCTGCAACCGACAAAGAAGATTTTTGTCTAGCAGGAGAAACCATGACAGAAAAATATTATTGGCCAAAAGAGTTTGGTACTATATTTCTCCCTTTTCAAAACTTGACAGCAGACCCTAGCTTAGTGCTACACTATGAAGAAAAATATCCCCGAGGATCATGGGATATGTTTCTATATCACAATCAGACTCTATTCAATCAGAAAAAGACACTGCCCCAGCCATGCCTTCAAAATAATAGCAGACAGCTGGGACCCAGTTATTTCGAAAGGCCAAGTGACCCTCACTTTCTCGAAGAACCAAAATACTGTTTACTTTCCTTAAAGGTCAAATAACCTCAACTTTTTGCAATAGGCAACACAGCTGGCTACAACTTTTGGACTTCTAAATTTTATTTGGAATCCACATAGTCCTTATTCTCTCTATAAAAGGACTTCATTTGTTAATGGATGGCAGAGACAGAAGCACTCATCTTCCCCGTCTTACATCCTAAAATCCCAATATGCTAGGCTAAACTTGTAGAGAGATCAGGTCTCAGGAGACCTACTCCACTTGTTTTACTTATCATGTTCTGTAATGAGCTAAAGTCTTGAAAGACTTAGATTTTACTTGTAACCACTTATTTCATATATCAATAAAAGTTCCATTTCCGTTTTATGTATCTTTTCTTTCTTCCTTTAAGGGTACTGAACCCTTGATCTGTTAAAGCTGTGCCAACCTAGATCTGAAAGAACAATAGACGTAAGGCCAGGAACAGGAAAAAGTACCGCCAAAGCCAAAGAGAAAGGCTAAGGGAAAAAGTACCATCCGTTGAAACCGATAAGGTGAGTTTTGTTTAGATCATTTTCTTTTAACAGCTTTAATCTAAGGAGCGTGTGTAGATTCTAGTTCATCTAAGGGAGGAAGAAAACTTTTCATATCTAGAACTTGATCTTAAACTTGATATATGAAATAAATGTTTACTTGTGCTATCTAAGAATGACAAGTCTTTGGGTGATCTAAGCGGGTTTTGGTATCCAGTCTGCAGGACCAAGAAGAGAAAAGGATAAATAGGCCCTATGTCTTCTTGAAATCAAAAGGGCTACTGGTTTCCTTTTGAGCCTGGTCAAGACATGTACCTAACCTATCAAAGCTCAAAAATTTTGACATGAATAAGTAATACTTGTTAGATAAAATTGCCTGTGAACTGATTTCTCTATTTCTTATTCTATGTGTTTTGAAACTCATTACTTAAGTACTCTTCATGCTAGGGGATTTGTCCCTAGTAACTTATTATATGATTATCATGATCAAGTTCATATGTGTGAATGCATGATCAGAATTCGTACTTGTAAGTTCTATTACTTAGACCAGCTTAATAACCTGGAAACTGTCGAAGCTTGTGATCTATAACTTATCAGGATTCAGATCCAAGCTAGAACTTATACTGATAAATTTTATAAACCTATCAAAAGACTTGGACCACTCTATCCTTGGAATCCCATTCATCCTTGGAACTTGGACTACTTACTCAATGAACCCAAATATGTTTGGGAAATGTTTGAGTGCAAAATACTTGCTATGTATTATCACCTCATCCTTTTGGTAATACAGACTTGTCGTAGCCTTTTGCTAACAAAAACTTATGTGAATAGTCTATCCACATGATTGGTGATTGTAGGAAGACTATGCAACTCTAGGTAAGCTTGTAGGCTTATTTTTAGAGCCGTTGTATAGTAGAAGAATGTTTTCGTATGAATTCATGTTGATCTGCTTCAGTTCCCTACTTTTACTAGTCAAAACATATTTTTCCTATCCAAAATTGGTGCCAAAAAATTATGCCCCCCGTTCTGGTATCAGAGCATGGTTCATTCTAGGACTATTGCTTCTTATCCACTTAAAAACTACTTTCAATCATTGCAGATGTTTTATACATGTTTGCTATGATTTACTTTTAATCTGTTTTTGCTATGAATTTTAATACATATCAAAATTTTGAATATCTTGACTTGGCTTTAGGTTTTAGAGAAAAGAACACAATTTCGCTTGATAAAGCAAAATTTTGCTGTTTCTTTAAACCTACTATTTTTAAACACTCACTTCATGGTGAAAAATTTCAGTTAAATACTTTAATTGATTTACTTATCTTTCTTAGACGATCTCTTGAAGATAACCAAGGGAAAATTTCGCTAGACATTGAAAATTTCATAAATCAATGGTTTCTCTCAAACAATTGATTTCTGAAATTTTTCAAAAATTGGATTATATCAAAAGCTCTTTTAATGCTATTGATAAATTGAGACCTGCAGACCTTGTAAAAAGATCAGACTTTCAAAGATTTTCTGAAAAGATTTCCGAAAAACCAAAAGAAATTGAGTCCCAGATGAAATTACTTTTGGAAGAAATTCAACTTCAGATAACTAAACATGAAGCCTATTTGGATAAAAAATTCATAGAGATTCCTGACTTGCTTTATAAAATACGATATGAATAAAACGAATTTTGAAAATACCTACTATGATGAGGCGGTAGAATATACCACTCAGTACAAGGGTAACTTAGCTACTGCGGGTTATACCAAAACTTCCGAAGTATCCAGTAAAGGAGACCAGGTTCATGTGCAGCAAAATAATATTATAATTGCTCTGCTAACATCTCTCCATTACAAGATGACAAGACTTGAAGCAGAAATTATCAAATTAACTGATAAAAATTCAGAGACTTCCAGTTCGAAAGAAGCACTTGATAAGATCAATACTGATCTAAGCTATCTGTCTACTGGACAACCTGTTAGGCATAAGCCTAACCAAACTAAATTCCTAACCTATAAAGATGAATAGATCTTTTTCAGGTACTTCTAGGACTCTTGCCGGAGCTACCAGGACAGAAACTATCTCCATGGATAATTTCCTTGGAAGATTATTTAGGCAAGGATCTGGATCTAATTCCAGACCTTCTACTCAGACTTTGGAAGATGTTGTAGATGTCAACCAAGATAGGCATACATTTTCTGAATGGCAACTAAGATCTATGCAACCAACAACTCTATATGGGGTTCATAGATTCAGTTCTACCACTTCACTCTTCAGACACCAAAGAGTAGAACCGCTCCATGTGCCAGAATGACATGAAGTCAGAATGACTTTAATGACTAAAGAATCAGCCAGACAACTCCAAACCAGAGGACATACTTATATCGATTTAGGATTAATTATTATCGGCCTCAGGGGACTCACTATGAAAGGAAAATGAGGTAAAGTACTGCTAGTCCTTTATGATTCCAGGTTTTCTAATCAAGCCAACCAAATTATTGGAATGCTTGAAGTAGATTTGAGTGAAAATCTAGGAATTACTTATGTTTGTCCAAATTTTAATATGACTATCAAAGATTTTTGTAGGCATATAAAAATTTTGGTAAAAACCCATGGATATGGTCAATTTGAAGGGGACAATATCCAACTACATATGGTTTTCTTGGGAAAAACTATGAATAATATGTTTATTTCCTATAAATTAAAAATAGATTCTATTATTCAAGTTTTAACTTCAAAAGGAATTAAATTTATTCCACCAAGAAAAATAGATTTTGAATCCCTTGCAGGATTAGAATGGACTTTCAGGCTGAGTGAGTCTGAAGGACCGCTAAGACTTACTGAGAATATTACTTATGCAAATACTGACAGTTCTTTGAGTGTCAGGTTTGCCAATTATGTTAATTCAACTCACCAGAATGAAGATGAGTTTGAAGAAGACTCAGATACTCAACCCCCACCCTTTGTAGATGGAAGGAGGAGTATTTGATGACTCAGAAGAATATGAATACTGGCCTAAAGAAGTAGGCAAGTATTTTACTCAACAAGACTTATCTATGCAGGAGAAGATTGATTTAGAGTCAGGAAAACTCCAGCAAGGATACAAACTTAGGTTCGGAATTAACCTCGAGGTTATAGCCTACAAAGTTTTTATCTTTGTAAACGAAGCCATCACTATCCAAACAGAGGACAATTCGGAAGAAATTAGTTCTGAAGAAAATTACACTCTCTCTGAAACTGACACAAATGTTACTCACATTTTTGTCCAAAACTTGATGGAACCCTCACAGGCATCAACCTCACAAGCTAGACTGATGTGTCCGGACTTGGGTATAAAAATCATAAAAGAACTAAGTACATTCCCAATCAAGTTTAAATTAAAACGTTTAACCCAAATCACATATATGAGCAAGCGTACTCATCATTAACCGAGCATAGGGTTCAAACGAGTGTCGATCCTCAAGGAACAAGTAGACATTAATTACCTTTCTTTTATTGCTTAACCAACTCGATAAAACAAAACTAAAATAAAAAAAATAAAAGAAAAATAAAAATATATACATGTCAAGGATGTAGATTTCTGTAATTCAAACCATTGATTAGACAACCATGATCTTAAAGTACCCAATCTCTATCATAACTAATTGTTCCCTTGGCATCATGAATAATTAAAGTAGACTCACTTCTTTCTCAATCCATGAAACCCTATCTTCTAGGTAACATAGTATTACATACTCTGTCTCAGCCAGTCTTATAAAAAAGATGCATTAAACACAATTCTTTTGATTAAGTCCCATTCTCAGGCAAACTTAACCCATGAAATTAACCAATTGAATCCATATTCTGGCAGACATTAATTAACCTTTAATTACTCTGTTCTTGCAATTAACCCTATTTTCAGGCAAGTTAAAAGGCAACAAATATGAAACCAATCAATTTAAACCATCAACCCTATTCTCAAGCAAGTTAACGGCACAATCAATTAATCTCGCAATCAACCCAAGTAATTAAATACTAAGAATAATAATCAGTTAATCAAACGATTAAATAACTCTAAATACCATGAATATCTAAACCAATGTCAAATTACAATAAAACAATTAAAACATCATTGTCAAGAAAAAGAAAACAAAGTAAAAGAAAGCACTCATAGACAAGCCTCATTCTTCTTCCTTTGAAGACCTTCTTGTATAACCCTCCTTGAATTGAGTGATTTTCTATGATGATTAATGAATTCTCTCCTTTTCCCATGTATTTTTCATCTATTTATAGGCTTAAGAAGTGCCTAAACTCGTATGTATAAAGTTCTTGGCCGAGTAGAAATTGGAAGATACTAAAACTCCTCAGGTTTCTAAAAACACGTAGAAATATCACACACTACCTCAAGGACAGAACACAGCCGGCGCCGCCTTGGTCCTTCAGAGCTGGCACCACCTTTGTTCTGCTTCTCTACTGGCTCATCAATTTTTCTCCGAATTGTGCGCATAAGTTCCAGACTGCAACTGGCGCCGGTTCCAGCCTCACAGCCGGCGCCGCCTATGCTATGCTTCGCTCTGTTTCTATAATTTTTCTATCGCTTTGAAGTTCGTGCAACCAGTGTACAGCCGGCGCCGGTTCTAAGGGCCACAGCCGGCGCCGCCTCTTCTCTGTTTGTTGACGGTTTTGATTCGTTTTACCAAAAAATCTAAAATAATAAACAAAATACCTTTCCAAGGGTAAAATCTCAAATATGAAAGAATATGACTAGTTATTGCACAAAATATCTTATAAAAGAGCCTCAAATAACTAAGCAAAGTATGACTAATTTAGCCCCTATCATAGACCTTACAATGTCTCTTATCCAAAGAGTGAGCCTAGATCAATGGTTTATGATCAAGAAGGACATCCACCTTGAAGGTGATGACAGTGAATAGGGCATGCTTCACGGATGAACAAAAATGGAAGAACAAACATATAACAGAGCATAGCAGCATGAAGGCTTAAAACACATACCTCTTGGAGCCTTAAACCTTGAAAATTGAAGAAGAATGGCTTGAAGCTAAAATCACAGCTTCCTTCTCCCTATCTAGTGAGCTTCCGGTTCCGGTTCTTTAACTTTTCCTCCGGTGAATCCTTAATGCTAAGATTTTCAATTCTCAGAATATGACCACACCCTAATCTTCTGGTGGTGAGCACATATTCAGCTAGAAGGAAAAATGATCAGTCTCTGTTTCTTAGCTCATTGTCAATTCTCCAGTCTTGGCTTCGTCTGTTAAGAAAACAAAAGCCAGTAAGGAGCTGACCAAAAGCCAGAAAACTAAACAGCCACACAAGAGGGAGAGACAGAGACTTTTGGTTTTTTTTCCCTTTTCTTTTATTTTATTTTTCCACACAGAAAGCCAAGAGTCATGAAACCAAAAATAATTATTTTGATAAAAATAATATTCCCGATATTTAATACCCGAATATTATGTACAAAATAAATTTTGGCTTCACCCTAAACTCTTCTAAATTGTGTCTGGAAAAATCCTATTATCCAGGCTATTGGGCCAAAATAATATTTGTTTTTTTTTTTACTCGAAAAGCCCAAAATAATAAACAATAATTCTTTTTCTTGGGATTAAATAAATAACTCAATAAATAATTAATGTGCCCAAATGAACCCAAAAATAATTAAACTTTACTTATTTATTTCTTGGTATTTAATTAAATAAATAACTCAATAAATAATTAAGTAATAATTATTTTTCTCTAGTTTAAGTCCCGATTAATTTTCTAATTATTCAAACTGGACCTAGGCCATGAATAATTAATTAACCAATTAAACCAGATAATAAATTTCTCTCCATTTATTTTATTCCAATCCAATAATAAATTAGGATTTCTGAATAAAATAAAACCCTCTCAACTGAGATCAATTTCTCAATCCAAAAATTAATTAGGATTTACGGGCTATTCCAAGGACCAAAAAGACACATCACCTTAGCTACTAAAATGACCAAAATACCCCAACTATATAAATAGATGTATTTTACATTTTAAATATTTCCTAATATCACCATAAGGAAATATTGACCCCAAGGATAATGCTGCATTAGCAAAGTCTTCGACCTATAGGTGAAATGACTAAAATACCCTTCTACACATCGATATACATTTAGAGAGGAAGAAGTGCACTAACACCCCTCTAAACGACATCTACCATCCTTAGGCTTCTAGTCCAATGATCCACGACTTCCTGGAGTGTTTCCTGTTTCCAAGGGAGCTACTCTAAAGCAAACATCCAAGTCATGTTTCCCAGGGCCCTGGACATTTTAGACCATTCGGACAACCACAAGGGGCGATATAGTGCAGAAACTATCTTATACAAGTCTGTCTTAACTAACTAGTTACATATACCCAATACCTAGGTAAGTCCGTAGGTACCCACCCCAATGGTATCTAAGTGTCTCTTGAAGACCTTCTGAGCCAAAGGCTTGGTGAATGGATCAACTAGATTGTTCTTAGAGGCAATCTGTTCCACCACAACTTCTCGTCTCTGGATGAAATCCCGGATCAGGTGGTACTTCCTCTCGATGTGCTTCCCCTTCTTGTGGTTCTGAGGTTCCGTTAACTGCAATACTATCCAGTGTTGTCATAGTACATCACAATCGGTCTGTCCATATGTGACACGACTCCAGGTTCTGAAAGGAACTTCCGGAGCCAGACTACTTCCTTGGATGCCTCCAAAGCTACCACATACTCAGCTTGCAAATGAACCCCCCCAGGGTTTGACTGATATCTGCTAACTAAGCCTACAATGAAACAAATATCTGTCCTAGTACACAGCATAGCGTACATGAGACTTCCCACAACCGAAGCATAGGGAATCCTACTCATTCTGTCCTTTTCTTCTTGAGACTTAGAACAGTCCATGAAGAAAGTGACAACCCATGCCTGCAAGGGATTAGAGTCCCCTTGCATGAGTCCATGCTATACTTGGCTAGCATCTTGTCAATGTATGTAACTTGGGATAATCCTAACATTCTCTGCTTCCTATTTCTAAGAAGTCTAATACCAAGAATGTAGCTGGCTTCTCCCAAGTCCTTCATACTGAATTGACTAGATAGCCAAACCTTTGTAGATGACAATGACCCTACATCATTTTCAATGAGTAGAATGTCATCCACATATAAGACAAGAATAACCACATTAAACCCCTTAAGCTTCTTGTACATGCATGGTTCATCCTCGTTTTGAATAAAATCATAAGACTTTATAGTCTCATCAAAACGAATGTTCCACACTCTCGATGCTTGCTTAAGTCCATAAATGGACTTCTTAAGCTTGCAAACCATATGTTCTTGACCTTGAGCAATAAAACCTTCCGGTTGCGACATATAGATGTCTTCGCTAAGATGGCCATTCAAAAATGCCGTCTTGACATCTATTTACCATATCTCGTAGTCATAGTGACACGAGATGGCAAGGAGGATATGGATGGATTTAAGCATGGCCACAGGGGAAAAGGTTTCCTCATAATCGATCCTTTCTTTCTGAGTATACCCTTTTGCCACAAACCTAGCTTTGAAGGTTTCCACCTTCCCATCTACTCCCCTCTTCCTCTTGTACACCCACTTACACCCAGTGGGTTTTATCCCTTCAGTTGAAGCTACAAGATCCCAAACCTGATTGAAGTACATAGACTCAATCTCGGCTTTCATTGTTTCATGCCATAGATTTGCATCGGCATCAGCAATTGCCTTCTCATATCTAGTGGGGTCTTATTCCTGATGGTCAGAGACTAACTCAAAAGCTTCTCCATACCATCTATCTGGAACCGTAGACACTCTCCCACTACGACGAGGCACCATTTGTACAGGCTCTTAAGGCTGTGCCTCTTCTTGTTCCATTATCGGGTCAGAAGAAGTTACTTCTGAAGATAACTTCTTCTCGAGTTCCAATCTAGTTGAACCTTTCATGAAAGTACTTTGATCATCCTCTAAGTATCTAGCATTGGTACTAACCAGTACTTTCTGCTCCTTAGGATGATAAAAGTAACCACCTTATGTCTCTTTTGGATACCCAACAAAATAGGATAATTCTGATATTGGTTCCAACTTGTCTCTCTTGACCAGTACATAAGTTGGACAACCCCATATCCTGAGATGATTCAGACTTGGCTTACGTCTAGTCCACATCTCATAGGAAGTCCTAGGTATTGACTTGGAAGGCACCAAGTTTAAAATATATGCCGTTGTTTCGAAGGCATATCCCCAAAAAGATACTGGAAGAATAGCATGAGACATAATGCTTCTGACCATTTCCATCAATGTCCTGTTCCTTCTCTCAGCTACTCCATTCTGATGGCGTGTTCCCGGCACAGAGAGCTGGTATACTATCCCATGATGTACCATGTAGTTCTTGAATTCACCTAGGAGGTACTCTCCACCATGATCCGATCGTAAGGTCTTGATTAATTTACCTGTCTGATGCTCCACTTCAGCCTTAAACTCCTTGAACTTATCAAAAGAGTTAGATTTGCGCCTTATCAGGTAAATATAACCAAACCTTGTACAATCATCTGTGAAAGCAATGAAGTACTCAAAACCTCCTCTAGCTGGTGTAGACAAGGGACCACACACATTAGTGTGAACAAGACCCAGTACCTCATTTGCTCTATCCGCCTTTGGGATAAAAGACCTTTTGATCATCTTTTCCATCAAGCAAGATTTACACTGAGGCCAATCTTCCAATCTCAATGAGCCCAAAGGTCCATCATGGATTAGCCTCTAAATCCTGGCTGAGTTGATGTGACCAAACCTCAGATGCCAAATATATGAGTCATTTACATTGGTCTTTCTCTTCTTAGTTAGAGGTTCAGATTGAGCGTTATTTGATTGATAATTAATAGGGTTTAAATAGAATAGATTTCCATACATGTGCCCAGTACATAATATTTCTCCATATCTACTGATAGAAATACCAGAATAGAAAGATACAGAATATCCTTAATTTATTAATTTTGCAACTGAAATCAAATTCTGACGAAAACCAGGTACATATAAAATATCTATTAAAACAACTTTCTTATTACAATAAAAAATAAGATCTAGCTCTCCCACTACAAGGGCCCGGACTTGTGCTCCATTTCCCACGCATAATCCATGTTCGCCCTTCTTGAGTCTCTTTATCTTTCTAAACTCCTGCAAGGAGTTACAAATATGATCAGTGGCTCTTGAATCAACAATCCAAGTAGAAGTTGATCAAACCATTGATATAGACTCTAGATAGGAAACATTACTTGTGGGGTTTTTCTTGCCTTGAAGATCTGGACACTCCTTTTTCCAGTATCCCTTCTTCCCACATTTGAAGCACTTGCCCTTTGGTTTGTCTTTAGGCTGGGTCTTGGGCTGGGCTACTACGTATCCTACCTTTTTTTTTGAACTTTCTGGGCTTGAATCCAGTTCTTGAGGAAGAAGCCTTAGCAATCATGGCCATTGAATGTGGCTTCATGACTTTCTCTGCCATATGGAGTTCGTTCATCAACTCAGTCAAACTCATGTTTAACTTGTTCATATTATAATTTAGTTTGAACTGAGTAAAGGAATCCGGTAGAGATTCGAGAATCATGTCCACTTGGCTTTCGAGGTCAATAATAGCCCCTAAGATTTCTGCCTCCTTGAAAGCAGCAATCATTTTGAGCATATGCTCCCTGACTAATGCTCCCTCAGCCATCTTAAAGTTTATTATAGTTTGAAGAGCCTCTTGCCTTGCGGGCCGGCTCTTATCCACGAACATAGTGGCCAATGAATGACTAATTTCATACGCAGAAGCCATGTGCTCGTGTTTAGACTAGAGCACATTAGACATGGAGGCTAGCATATACCAATGTGCCATTTCATTAGCCTTCTTCCATGGCTTCTCAGCCTCTCGCTCTTTGTCAATGGAACATTCCCCGATCACAAAGTAGGTCTCGTAAAGGACATACTTATACTCCTCGACTATGAGTATTATGTCCAGGTTCCTTTTCTAGTCCACATAGTTTGGTCCCGTTAACTTATTCTTATGAAGAATAACGGCCAAAGGACTAAAAGAACCTCCCACCATTTCTAAAAAATCGAAAAATAAAAGAAAGGATTTAGTTTGTGAAAATAAATTTGTGCACTAAAATTAATTTGGCTCTTAAGAAAACTGACATAGCTTCTTTGGAAGATTAACAGTTCCCTATGCTAAGTGTATTAACCACCACAAATTAATTTCTCTTTTAGGTAATGATCTAGAGGATAACTTCATTGTGGGATGGCCGTTTCCTCTCATTTCCTATGAACATTCCTCGTACTATAACCTCCAACGTGGGCTGGCCGATTATAGTACGTGTCTCAGGTTATTAATTACATCCTTCCATTAGATCTAGATCCTTGTGGTATCCCCATCCTATACAGGTTCACTCCCAAGGTGACGCGAGGAGACCCACGATCTCTAATGAGGATTATGATGGAAGCCGTAGGGCCGTTGGAACCCCTCTCCTACTTAGTCTTTTAAAATAAAGTTTTCTAGAAAATATCATTTTGAAATTTCCATTAAGTTTTTCTTTAACTTAAAAATAAAATATCTAAATCCATTAAAATCTCTATCTCAAGAATTATATCCTTTAAGAGATTTTTCCATGGACTAATTTTACTTAAGTTAAAACTTAATGATTTCAAAAATTTTCCAATTAAAACTTTTCTCGAGACTTTGATCTCAATTTTATTTAACAAAACAAATTTTTTCATGCAAAATAAAATAAAATGGCTTTCTTTTTTAACTTACAAAAATATCTAAATCTAACATATTTTCTATGCCAATGATTAAATCCTTTGAGAAAATATCTAAGGATTAATTTTTGTTCAAGTTAAAACAACCATTTAATTTTTTCCAAGAAAAAAGTTTTTCCTTGTATTAATATTCCCAAAGACTTTGGTCTTTGAGAAACCGCACACATAGCAATGATCAAGATAGCAAAAAACTATCTTGGTGATGTTGCAAGAGCAGCTTGGGAAGGTTTCAAACAGAAATTCCCAAATGAGGTAACTCGTATTGCCGAACAAGGTAATAACATAATTAAGTTCTATTATGTTATACACCGAATACTTACTGCCAGAAATGCTAACACTGGTCTCAACTTAAGGCAAATTGATGCCATGAGAGACCTTGAGCAACTTCAATTACTTAACTGGTATTATGTCAAGCCTTTTTGTTTAGATTTCTTGGCATTAACAGCTGTTTCAGGTAATTATTACAGCCCAAAAATGGGAGAACGTCTGTTTTCTAAGCTACGAGACCAACTTGGAAAGGAGATCCATGAGTCATGGAAAGCCATGACTATTCCTCCAACTTTTGATAATGTGGGGATTCTCATTCAGCATATTCTCAGCAAAAAATGCACCTACATTGCAACTCAAAAAATGTTGAAAATCAAAAGTACGGTTTCTATTCTAAGATCTATACTACTCAACAATATGGAGCAAAGCAGCCCTATACTAGGAGAATTAGCCGATCTGGTAAAACCAAGTACAAACCACTCAAAGGTAAGAAGAAGGTAAAACCTTCTGAGACTCTTTACCTAAGAAAGAGCAAGGCTAGAAAGCCTTATCTTGATAAAAAAGAGACATGTGAGAAGATTCAAACTAGGAAAAACTTATCAATCTACACTCACATGTTATGCTTGTCAAAAACCAAGACATATTTCTTCTGTTTGTCCTGACAGAAAAAAATTTGTTTACTAGAGAAGCTAAACTAGTAAACTGTACTAATTGTGACTTGTTAGAAGTTATGTTAGATGTTTCTGATAATTCTTCCATATACTCTATCTGTGCCATTCACTCCCTTGAACAGGAAGAAGGTACAGAAGCAGATTATGCTTTAGTCAATGAATTGACTAAACCATAGTCTATAGCAGAAAAATACGAACTGAATGATTTCAGGTATGATACCACAAACTTATTTCTAGGGTTAGAACCTGAGGAAATCTCTCACTTATATGAAGAAGATGATGAACTGACTGATTTTATGTTTTTTGAAATAAAACTTGTCTAATCATCTCAACTTACTACTTATTTGCATATCTGGAATTTAAAACAGGGAACTGAATATCTTCCATGTTTTAAATGTAACTATTATCCCTCTGTTTTAAGCAGAGCTACTTGTTCACTTTGCAAAATTCAAATCTACAATTTATGTTTGAAAGAACATTTTCAAATTGATATTGCAAAAACTCCTTGTGTTAGAAGCACTAGAAGGAACCAACTTCTAGAAACGAGAGTTTCCACACTAGAAACTCGTTTCAACGACTTTGAACTTCAATTCATCCAGTTTAAAGAAACATATTTTGACATTGAAGCTTCCAAAATTATTTCAGACTTTGATTTTGTTTTGCCAAAATCTTTTTCTGATAAACAAAAAGGAATTGCTATCCAGGAAACTGAAAGCAAATCCTGTACTTTCACTCGACAACCAACTATGTGAAACAAAAATCTTACTCAAACTCAGGTTGCTTGCCAACTTAATATTCATGGTTTTACTAGAATATTAAATGCTTTTATAGATAATGGTGCTTCTCAATCCATTATTGATTTAAACTTCGTAGCAGAATTTGTCCCTAACAAATATTTGAAAACTGCTAAAACTCCTTTGTTCAGTATCCAATTTGATGGTACTAAACTTATTCTTGATACTTATGTTTCAAACTGTCATATTCGATTTTTGGATAACTGTGACAATTTTTCTAAACCCATATCTATTTCTAAACTTTGGGTTAGACCACTTAACCATAAGGATATCAACCATACTTTAGGTTTAAATTTCCTCACCCATAACAGTAGAGCTTGTCTTTTGACCAATGACTATTGTCTTTTCTTCGAGCACTTGACAATCTCTCCTGTTATCACTGAGCTTTTAGATTACTCAAAGTTGCGAGGTAAGCGTGGTGATACCCCCCAGATAAAACCACAAAAACAAAAGCAGCCTAAGCCAAACTTAACACAAATTTAGTGACCAATCTAAAAATTTCTGTAGTAGTCGTACTACAAATATTCAAAAATTTAGGGAGTAATTTGAAAAATTTTTGGAGGGTCATTTTATATATATTAAAAATTTAGGGACCAATTTGAAAATATATAAAAAAATTCAACGTCCAAAATATATTTAAATATTCATATGTTAATATATTCATATATTCATATATACTTATATGTACATATTCATATATGTGTGCGGTGTTTATATATATATATATATATATATATATATTTACATATTAATATATATACATATATACACATATTCATAAATTCATATATATATATATATATATATATTCACATACACATATATGTTTACATACATATTCATATATGTAGATATATACATATTCATACAAATGTATATGCATACAAATATACATATTTATTTATTTTTGTGTATGTGTCTATGTATATTTGTTAACGATTTAATGGTCTAAACGTAATTAGACCGTAATTAAATCGGTAATATTATAACTTAAAAATTAAAAATATAATTATTTTAAAAAATAAAATTGATCAAGAATATAATATAATTTAAGTCCATAAAGACATGAACATTCATATCTATAATTAAAAGTAATCATTCTTAGTTTATAACTAATAATCTAACACAGAATAAAATTTAAAGTAGTTTATTAAATTATATATTTAAATTTACCCCCATAAATTATAAAATTTGCCCCAAGATTTTTTTTTTTAAACAATGACCAGCTCAATGTTGGACTGACCCGTCCAACACGGTTCACTCAAAAGCTTGCGATTTTTGAGAAAATCGGCCAGAATGTTAGGACTGGACCGGCAGTAGCACCGGGTCCACTCCCAAAAATGTTGGGGGTGTGTGTGTGTGTGTGTGTGTAAGTTTTTTTTTCTAATTGATCTGTATGTATACAATCATTTAATAAAAACAATGATATAATTAACACCATATACATTTTTCAAATTTTATGAACATACAAAATAATTTATTAAATGGAATAATGTTGTTTCATAGAAAAATTAATATAATTATTATATTATTATATTATTAATATTTTAAAAATTAAAAATAAATATAATTTTTTAGTGATTTTATCAAATCTAACTGTTGGATTGTTAATTAGATATGCCTATCTTTCTAAATATTTAGGTTTTCAACATTGTTACAGAAATTAAGCTAGATTCTCTACCAAAACATGCCTAATTACCTTTAAATTTTGTTATAATACTATTTTTAGTTATTTTATCAAATCTAAAGGTTAGATCGTTAATTTGATATACTTATCTTTTTGAATGTGTTAGGTTTCGAGCATTTTTATTATGTTTTTGTTAGATTCCGTGGTAAAACATATCCAATTATCTTTAAATTTGGTCACAATACCTTTTTAATAATTTTATCAAATCTAACGGTTAAATCGTTAATTTTATTTACCTATATTTCTAAATGTTTTAGGTTTTCAGTATTTTTATAGAGATTAAGCTAGATCCTGTGGCAAAATATATCTCATTACCTTTAAATTTTGTCATAATACTTCTTTTCATGATTTTATGAAATATGACGATTGGATCGTTAATTTGATATGTCTATCTTTCTAAATGTGTTAGGTTTTGAGCATTTTTTTTTGAGATTATGCTAGATTATGTGGTAAAACATATCTGATTATCTTTAAATTTGGTCACAATACTTTTTTTAGTAATTTTATTAAATCTAACAATTAGATCGGTATTTTTTTTATGCATATATTTCTATATATGTTAGGTTTTTTGGCATTTTTACAAAAATTATAATAGATTTTGTGGTAAAATATATTTGATTACTTTTAAATTTGGTCATAATACTATTTTTAGTGATTTTATCAAATCTAACGGTTGGATCGTTAATTTAATTTTCCTATCTTTCTAAATGTCTTAGGTTTTCAGTATTTTTACAGAGATTAAGTTAGATTCTATGGCAAAACGCATCTGATTACCTTTAAATTTTGTCATAATTATTTTTTTTTAGTAATTTTATCAAATCTAATGGTTAAATCATTTATTTGTTGTGCATATCTTTCTAAACGTGTTAGGTTTCGAGCATTTTTTATTGAGATTGTGTGTGTGTGTGTGTGTGTGTGTGTGTGTGTGTGTGTGTGTGTGTGTGTGTAGAACATTCAAGTTTACGGTATACCCTAAAATTGCTTATCATTTACAAGATAAAGATTCTGATAAAACCTTAAGTTTACCTCAAGATTTTAAAAGAAAAGAATTCTTTTATTAGTCTAATTAACCTTATTCGATAGCTTATATAATTTCATATGCGATCTCTAATACTCATCATTCTAAATGTTATGTGATTAAAGATATATTAGACTTTCCATACTTATTTAATGAAGTAAGACATATACAATTTCCATGTATACATATATATATATATATATATATATATATATAACAATATTAATAATTGTATATTGTAATATATATAGACACATACACAAAAATAAATAAATATGTATATTTGTATGAATATGTATATATCAACATATATGAATATGTATGTAAACATATATGTGTATATGAATATGAATACACACACACACACACACACACACACACACATATGAATATGTACATATAAGTATATATGAATATATGAATATATTAACATACGAATATTTAAATATATTTTGGTCGTTGAATTTTTTATATATTTTCAAATTGGTCCCAAAATTTTTTAATATATAAAATGACCTTCCAAAAATTTTTCAAATTAGTCCCTAAATTTTTGAATATTTATCGTACGACTACTACAGAAATTTTTAGATTGGTCACTAAATTTGTGAACATTTACAATATGTCCCCCAAAACTTTTTGCAATAATTCTCTAGTATATATATATATGTATATATAAGTATATATGCAGATATACACACATATATATATATATTTAAATATGTAATAAATAAATTAATTACTATTTAAATTTATCCAAATGTACTTAGATGTCCAAATTATCGCATATTATTGAATACTATGTATCGATAGTAAATTTGTATGATTATTTATGTTTCATTCTCTCTCTCTCTCTCTCTCTATATATATATATATATATATATATATATGTTTTTTAATATATTTATTTATGTATGTGTATATATATGTATATTTATGTGGGATGTATATATGTGTGTGCATGTGGGCGTATATGTTTGTGTGTGTATATATATGTGTGTGTGTGTGTGTGTGTATTTTTGTGTATGAGTCTTTTTTTCTAATTGATCAATATGTCTAAAATTATTTAATAAAAGCGATGACATAGTTTATTAAAAATGATGATATAATTAACAACATATAGACTTTTAAAATTATATCAATTTACAAAATAACTTATTATATTGAATAATTTGTTTTACTAGTACACTTAATATGATTATTATATTTTGTTATAATACTAATATTTTTTTTAAAAAATTCATATAGAACTTTACAAATAATATTTTAAGTAAAATAAAAAGGATATGACCAGAAGTTTGGCCCAGCAGTTGAGTGCACGCATTGCACTCCTACTAGATTGCCTTGTCCAATTACGTTTGTACGATGTGCAATAGATATGGTGCGTGCACGGATTCTAAAAAATTCATAATTTTTTATTTTTTTAATTCGTAATGACCCTTTGGTAAGAAGACTTACCTTGCCAAAGAGGTAGAATTTTCCTCACCAAAAGAGCTCTTTGTTTAGGTAAAAACGTTTTCTCGCCAAAGAGCTGGCTAGGAACTTTAAGCTTTTTGGTGAGGAAATTTCCTAGCCAAAAGAGATATTTGGCGAGGAAAAATGTTTCAAAGAGCTCTTTGGCTAGGAAAAGTTTCCTTGCCAAGAGCTTTTTGCAAGGAAACTATTTTCCTTGCCCATGACTTTTGGCTAGGAAACTTTCCTCACCAAAGAGTGAAAGTTTCCTAGCCAACAACTTTTGGTTTCCTTGCCAAAGAGCATGACTTTTTGCTAGGAAATTTTCCTCACCGTTGATGGCTATTTATGACAGATTTTCTTGCCAAAAAATTTATAAAAATATTTTTATTTATTTTTTCAGAAATTTTTCTTACCATTGTATTCAATTTTTTAAATAAAATTATAGTTTTGGTGACCAAATTTTAGTGAGGAAACATTTTTGTCTTTAAAATTCATCATTAGCGACAAAACTAAAACCTTTAGTGAAAAAATATTTTCACTTTTAGCTGGGAAATTTTTCCTAACAAAAAGTATAGGCTTTAGCTAGGAAAAATTTTCCTAGCTAAAGGGGGCTATTTGGCAACAAAACTCAAAATTTTGTCGCCACGAAGCTTTAGCCAGGGCACTTCAGCGAGAAAGGGGTAAGGAAATTTTTTTCCATGCTAAAGGCCTTTAGCTATGAAACTTTGGCCTTTAGCGAGGAATTTTATTTTATTTTTTTGTCACCAAAGGCCTTTTTTCTTATAATATATTACCTCTTACTTAACTTGTTTCAATCGACCTTAGTTAGAAAAGGGGGTATTTTATAGCTTTTGTTGCCATTAAAACTTCAAGCTTTCTATCCAAAATTGGTGTTTAAAGCTAAAGATGTTGGGCAGAATTTTGTTCTTTAGCAATAGGGATAATTTGCTTTAGGAGACAAGAAGAATTTTGATGTTTTGAGAGAGAAAAGACAGTGGGACAGCTACGAGGAGTTCTTAACTGTAAAAAATCTGATTTTGAGTGGAGAAAACATTGGAGTAAGGAAAAGAATAGTGAGAGGCCACTAAGAGAGATTAAATAGAGAGTTTTCCTATGTTCTGTAGGTTTCTACTTAAGTTAGACTTTGCAATGTAATTAAATCAAATCCTAATTGTCGAGGACTCACAATAGCCATCCAATAGAGGTTTTGTGGCATCATGAAGAGAGGGAAAATAGGAAGGAATTATTTCCAGAAATGGATTTGGAAAATTCCCCAAAATCTTTTCCCAAACAAAATAATTTTCCCCCTTGTTCTCTCCCAAGTGTGGTGGCAACCCTATGGGATCATACTAACAATTTTCCTATTTTCTTATTAAACAAAATCCATTGGAAGAATTCTACACAAAGGAAATTATCAAAACCGGATAAATCACAAGAGAAGATGGAGAAGGCCTGGGGTTCATCTCTAAATGAACTTTTATAAATAATTCACTTCTCTTTATTTTTTCTCAAATAAATAAATAAAATAACTTAATAAAAATATCAATAAATTAATTTCTTAAGTAAATAATCACGTAAATATGTAGCTCTCCTAATGATTTATTATCCAAACTTTTTTATACTTCTTTTGGGTAAATTGGTGAGTTAAGTCCCTGAACTTTTTTATTTTTTATGATTGGTCCCTACTCTTCTTTTTTAACATTATAGTTCCTCTATCTTTTTTAGATTGACACATTAGGTCATTCCGACCAAATTTCGGTAGGTTATCCCATTTACTTCAATTTTAACCCATTGAGAAAGGGCAAATTTGGTATTTTACTATACACCTTCAATATTTAATAAAAATAAATTTGTGACTTTAGTCCCTGAACTTTTTTATTTTGGTCTGGTTGGTCCCTATTCTTTTTTTAACTTTATAGCTCCTCTATCTTTTTTATTTTGGTAAGATTGGTCCTAATTTTTTTTTTATAATTTTATAGGTTCTCTATCTTTTTTTAGTTTGGCACATTAGGTCCTTTTGACCTAATTCTGGTGGGTTAACCCTAAATCAACCATATTCTTTTTTTTTTATATATAATTTTATAGGTCTTCTATTTTTTTTTTTATTGACATATTAGGTCCTTTATGACCTAATTCCGACATGTCAACCATAAATCAACCCATCTTAAATTTTGACCTATTAGAAATGATAAATTTAATATTTCATTGTACATCTTCAATCATTTTTTGTAATAGAATTTTTTATATATGGAACTAAAACAATTGCCCTTTAAAATCCATCTTCAGAAACTGTCCAAAAGGATAGATTTTTGTAGCGTCATACCATGAATAACAAATTGATTTTTCAATTAAATATTAAATATGTACAATAAAATACTAAAATTGTCATTTCTTAATGGGTTAAAATAAGAGTTGATGGTTGATTTAAGGTTAACCAACCGAAATTAGGTTAGAATGGCCTAATGTGCCAAATTAAAAAAAAAAAAAAGAATAGGAACTAACCATACCAAAATAAAAAGGTTCAGAGACTAAATTCACCAATTTTCCTTACTTGAATGGGGGATATGATATTTAGATTTTTTATTTAGAGAAAGGTAGCATTGACATACTGTGTGATTTAGTCAGGATAGAAAGAGTATCAATTTAAATATTACATTGTAGATTCTTTTGATTACTTGATTTGGCTATTATTTCTAATACAATTTATACATTTGTGATTGTAAATTTGAAATTTTTTTTAGTTCTATATATACAAAATTCTAATACAAAAAAAATTAAAAGTGTATAGTAAAATATCAAATTTGTTACTTTTTAATAGGTCAAAATTGGAGTTAGCGGGTTGATCTAGGGTTTACCTCGAAATTAGGTCGAATGGACCAAATGTGTTAAACTAAAAAAGATAGAGGACCTATAAAGTTAAAAGAAAAAAGAATTGGAACCAATCATGCCAAAATAAAAAAAGATAGAGGACCTATAAAGCTAAATAAAAGAATAGGGACCAACCATGCCAAAATAAAAAAGTTTAGGAACTAAATTCACCAATTTATTTTTATTAAATATTGAATGTGTACAGTAAAATACTAAATTTGCCATTTCTTAATGGGTCAAAATTGGAGTAAACGGGTTAACCTGTTGAAATTGGGTCAGAAGGACCTAATACGCCAATCTAAAAAAAATAAAGGACCTATAAAGTTAAAAAAAAAAAAAGATTAAGGACCAACCATACCAAAATAAAATAGTTTAGGGACTAAACTCACCAATTTGCCCCTCCTTTTTCTAATGATTTATTTCTCAATTATCTTCCAAGTAAATGATTTTCATTCACATATCATCACCAAATAAATTTAAGTAATTCATAAAGACCATATCTATATGCAAAAATCATGTTGTATGCTTATATACTCATATACTCATGAAGGACGGGCTTTCCCTTTTAGGTGATTTATGGTAAGGTATTACATGGCTTGTTTATGAGCATTCTTCTACCTTTTTTGTACCTTTTCTTTTAGCAATGTTGTTTTAATTGATTTTATTGTATTTTTGAGACATTGAACTCAAGATTATGGTTTGGTGGTAATGTTATCTTTTGTGATCAATGTTATGTCATTTTTCTAGTACTTGGTTACTTGAGCATATTGTCTTGTTGAATTAATTTGTTCTTTTCTAATTAACTGGAAAGAGTTTAAGAGAATGGTACCAACTAATTAATTCAATATTTGTTATCTCTAAATTAACTCGAGAGAGAGGTTAATGATAAAGAATTGATAATCAAAAAGTGATTAATTTCACCTAGAGATAGGGTTATTAATTTCTTCCACGAAAAAAGAAAGATGTTATTGTTGCCTAGAGATAGGGACTATGATTTCTTTTTGTTGGCTATTGAGTTTGTAACATCCCACTACCTATGCCCCTATTAGGGTTGGGGATGTTGCCATATCCAAAGGATAAGGGATCTTTATAAATAGCACTCACAAAAGAAATAAAAGAAATAATTCAAAATAAACTTACTACAACCTAAGAAATACATGAACAAGTTCCAAAAATAAATGAATGTCTGCTAAAGTCTCTCAAACAAAAGACATATGAAAAGAAATAAGTTTTCAAAACATATGCAATCTCCAATCAAAACTTTCACAACAAGACCGACCTGAAAATATGGTATAAAAGGTGGTGAGACATAAATTTTAGTAAGCCTATGTGTGCTTTGAGTGTTTCAGGTAAAACAGTTCATGTATGCAAGTTGAGAAATTTTCATAAAAGAAAGTTCTGGCAAACTCAAATAAATTTCACAAATGAAGAATGGTGTTTTCCTTTCAAATCATATATGTATACAATAAATACAACCATTCAAAAGAGGTAACTATGGCACCACACTTTGTGCACCTTGACAAAACAACTATCAAGATGCCACACTTTGTGAATACTGACCCAAGGTAGGTGTACGATCTACCGGGTGAGATACTCCTCTATCTCTACACCCGAACTTACGGGTTGTCCATTCTGAAAATACACAATCTACTTGACTGATCTTGCTAGCTCGGACCGGTAAGACCTACAGGACTGGCATCCTATCCGAAAATGACTCACCTCTCAGAGGTGGCCACCTACTGAGAGACTTACCTTAACTCTTCAAAGACTAGTCCTAGTAGTCTACCTTTATAGAGTACTCAACGTTGTGCTCGTCCCACTTGGGAAAAGAAAGATCATACATTGAATCTCTTTGAAATAGCAATTATGATTTCCAAGATTCTTGTCAAAACTGGGTTTTATGAAAATTTTAGCATTTTTGTATAAAATTCCTTGATTAACTTTAAATGGTTTGCTTGACTGAAAAGGAAAGAAAAATTGTCCATAATTGCATTTACAGTACAAATTCACGTATAGATTGAGTTTGACTTGCCAAGGTAACTTTGATATTCAAACAGCTTTATTCAGGAACTTGCCTGATCTTTTGCTGTTCTTGTGTACAAAAGTCTTCCAAGGTAATTCAGATCAACCTAACCCCGCTTGGGTTAAATACAGGTATAAGATAAATATCCAGACAATACTTGCCTTAAAAAAATAATTCTTAGGTAAACTAGTCACAACAATAGCTAACCATGACAGCAATGCGTTAAGCTTTAATACTAGTTGATAAAGTATTTTATAAAATAAAATTAATTTGATAAGTTAAAATAAATAGGTGTTATAAATAATAAATAATAGTTTTAAATATTTATTATCAAATATTAAATAATGAGTAATATTGATAAGAAATAAAATTAGTAATAAATAATGGGTAATAATAATTCCCAAATAGTATTGGTAATAAATATTATTTAAATGGTATTATTATAAATAATAATAAATTATACTTAATTTTAATAAATAATAATAAATAAAATTGATAATAAATAAATTATTTCAATATAAATAATATTTATGGGTGTAGATAAAAGTTTTAGCAAGGCTAACTAATAACAATATGATTTTAAAAGTCATTTGATATGAATTAATTCTAATATTTTATTATTTATATTTAATAAAAATATTTTATTTATTTAACAAATAAAATAATAATATTTTAAATAATCTTCTATTTCGAACCTACTTAATGTTTTTCGTATTTTGTAAACTAAATTAAATAATACTATTAAATATATTAATAAAAATAATGATAGTAGGAATAATTCTAAAAATAATAAAAGTAGTTCTTACAAAAAATTTTATTGCTAGAGAAAATCCATGTACATATTCATACGCCCGAGGATTCAACAAATAACATGTTAATCTATCGAAAAACATAGACTTGAATTAACATATACTACAACAAGGATGATATTCTACTAGGCACAATATTATCTATGGCTTTATTGAAAAATAATATCAAGAACGCCAAATCAACAACGGTAGCATAATGTCTAACATGCATCAAAACATCCATAAAGCTCTTAATCATAATGAACATATAGTGATTCTAAAGCATAATCCATAAGTCACAACATTCATTCCAATTCTCATGTCTTAAATCCACTCCCTTCACCCACATACATCTGTTCAACCCCACTTTATTCAATCAAACCATAATCATACATCTGTTCAACCCCACTTTATTCAATCAAACCATAATCATCTAAGAGTCTTCATTTTGAGAATTTAAAGAGAAGATCAAGAAATAAATACTTGGATTTGATGAAGGTTTTGCCATGCTTAGTGGAGGTCTTTGAGTGCTTGATGGCTTTAATGATCCGAAAATTGTCCATGGTTGTTCCTCAACATTTTGGTAAAGAAAGAGGGAGAGAGTGAGAGAGGAATGAATGAGAGTAAGAAGAGAAGAGTATATAGAAGTTGAATAAAAGAAGAAGAACAAGAAGATTGTTCTTATTTTACCTTTTTAGCGTTCTTCGAATCTTCAACAAAAAAGGATGGTTTGATCCGTTGGAAGGTTCAACTTTGTGTGTTTTGGTGTTATAAAATGCACCAAGGAAGAATATAGGTTGAATACTAATGGTTTAGAGAGTTTTGGAGTGATTGGAGATGTTTAGAAATGATTTAAGCTTGACGATGTGTAGTGTGTGTTCTTAGTGTTCTTGGTGTTTTTGAGAGAGTTTGAGAGCAAAAGAATTTCGTGTGTGTTGTGTGAGTGATGACAGAATGACCTAGCTTAGAAGCTTTCGGTTATCCAAGAATGAGAGAGAGAGAGAGAGTTTTAGCTCTTTCAAAATTCAAATTGAGAGAAAGGCGGAGATGTTTGAGGTATAGGATTGGGTAGTGGTGTTTTCTCTTGGAAGGTTTCTTATCCTTTAATGGTGTATAGCTAAACTGCCTATGTTTTAACCAAGGAATAGAGAGTTTTTTCAGTCTTAGGCTGGCCAAAATTGGCTATGGAATGACAGAGAATTTTTTGGTTTTATCAACTACCTAAATAAGCGTTTAACGAAACAAAATCAGGAATTTTAATTTGAACTTTGAATGAATTTGGATAGAGTGAAGATAGGAGCATTTTGAGGTATGTTAATGGAGTCATATTATTCAAGGTAGGTGGAGAAGCCAAGAGGTTCTGTCCATGGCTGTAAGAGGGCCAAAATCTGGTCAAGTTTTTTGAAGAAATGCAGTCTTAGCATGAAGAGGCAAAGCTGGAAAAAAAAAATTCTGGAATTGAAGCTTAAGACCACTTAGAATTGAAATGGTTTTGGTGCAGACTTTTTTGTCTACTTTGGAACAATTTTGCAGTTGGAATTTAAGGGTGTTTGAAGGTCCATAAATGGTGGTTTTCCAGCCATCATCTTGAAGAAGAAAAGAGAAAGTTTCATCTATTCATGTGCTCTAACGGGTGGCTTCAAAATCATGTTTAAAGGTTGCTAGTTTGCTGGGCAAAAATTCTGGTTTGGCATTGGTTGTGAAGCTGCAAAAATTCAAGGAATTTCAGCCTTCATCCTCACACAAGATGGTTGGTTCCTTGCAAGAATTAGGTAGGGAAGCTTGCTACAATTTTTCAAAAACCAGCTTTGAGGAAAATCTGGAAAATTTTCCAGATTTTTTAACTAAAACAAGAAGAAGAAGATGTTCTTGAAGAATAGCTATGGTGATTTCTTTGTAACCTTTACCTATTCTTCCTCCTCATTTTCTGCTAACCCCTATCCCACAAGAGCTAGGATTTTAGAAATTCCAAACAAGGAATTATCCAAGAATTTTATGGATATAAAAATGAATTAAAGATTTAGGAATTGTTTAAATTTAAAGAAGTTAGGACAAGGCTTGCAAAAATAATGGAGATAGGAATTCTTGTAGAATTCCTTTTAGGACAAGACCACATGGTTAAGACATTACTACTGTGTCTTTCTTAAGAGAACATTCCTAACTTTAAGGATGTAAGAAGAAAGCAAATTCAAACATGGGTTAATATAAATATGAATAAAACTTAAGTGATGGGATTTGAACTCAAGACCTTAGAGATTAAATCACAAAGCTCTAATCACTTAGCCACAATAATTCTTGTCCTTATTTTCTCAACCAAATATTCTTCTTATCTAAGCCTCAAGCCATCTTCCTATTTTGACCTCAAACAAAATTACCTTTTTACCCTTTCTACCTAACAAGCACAAATAAATCATATAACATATAAACCACAATTCTAAGGCACACAAAATCATTTAAGAGATATATTTTATGCATGATGATATGATATGCATCCCATCCCTTTTACTCTAGGGTAGGTTTAGGTGGGGTTTTACATTCTTTAGAAGAATTTCATCGCGAAATTTAGGTGTACTTTATCTCAAGTAGGGATATTTTTGCTTCACCCATTCTTCCATTTCCTACATGGCATCTTGAGTGCCATGACGCTCCCATTATACCTTCACCATAGAAATCTGCTTATTCTGGAGAGTCTTGATCCTTCAGTCTAAAATTTTCACGGGTTTATCCACGTAGCTCAAGTCGGGTTACAGAATTAATGGCTCGTCATTCAAAACATGCCTAGGGTCAACATTGTACTTCTTTAACTGGGACACATGGAATACATCATGTATTCCCATCAAACCATCTAGCAAATCCAGTAGATACACTACTGGTCCAATTCTTTCCGTTATCAGAAACAGTCCCAAGTACCTCGGATTCAGCTTTCCACCTTTCAGATGCTTCAAGATTCCTCTACTCAGAGTCAACCTTAAGAACACACTGTTTTCTTCTTGGAATTCCAACTCCCTCTGCCTATTGTTGGCATAACTATTTTGTCGGCATTGAGCGGCTTTCAACCTTTCTCGGATCAGCTTCACCTTATCTGACATTTTCTGAATGCAGACTTCTTCAGACTCACTTATTTGGCCGTCTTCTGACCAACTCCAGTACAGAAGTACTTGATACTTCTGTCCGTAGAATGCTTCATAGGAGACCATTCCAATTTAAGATTGGTAGCTATTATTGTAAGCCAATTCCGCATACAGTACACATTCAATCCACTTATCCCCGAAATCCAATACGCAAGCCTCTTAACATATCATCTAATATCTGAATAACCCTTCTAACTGACCATCAATTTGTGGGTGTGTTGTCGTACTGAACTTCAAATTAGAACCCATCGATTCTTGAAACTTACCCCAAAATCAAGATGTAAACCTCGAGTCTCGATCAGACACGATACTTGAAGGTACTCCATGTAATCTGACTATCTCTCACACATATTTTTGTGCTAACTTCTCTATTGAATCCCTTACGTTCACCGGTATAAAATGCACTGACTTGGTTAATCTTTCTACCACTACCCATATGGCATCCTTTTGGGTCTTTGCCATAAGGAGTCCGGTAACGAAGTCCATGGTCACCTCTTCCCATTTCCATTCCGGTGTCGATAATGGTTGTAACAATCCTGCCGACTTTTTGTGCTCCACTTTAACTTTCTGACAGGTTAGGCACGTGAAGACATACTTCACCACGTTCTTCTTCATTTCGGGTAACCAATAAGCCCTCTTCAAATCTTGATACATTTTTACCTCTCCCAGATGAATAGCGTACTTGCTTTTATGTGCCTTTTCCAAAATCTTATCCTTTAGTTGTTGCTCATCAAGTACACACAAACGATCTCGAAAATACATCACTCCCGTCTTATCCTACCTGAAGTTACTGCCTTGCCGATTAAGTTCTTTGTCCTTGAAAAGTTGAAACTCCACATTACTTTGTTGAGCTTTGATGATTTCCTACCTTAGATTCGGCATCCATCTCAGATTACTGACAAAAATCCTCTCTTCTCACACTTCCATCCTTCTATCCAACACCTCTTGGACTGCTTAAATCTCTTACACTCTCAATCTAGCCATTTTGACTTTACGGCTTAGGGTATCAGCAACAATGTTGGCTTTTCCGGGATGGTAGTTAATAGGATAACAATATTCTTTCAAAAATTTTATCCATCTCCGTTGCCTCAAATTCAAGTCCTTCTAAAATACACTTCAGGCTCTTGCACCCGGTGAACACCTCATACTCGGCTCTATATAGATAATGTTGCCATTTTTTTAATGCAAAAATAATAGCTGCCAGTTCTAAATCATGCGTCGAATAATTAACTTCGTGAGACTTCAACTTTCAAGAGGTATAAGCTATTACCATCCTATCCTACATCAATATAGCTCCCAAACCTTCCTTCAAAGCATTAGTATACAAAGCGTAGGGCTTATCTCCTTCTGGAAAATTCAGCACTAGAGCCAAACCTCCACATCAACTCTTGGAAACTCATCTCATATTTCTCATTGCAGACAAAGGGTACATCATTTCTTAACAAATGGGTCATAGGTGATGCTAGCATTGAGAACCCTTTAATAAACCGCCTATAGTAGCCGGCCAATCCCAAGAAGCTTCTAATCTCAGTGATGTTCTCCGGTTGCTTCCAGTCTCAAACTACTTCAACTTTTGCTGGGTCCACCTTGATTCTATCCTTGGTCACCACATGGCCACGGAACGACACATTGTCCAGCCAAAATTCGCACTTGCTAAATTTGGCATAAAGCTTATGCTTTCTTAGCTTTTCCAATACCAGCCTTAAATGCTCTGTAACACCTCACCTACTTACATAACCCAAAATGGGTCGGGGATGCCACCCCGTCCTTTTGACTAGGGGTTTTTATAACGAAAGAATAAAAGAAATTCAACTTTTAAAGAAAGTTTAAGGGAAAGTTTGACTTTAAAAAAAAAAACTTCAATACTAATACAAAAGTTTCCACTTAAAATTAATATTCAAAGTAAATATCCAACAAAGGGACAAAGAAATTCCATAACAAAAGCTTCAAGCTACTGATCTTCCAACCTGATCAAGACTTGAGTCACTCTGAAAATATGAGTTCAAAATAGTGTGAGATTGGTTATCTCAGTAAGCCCTATGTGTGTTGGGCTAAGAAAACAAAACACTTTTCATGATGCATGCACTAACAGTATATCAAAAGCTTTGTCATGCCTTCTTAACAAATTTAACTCTCACTTCTTGAGAGATAGTAGTGAGAAGTCATGAAGCAAAATGCTCTTAGAATATTTTATTTGGAAAGATATGAATAATCAAAGGATATTAAGCTTTGAATAAAATTCTAAGGTCACTTTAGAATAGTTCAACGGAAATAGCTCATCAATTAAAAAAAACCAAGTTAATGTGACAGGGCACAGAGGTGGCTCTCACACTAGGTAAAGCATATGACCCCCGTCAGGTGGTGAAAGGGCTCAAAGGTGGCTCTCACTTCTATGAAGCACTTGACCCCCAACACCTGGTAGGTGTACATCCTACTGAGTGAGATTCTCCTCCTTCTCTCACTTAATCCAATCTGGTTGTCCCATTTTTAGTCGTCGGTTCTACTAGAATCCCGTCGCTAGCTGAGGACGGCTCAACCTTCTATACTGACGCCCTGATCGAAAAGTGTCAACCTCTCGGAGGTGGCCACCTACTGAGAGATATCCCCAGACCAACCAAAGGCTAGTATAAAGGTCTAGCCCCCATTGAGTACTCAACATTATTCCATCTTCACAATTCATAAGGCTCTAAAGCGGAACCTACAAAGTTATCCTAATACAATTCCAAACAACATTTTTCAACTCGCACAAAATTTTAGAAAGCATGGTTTTAAGTCTATAATTTATTCCAAGTATTCATAGTGAAGGAGCCATATGCTCAAATAAGTCATGCTATGATTTTCGAAAAGTATATGCATGATCAAGAATTTATCTCTTGCATATTTAAAACAAATCAAAATGTTTTATGCTTGGCTCTTAAGTCATGCTTGACATATTTTAAAATTTTGACATATTTTAAAATTTATAAGTCTAGAAGTTTCTAAAATTAGAAGTTTTCTAAATATAGAAAGTTTCCAAAATAATAAGGTCCCAAATATAGAAGTTTTTCAAAATTAGCTATCGTGCTAATATTTCGTGTTTGCAAGAGATACTTACCAACCTTTCTTTCAAACTAAGATAATAAAATAAAATCATTTCATAAATGTAAGGAAACTTACCTTATCCTTAGGCTTAGGGTATGAACTCTAGTAAGTTGGTCCTTACCCTTGATAATCTTCCAAATCTAGCAAAGAGTTCATATAAATTAATCACAGCATTTCCTAGATCATCCCAAACAAAATTCAAGTCCATATTACACACCAAGCGTATATCATGCCTATATTATCCTTTGCTTGCCAAATGATACCATTGAGCACCAAGCATGAACTCTACATATACTCAGCACCTAAGACCTTCCATAAATCTCTTAGAAAGCATAAAATCCACCCTTTAACATTACTCACGAAATTACATTAAATTTAGCAATTAAGTACAAAAGCCTTAGCTGTCTTCAGTTTCCAACAACTATAGTCAAAACTCCTAAGGGTAAAAACCCTATATAAATCACTCCGATTGACCTCAAATTTTGTTGGTACATTTCTTAACATGTTATGAATGAAATACACTAAGCACATTCAAAAAATCAGGCTCATACAAGTTGGAGAAATTCTAAACCCAAACTGCTCAAATTTGACTCAATTTTGGCCATGCTGAAAAGAAAATTAATAACTTCCAACCTTGACCCTATTTTAATCCCAAATTTTCCAGATTCTTTAAGCACACAAAATCTTGCATTATCAACCTTTTTATCCGAGCAAACCACACTCAAAACAAATTACAAAACAGTTTACAAAATAGTGAATAGTGACTTCCGAAAATCCCCTGTTCTTAGCTTTTTTTCCCTTTGAAAATTTTTTGCAATAAACCAGAGTAACTTCTAGAATAACACTCTACATGAAAACATGATATTTATGTATTAAAACAAGTTTCAAAAAGTTTCTTCAAAAATCCAATCTTGTCCTGCATTTTCTTGAGGTCAACTGACAGCTACCAAATAAATAGCAAAACTTCAGCTTCTAACATGCATTCGGTTCACTTGAAACAAAAACAAATGGAAGAGAGAAATAAGAACATATATTGTGAAACTACCCATAGCTTCCATATGCATTCAGTCCATGAAAAGAAATAAGTAGAAGCGAACAAATAGAAGGGACAAATAGAGGTAAGCATCCGGTTCATGAAAAGAAACAAGTAGAGGAGAACGAATTGCAGCAAGCATTCTCTATTTACAATTTGGCATAAAGAGACAAGTAAAAATAATCAGTAGGCCTTACAATTTCCATTTCATTTTCATGCAATTTACAATTCAGCACAAAGAGACAAGTAAAAACAATCAGTAGGCCTTGCAGTTTCCATTTCAATTTTGTGCACAATGAGACAAATAGAAGCAACCAGCATGCCTTGCAATTTTCCATTTAAAATTCATGCACAAGGAGACAACTAAAGTAGCCAACATGCCTGCCAAACCCATTCAAAATACATCTACATGCTGTTTTTTTCCCCCAAGAGAAAATAAAAGAAGGGTCAAGCTTGCTACCTCTTGAAATCCTTTTAGGAGAAGAGAAGACCAGCCTAGGATGTTAGCTGACGTGTGTCGGCCAGAATAACAAAAATAAAGAGAGTTTGCTGTAAAGTTGGTTAAGGAAATATGTATGTATGTGTTGGCTGTTTTGCTCACTATGGCAGCATTTTGTTGTTCAGGTTGAAGAGGAAATCGTGCACCATTAGAGAGAGGAAGTAGTGCACGATGATGGCTGAAGTTCTTGAGAGTTTCAAGAGTTCCTAGGAGTGAAGGTAAGCTGAGATTTTCCTCAGGTAAAGGAAAGAAAATTGTGAAGCTAGGGGGAAGTTAGAATGTAACAGTTGATAGGAAGATTGATTAATCAGTTGGTCTTTACTGAATTTCGGGAGGATTATAGGAGGTTCAAGCTTTCAAAATGACCTAGATAGAATTCCCAAAGTTCCGGTGGATTAGGATTGTGATTTGTCTTTTGTAAATCAACAACCAACCGAAGGTGTTGAAATGATCAAGTTTGGTGGCTGCATAAGAAGGAATTGTTCAAGACTTGATCATTCCTATAGGACTTGACTGAGATAAAAGAAGCTTTGGGAGAAAGCTCTATTTTTAATTCAAAAAAAAAAAAAAAAGCCTTTGACCAACCACGAGAAAAACTAAGGTTGGTTGGCAACAATGGAGGGAAAAAAAAAACAAAAGGTCTCCGAACTAAATGATCATATATGCCAACCGGTACATAATATCCCCCCAAAGTATGCATATAATATTTTAATGCAAAGTAGAAGAAAGTCTTAATATAATATTACTAAATGATTATATTAATATATCTAAAGCAAAAATTACTAGGACTAGGTAATTCAAATGGGATGGCTAAAAGAGACCAACCACATAAATGCACAATTTAATATCATACAAGGAATATAAGTATATGGATTGAAAGGAAATCATTTGGTTATAACATTGCCAAGATAATATATATAATATTATTATAATTCATCAACCAAAAACAACTATAACAATAAATAAGTTTCCAATAGATAATAAATAATAACAATATAGTTCTAATTAGTATAATAATAATTATTACTACTATTATAAATAATTAATAGATGACCAACCAAAAATGGAAGATATAATAGCTTTTTAGGAATGATGATGATAATAAAAAAAATAATAATATTTTTCATGTAAAGTATTTTATGACACAATAATCAAATAATGCTTTCCACTATTCCTAAATATCTTCCATTCTAAAACCAAAGAAAGGCAAAAAATCGCCTCCGAAAATGAAGAAAAAGGTTTTGGATTCAAGTAAAGCGGCACTTTTTTGGATGATAATTTTGGATCGAGTCTTGATCCAAAATCCAAAATCCATCCTTAATGCTTTTCTTAATCCGAACACATATCCAAATAAATTTAAAATACGCACATATCACCACAACATAACCTTGCTGATTCATGAACCAAGCATATGTCATGTTCATATATATATATATATATATATATATATGTTCATATTCAATGCATGCTAATTCTCATAAACTAGGTGCATATATGTTCATATTCAATGCATGCTAATTCTCATAAACTAGGTGTGACCAGAGTGGGGTATTACACTGTCATGCCCCAAGCCTACAGACCTAGGAGCGCGACTATTGTCCTGGCAATACCCACGGTCAACTACTTGGCCGCCGTCCTCGCTGGGCCAAAATGGATATCCCAAGTTGGCAATGGGTACTTAGGCCCATTCTTATATACTATTCATACTTTTCATCCCAATCCCATGTGAGATTGGGATATCACAGTCACCCCTTCTTTAGGCCCAAACGTCCTCGCTGAGCCCATACTTTAGGGGCCAAACCCAAGACCAACCAGGTGGTATAGGATTCTAGAGGTGGCTCCCACCGCATAGGGTGTAGCACTTAGTTCCCATATCGGGGGCTGGTTACCTGCTCTGATACCAAATGTTACACCTCATGCCCGCAGACCCGGGAGTGCAACTATGGGCCTGGAGTACCCACGGTCAACTACTTGGCCGCCGTCCTCACTGGGCCAAAATGGATATCCCAAGTTGACAATGAGTACTTAGGCCTATTCTTATATAACATTCATACTTCTCATTCCAATCCCATGTGAGATTGGGGTATCATATGCTCTGCATGAAACTCTAGACTCTTGGAGTATATGAGTATATCATCAATGAATACCACCACAAACATATCCAGGTAGAGTTGGAAAACTCGATGCATAAAATCCATAAATACTGCCGGTGTATTAATCACCCCAAAAGGCATCACTATGAACTCGTAATGACCATATCTCATGTTGAAGGCCATCTTGGGAATATCCTCCTCCTTTATCCACACTTGGTAATATCCTTACCTTAAATCCAGTTGGGAATAACAAGTGGAGCCTTGCAACTAGTCAAACAACTCATTAATTAATGGTAGAGGATATTTATTCTTAATGGTCAGATTGTTCGACCCTCAATAGTCGATACACAACCTCAAAGTCCCATTCTTCTTATTCACAAATAGCACTACAGCTCTCCAAGGTGACGTGCTAGGTCGTATGTAACCTTGCTTCACCAATTCCTCTAGCTGCTCCTTTAGTTCCTTCAACCCTGCTGGTGCCATCTGATATAGGGTTTGGGATACAGGTTCTGCTCCTGCAATTAGATCTATAGTGAACTCAACTTCTCAGTGTATTAGAATGTGGAAAAAATGTCCTCCATCTGCTCCACCCACTGCTCTACTTTCTAGTCTTGCTTGGCTTCTCCTAAGGAAGTGGGAGGTTGGAACTTCAGAAACCTCTCCAACGCTTCATCTTCCCCTTTCGGGTTCTCTCGTTCAGATAGGGTTTGTAGAATCTCCATCATCTTATGGAATGCTTGCCCTATAGTCACACTGGCAGGTTTTTTAGACCCCACTTCCTACTCAGGTTCATTCTCATTCCCTTAATTTGGCGATGATGGTTGAGTTGCATCAAACTCCAGAGTCATGGGTTCTACCTCAAGAACCCTTCTGCTGGATACTGCTGAATGACGCTTTGGTGCCATTCTAAACCATTGCCCTTAAATAATGAGTTTATGCATCAATGTTTGAAATATTTAAATTAAGTGTGCATTCAAATTTAGGCTTAAGTAAAAGTAAATTAGATGCAGAATTTTCCAAAATAATTACATTTTTCAATATTAGAGTACACCAAGGTACTCTTATTTACATAAATTTTGAAATAAAACATTAAACATAAATGAACCCCTAGTATAGGTGTTGATTGAAAGAAATAAATATCAACTTCCAAAGCATGGCAAAACTTAGCCCCTAATCCTCATCAGAATCCTCAGTGTCAGCATTATACAACTATCCTCCAGTATTTTTAGAAAGGTCTATTCCTGCACAATTCACAAACCCATAGTCCATTGGTTCCTTCCCGAGTCTTCTAGAACTCTCTCCAATTTCAACATGGTTAGGTGGGGGAACAAAAGATGGTCTAGGTGGATATTCATAGTCTATCTCTCCCGGGTCATCAGTATGAGCAATTAAGTCAATCACGGGATTAGGTGGGTTTGGGACATACTCCATGTCAATATCCTCACCCTTACTATCAGTAACTAAGTCTATTACAACTATAAAAGGTGGCTTAATAATCTAAACCTCATAATCACTGCTCTCTTCCAAAGGTATGACTGGTTGAGGTGCAGGTTATGGCACTGGTAAGATTTTCGGATTGATAGGGATTGGTAGATGCCATTGTTGCCCCTTCCTTAAGGTTCTAATCATTCTAACCATCCTACAACATAAACTGTTAGAATTCGTGGACTCCTAAACACGAAAAACATCCATGAATCCTTTCTGGGGACTCAAGCTAAACAATTAAGATAATCTAGGGATTACAAAATTACCTCTATTCAGTGTAATCAAGATCTTTGGATTTTGGTTTTGCTGTCATACGTGCAACTTGAACAATCACTAGACGCTGTAATGTGCGAAGGCCCTCTATCGGATACACATGACAAACTACCTCGTTACCCTAGGTGTGCTAGCGCCTAGGGTTTGAGAGGCTTAAATTTTTCTGGCAAATAGAGGCACGATTATTAACAGAGAGCACTCTTGAAAAGACAGCTAAGATTTTTCTTTCAAAACCACCCGAACCTCTTAGAGTCCAACTCTAATAATATCTTATCATATTTTATTTTAAATTCAAATTAAATTAAAACCAATATGATAAGATTCTATCATTATCTCAGTAATTTAATTAATTAATTTACCGAGTCAGATTCTTACAATCTGGACATCATCCAGATACATCGAATGTGGGCATATTTCCAGATTTATTGTATCTAGTCAATTTTCTAGGTTCAATTAACTTAGACATATTTCTACATTCATTGAACCTAGTTTTCAGAAAAATAACCTAACAAGTTCGCTTATTGTGTAACCCTATAGGTTATTTATTACTAGTAGTGTACCTAAATCATATTTAAATGGCCCACAAGTTATAAGCAGTTTCTAGCAAAACATTATACTATTTAGGTTAAATGAAAATCTGTGATCTCTTTAAACCAAACTATAACTTTATATTTAGTCATTTTGTCACACGATATCCAGATTAGGCATAAGGCACGGAGCATGTTATCCTTATTAGGCTTAATCAATTATTTCTTGATCTCATAGTAGACTGTTCAAATAAATGATATCAATATCTTAGATTGATATATTTGAGCAGGGCCATGTATTTTAATAGTCTAACTTTTCAAGGCCCCCTATGGATATCTCTTCCATAATTGAGAGGGACAAATTCCTTCACTATCAATCATATTCCTCTCTCTGATTTATTTTATATCCAACAGTAGTCTACTTTATTATCTGGTTATATAGAATTTATATAAATATATAATTTATATAATGAATATAGAATTTAGAATTTATCAAGTAGGAAACTATGATGAATTTAAGTCGATGGACTTTTAATATCATTATAGATAGAAAATTCTTATGACATGTTCCATGAAGTACTCTCATAATGGGTCATATCCAATACAATGTTCTCTAGCATTTATTTATATTTTGACTTGATATCACTTATATCCATGACCAGTAAAACATAGCCATCAAGTCACAAACATATTAATCTTAATTTATTATTGTTCCATTAATAATAATCAATTAGGGACAGTTTAAGAAAAGTCATTATATTGATAATAGGGTTTTACTATCAGGTCATGTACTTGATGACCACAAAACTAAATACACTATTCATGGAAAGAAATGCCTCGTATCATTACATAATATATAATGATAATAGTATAAGTACAAATTGACTCTATAGCATATCCCTAACATAAACAACCCAGATTAGTACAAGGAGTTTAATCCTAATGAAATAAAGTAAATACTATTAATAATTGCCTAAACCTTATCTCTGATACCACTTGTAACGCCCCACTACCTATGCCCCTATTAGGGCTGGGGATGTCGCCCCAACCATAGGACAAAGGGTCTTTATAACTAGGATTTACAAAAGAAATGAAAGAAATAATTGAAAATAAACTTACAATAACCCAAGCAATATATGAACAATTTCAAAAAAATAAATGAATGTCTACTAAAGTCTCTCAAACGAAATACATAGAAAAGAAATAAGTCTTCAAAATATAGGCAATCTTTAATAAACACATTCACAGTAAGACCAACCTGAAAATATGGTATAAAAGGTGGTGAGACATAAATCTTAGTAAGCCCGTGTGTGCTTTGAGTGTTTTAGGCAAAACAGTTCATGTATGCAAGTTGAGAAATTTTCCTAAAAGAAAGTGCTGGCAAGCCTCAAATAAATTTCACAAATGAAGAGTGGTGTTTTCCTTTCAAATCATACATGTACACAATAAATACAACCACTCAAAAGAGGTAGCCATGGCACCATACTTTGTGCACCATGAGAAAACAACGATCAAGATGCCACACTTTGTGCATATTGACATAAGGTAGGTGTACGGCCTACCGGGTTAGATACTCCTCTATCTCTACACCTAAACTTACGGGTTGTCCATTCCGAAAATACATAGTCCACTTGACTGATCTTGCTAGCTTGGATCGGTACGACCTACAGGATTGGCATCCTATCCGGGAAGGACTCATCCCTCAGAGGTGGCCACCTACTGAGAGACTTACCCTAACCCTTCAAAGACTAGTCCTAGTATTCTACCCTTATTGAGTACTCACCGTTGTGCTCGCCCCACTTGGGAAAAGAAAGATCATACATTGATTCTCTTTGAAATAGCAATTATGGTTTTCAAGATTCTTGTCAAAACTAGGTTTTAGGAAAAGTTTAGCATTTTGTATAAAATTGCTAGTTTAATTTTAAATGGTTTGCTTGACTGAAAAGGAAAGGAAAATTATCCATAATTACATTTACAGTACAAATTCAAGTATACATTGAGCTTGATTTGCCAAGGTAACATTGATCTTCAAATAGCTTTATGCAGGAACATACCTGACTTTTTCTCTTCTTGGGTACAAAATTCTTCCAAGGTAATGCAGGTCAACCTAACCCTGCCTGGGGTAAATACAAGGTGTAAGACAAACATCCAGACAATACTTTCCTTAAATAAATAATTCTTAGGTCAGCTAGCCACAACAATATCTAACCATGATAGTAATGCCTTAAACTTTAATACTAGTTGATAAAGTATTTTATAAAATAAAATTAATTTGATAATTTAAAACAAATAGTTGTTATAAATAATAAATAAATAATAAATAATAGTTTTAATTATTTATTACCAAGTATTAAATAATGAGTAATATTGATAAGAAATAAAATTAGCAATAAATAATGGGTAATAATAAATCCTAAATAGTACTGGTAAATAAATAATATTTAAATGGTATTATTATAAATAATAATTAGTTATACTTGATTTTAATTAATTAATAAATAACAAATAAAATTAATAATAAATAAAATATTACAATATAAATAATATTTAAGGGTGTAGATAAAATTTTAGCAAGGCTAACTACTAACAATATGATTTTAAAAGTCATTTGATATTAATTAATTATAATATTTTATTATTCATATTTAATAAAAATATTTTATTTATTTAACTAATAAAATAATAATATTTTAAATAATCTTCTATTTCGAACCCACTTAATGCTTTTCTAATTTTGTAAACTAAATTAAATAATAATATTAATTATATTATTAATAATAATGATAGTAAGAATAATTCTAAAAATAATAAAAGTAGTTCTTACAAAAAATTTTATTGTTAGAGAAAATCCATGTACATATTCATATACCCAAAGATTCAACAAATAACATGTTAATCTATCCAAGAACATAGAATTGAATTAACATACACTACAACAAGGATGATATTCTACTAGGCACAATATTATCTATGGCTTTATTGAAAAATAATATCAAGAAGGCCAAATCAACAACGGTAGCATAATGTCTAACATGCATCAAAACATCCATAAAGCTCATAATCATAATGAACATATAGTGACTCTAAAGCATAATCCATAAGTCACAACATTTGTTCCAACTCTCATGTCTTAAATCCACTCCCTTCACCTACATACATATCTTCAACCCTACTTTATTCAATCAACCCATCATCATCTAAGAGTCTTGATTTTGAGAATTTAAATAGGAGATTAAGAAAGAAATACTTGATTTGATGAAGGTTTTGCGTTGCTTAGTGGAAGTCCTTGAGTGATTGATGGCTTTTATGATCCAAAAATTGTCCATGGTTGTTCATCAACATTTCAGTGAAGAGAGAGGGAGGGAGTGAGACATGAACGAATGAGAGTAAGAAGAGAAGTGTATATAGAAGTTGAATAAAAGAAGAAGAATAAGAAGGTTGTTCTTATTTTACCTTTTTAGTATTCTTCGAATCTTCAACAAAAAAGGGTGGTTTGATCAGTTGGGAGGTTCAATTTTTTGTGTTTTGGTGTTATAAAGTGCACCAAGGAAGAATATAGGTTGAATACTAATGGTTTAGAGAGTTTAGGAGTGATTGGAGATGTTTAGAAGTGTTTTAAGCTTGAAGATGTGTAGTGTGTGTTCTTGGTGTTTTTGAGAGAGTTTGAGAGGAAAAGAATTTTGTGTGTGCTGTGTGAGTGATGGCCAAATGGCCTAGCATAGGGGGAGCTTTCTGTTATCCAAAGTTTTAGCTTTTTCAAAATTCAAATTGAGAGAAAAATGGAGATGTTTGAGGTATAGGATTGGGTAATGGTGTTTGGTCTTGGAAGGTTTCTTGTCCTTCATTGGTGTATGGCTGAACTCACTATATTTTTACCAAGGAATGGAGAGTTATTTCAGTCTTGGGCTGGTCAAAATTAGCTGAGGAATGGCAGAGAATTTTCCAGTTTTATTAACTAGCTAAATGAGTGTTTAAATTATTTTGTTTTATTCTAAATGCTTAGTGTTTTTAATCTTATTTGCTTGAGGACAAGCAAAAGTTCAAGTGTGGGGATATATGATAGAAGCTAAAATCTCCATTATTTTTCTAGTTATTTAAGGTTATTTTGAGATACTTTTGTTGTAATAACTAGGCATATTCCTTCTTATTTGGCATTTTGCTTGTAAAAAGTATATTTGACAAATTTGTGTAGATTTGAGTAGATTTCAAGCAAAAAGAGAAAGGTTCCAGCATGTACTTGGCACCAGGTCCTGATAATGCACTCGATGCCAGGTCTACTTTGGAAAAAAGGAAATTGAGGAGAAAAACCAAATGTACTCGGCTCTAGATGGGCCAAATGGACTCGATGCCAAGTCCACTCTGCCCAAAAGCGATTGTGCGTGAATTTGCTATTTTCCAAAGGATTTTGGTAGTTTCTAAATTGTACTCGGACTAGACTTCTCAAGAAATAAATTTTGGTATCAAGGAGGCTTATAAATACAAGAAAAACACAAGTGAAAGGTGTGATTTGAAGGTTCTAAGCTAGCTACTCAATCACCACTCAAATGAGCATTATTCAAAGAAGGTTTTCAAGAGAAGAAGGGCTTGTTTCTGAGTTTTATCTTTTATCATTTGTTTACTTTTCTTTATCAATGATGTGCTTAATGTTTTGATTATAATTAGATATTATTTTAGAGAATATGATTTTGAGTTAATTGAAATTTTTTATCAATCTATTGTGATCTTTAGTATTTGATTACTTGTTATTATTAGTTATTAATGTCGGTTCTTATAATTAACTTGGGAAATGATGTTAGGAGTTCATTGCATTGATTTTTTATTTGTCAAATCTTTTTTTAATGAAAATGTAAATATAATAAATTGATCAAAAGATATGTACAAAGTGGGTCCTGCTAGTTAATAGATACCTAAGGCAAGATCTATAAATTAGTACGGTAAAGGCATTCCTTAAACTCGGTCAAAACATTAGGGTACAAACTGAAAATGACATGTACACATATGTTTTGATCCGCTTTGCTGCTTCCATTAGTTGGAACTTTGTCCCGTCAAATAGTGCTTAGTTCCTCGCTATCCAGATACTATAGAATGTGGCTGCCATGGATGTGGCCTTGGCCTTCACAAGCAAAGATGTACCTTGGTTCACCCGTTTGAACCATCTAAGGCAGGCAATGGTTGAGTTCATAGCTTATGCCAAGTGCAACCATGCCTTGATTTCCATCTAGACTAAGTTTGTAATGCTGCACTGGAAAAACAAATGGTTTAGTGTTTCCAAGTCCATTTTGCAAAGATGGCACTTTAGGTCCTCCACTCAAAAAGCTAACTTATCCTTGGCTTTGATCCTTTTCTTGGCGCAAAGCCAAACTATGAACGAGTGTTTCAACGTCAATTCTTGCTTCCAAATAGTTGTTGCCCATTGTACCGGTGTACATTGTGGCCTGAAGTAGTTATATACTTTGGCAATGAATGCCTCGGTGCTTAGTGCCCATGACTGTAACAATGCTGTTGCACGGGTTGCATCCTGTCCCCTCTCAAGAATTGAGTCTTTGATTACCAATAGTCTTCTCAATAGGGGCGAGTGGTCCCTATGTAGTGGTACCTCCCATATAGATCAGCCATCTGTGTAGTAATGGTTCAACCATTTCACCCATAGTGACTATTTTTCAGACTGAATGTCCCAGAGAATTTTGCTTAGAAGTACGGTGTTCTATAATTTCAGATTCCTCAGCCCAAATCCGCCTTTATTCTTAGGTATATAAACATATTTCTATCCCACCAGAGGTTGCTTTGAGTCCCACAGGAAGTCACGAACTAATCTATCCAGTTGGTTAATAACTGCTACCGGTGTAGGTAGGATCGAGAGCTAGAAGCAATCCACTCCTTGGAGTACCACTTGGACCAGCTGTAGGCAGCATGCATAAGATAGAGACCTTGCTGTCCATCACCCAATATATGATCCAATTCAGTCTAATAGTGGACGATAGTAGGCCACATTGATCTTGCCAATCATTATAGGTATACTGAGGTAGTAGAAGGGGAAGGTCCCCAATGTCATGCCTATCCTAGCCATTAACTCCTCCTAATCATTTTTTGCCACTCCAGCCAGATAGATATTAGATTTGTTCCGGTTCGTCTCTAGGCCTGAACATTGTTTTAACTCTTCAAGGTACCTCATCAAGATATGTACAGAGGGCTTGTCTAGTCTAGAAAATAACATGAGATCATCTGCAAACGCTAGGTACGTTATTTGGAGGCTGTCACACTTAAGGTGGTAGTTAAAATCAGTTCCCAGGGTGTGAACTTTGATGACCCTCGAGAAGTATTCCAAACAGAGGACAAATAGGAGAGGCAATATAGGATCTCCTTGTCGCAATCCCTTTTTCCTTTTGAAATACCTATGCACCTTTCCGTTAATTACTATAGAGTATGATGCTGTGCTGATACATTACTATAGCGAGCACATAAATTGGTGTGGGAATCCTAGTTCGTGCATAAAGTCCAACAAAACTCCTAATGAACCGAGTCATATGCCTTTCTGATATCCACTTTAACCATGCACCTTAGAAAAACTCGTTTCCTACTATACGCCCTCATCAATTCCTGAGCCAGTAGGATGTTTTTGGACATAAGTCTGTCCTCAATGAATGCAGCCTATGCCGGGTCAACCAATGCTGGCATTACGAATTTCAGTTGTGCCACAACTATTTTAGATATCACCTTGTGACCACATTATAGCAAGATATAGGTCGATAGTCAGCCACCATTTCCACATGGTTTGACTTGGGCACCAGAGTTATAATAGAATGGTTGAGTTGTTTAAGCAATTGTCCAGGGTGGAAGAATTCCTTAACAGTTGCACATACCTCTGTCCCGACAATTCCTTATGATTTCTTGAAGAAGTATGCAGAATACCCATCTGGCCCTAGAGCTTTGCAATCCTTAATAACCCATAATGCAGCTCTGACTTCTCGGTCCGAGACCTCCCTGACTAGGTCAGCCTTACTGTCATGGGGCACCAATGATCCAGCTCTTACATAGTCCACATTCAGCTTCTCACATGAGGCTTATGTGCCAAGCAGCCGATGGTAGTACTCCATGAACTCAGTAGTAAGCTCCATGGGGCTTACTGTTATGGTTCTATTAGTCTTCATTATTATGGTAATATAGCTCCGTTTCTTGTTCCTATTGACAATATTATGGATGTAGCAGGTTCCTTTTCCAGGGTGGGCTACATTTTTGCACTTAGCCAACTGTTGGGAAACAAAGTTAAGATTAAAGGACTAAAGTAATCAAAGATTAGTTGATTTCACCTCAAGCAAAGGGTCATTAGTTAGTTTTATGTTTTTGAGGTATGAGTTTAATGCATCTTTTGGTTACTTTGGTTTGATTGGCAAATTCGCTAAATTAATCAAAGGATAGTGATTGCATGGATTGGGAAAAAAGTAGAATCTACATAAGTAAGTTCATGACATAGGAAATGATTGAATTTTCTTAAGTTCCTTCATGATGTTAAGACGACAATTGATTGTGATGAATGCAAATTGATTCAATATTATGTTTTCAAAATTATTGTCTAGTAACATAAAATTACATCCTTGAGTTATATCTAATTTTATCTTTATTTATTTTTGTATAGTCTCTTCTTATTTTGTGGGCTAAACAATAAAGATTTGGGTAAAGTAAGGTGGGAGCCTAAGTTCTCGTGGATTCGATACTTGCTATGTCCTATACTATATGATGGGTATACTTGTGTCCGTATGTGTTGTCTTAGTAGTTGGCATTTTAATTAAAGCTTGATTGATTGTGTAATTTTTTGGTAATATTTTTTACACTAAAAAATATGCATCACAATAATTACCCCTTAAAGTAATAATTTAATCCCAATCTAGCTTACTAAACAATCGTAAAAGATGCAAATATGAATGATCTAAAGGAAAACTTAAAGGCTTTTTCGACATTAATTTTATTGGAGGCTCTCTACGAATACTAAGTTGTATCATCAGGGAAATTAAAATGTGTAAGATGAAAGAAAACTAGCTCAAAAAGAGGTACAATGTCTTTGGAAGATGAAACTCTAGCTCGTTTTGATGATTGGGAGGTAACTCTTAACCTAGGCATGGTTCAACTTAACAAGAACAATTTAGCTCCCTTCTCAACTCCCTCTAACAAAAACACCAAGCAAAATACAATAATATCATCTACTTAATAAAACCAATCAATACATCATCTATTCAATAAAACCAACAAAACATCATCCACTCTCCTTTAATAATACAATTCCACCTACAATATCACCAAAAGTACTTATGTTCAATAATTTGAACAACAAAGATGAACCTAATAATATCTCAAAATAGCTCAAAAATTAACCATAAATAGAGCATAAATTCTAAAATTCAAAAATAGCCAAAGTAAGTTCTTTAATATTGTTATCATGTTTTGATAGCTTTTGCATGATCTTTTTTGTGATTTTGAATGGTTTCCACTCATATTATGTGTTTATGTGTTTTTAGACTATGTTGGTGAAAAATGAGTAGAATATGGACTTGAATGATACATTTTTTACTTGTAATTATAACATATTGTAAGAGGTCTTAAAGCACATATTTTATAGCTTTGTTGAAGATTTTTAGGGTAATAGCTTGATGCACGGCTATGCATTACGCCATGCAAAATAGAAAAAGCTCCAAGAGACATGCACGATGAAATGCATGACTGTGCATATGCCCGTGCATAATAGGGGATTAATTCTGACCCCCAAAAGTTTGCAGAAAGTGAGGAAAAAAAAATAGCTCTGCCAAGTACACGGTGGTGCATATGGCCGTGCAAGCTAGCCGTGCTACCATCGTGACTTTTTGGAAGCTAGAAGCATGCCTGTGCAACCTTCCTGAACACTTAAAAAGTCCTAAATTAATTCAATGGCAGTGTTAACTTCCTAAATTCATTTAAGGACAGTTTAGAGACTTTATAAATAAGTTTTAGATGACCCAGTGATGTGTCCAGACTTGGGTATAAAAATCATACAAAACTAAGCACATTCCCAATCGAGTTCAAATTAAAACATTAAACCCAAATCACACATATGAGCAAGCGTACTTATCATTAACTGAGCATAGGGTTAAAACAAATGTTGATCCTTAAGGAACAAGTAGACATTAATTACCCTTATTTCATTGTTTAACCGACACAATAAAGTGAAAAAAAAATAAAAGGAAAATTTTTAAAAAATAAAAATAAAAATATGTATGTGTCAAGGATGTAGATTTATGTAACTCAAGCCATTGTTTAGACAAACATAATCTTAAAGAACTTAACCGTTATCATAACCAATCATTCTCTTGGCACCATGAAGGATGAAGGTAGAGTCACTTTGATGGTCAATCCATGAAATCACTATCTTCTAGATAAATTAGAATCACTTGGTCCGTTTCAACTAATTCATCCAAAAGACGCATTAAACAAAATCCTTAATTAAATTCCCTTGGTTTCGGCGAATTTAGAGCATGAAATTAATCAATGAACCCTTGGTCTCGGAAGACATCAATTAACCTTCAATTACCAGTTCTTAAACAATTAACCCCCTTTGGTCCAGCAAGTGAATTGCTAACAGAATATGAAATTAATAAATCGAAACACCCATCAACCCCCTTTGGTCCAACAAGTCAATGGCTAGAATCAATTAACTAATCTCGTAATAAGTATAAGTAATTGAATACCAAGAATAATAACCAATTAATCAAAAGATCAAATAACTCTAGAAATCATGAATATCTAAAACAATGTTGAATTACAATAAAACAATTAACATATCATTGTTCAAGAAAAAGAAAACAAAGTAAAAGAAAGAACTCAAAGACATGCCTCCTTCTTCTTCCTTTGAAGACCATCTTGTACAACCCTCCTTGAACATGAAGAATTCCCCCTTGAACTGAGTGATTTTCTATGACGATCAATGAATTCCCCCTTTTCCCTTATGTTTTCCATCTATTTATAGGCTTAAGAGGTGCCTAAACTCGTAGGTACCAAGTTCTTGGGCGAGTAGAAGTTGGGAACTGCTAAAACTTTTCAGATTTCAAAAAATGCGTAGAAAGATGCAGCACCGCCTCAGGGACAGACCACAACCAATGCCGCCTTGGTCCTTCAGAGCCGGCGCCGCCTGTGTTCTGTTTCTCCACTCGTCCGTTGATTTTTCTCCGAATTGTGCACATATGTTCCAGAATGCAGCCAGCGCCGACCTGCTTTGTTATATGGTACGGAATGTTGGGCAGCTAAATGGTGTCATATTCAAAAAAAGAAAGTAGCTGAGATGTGTATGTTACGGTGGATGTGTGGATATACTAGGAAGGATAGAGTTAGAAATGAGATCATTAGGGAAAAGGTGGGTGTGGCATCTATTGAAGAAAAGATGAGAGAAAGTCGTCTACGTTGGTTTGGACACATTCAGAGAAGACCTAGGGAAGCTCCTGTTAGGGCGATGGAGAGAGTGAGGCAGGATAGGTTAGACAGAGGTAGAGGTAGAGGTGGGCCTAAAACGACATGAATAGAGGTAATTAAGAGAGATATGTCTTTGTTAGATTTGGATAAAAGTATGCCGTTCGATAGAAGAAAGTGGCGAGAGAGGATTCATGTGGATGACCACACGTTGCCTGACGTTAGTTTATGTAGCCGACCCCAAGTTACTTGGGATTAAGGCTTAGTTTGTTGTTGTTGTATTACAAAAGAGCCTCAAATAACTAAGTAAAGTATAACCAATTTAGCTCCTATCACATTCCCCCACACTTAACTCTTTGCTTGTCCTCAAGCAAAGAATCAAGAACAAGTAGGAAAAATACAAGGTTTTAATCACTTAATTAATTCCAAAACCATATCTTCAATGCTTTCTTTATTTATGAACATAAAACATATGATACTAAATCTTTCACAGCTAATGCAAGACTTGTGTAGTGATAAATGACTTAGTAGAACCATCTCAATACTTTACAATATTCTCAAACCATTGGAAAGAAGTTAGTTTAAAAAGAGTATGCATTCCATATTGTGAAACCCCAGTCAAAACCAACCTTAGAGTAAGGGGGTTGGGATGCATATCATATTTTATTTCATGATTAAATATATTTTTATATGATTTTTATGTGCTTTGGATTGGAGTTTTATTGTCTTGAACTCTTGTTGATGAGTATTGTGTGAGAGGGGCAAAATGGTAATTTTTGCCCGAGGTGAAAATAGGGAAATAGCTTGTGGATTGAATAGAAAATAATTTTTCTAGTGAAAATATCAACAAGAGTTGATGTGATTTAGTGGTTAGAGCCTTAGAATTAATTATGGAAGTCCAGGGTTCAAATTCCATCATGGAAGCTTTAGCTTGATTCAATTATATTTTTTCTTGGGGAAGAATAATTTCGGCCTTATGAGCTTGGAGTAAGGTAGGGATGATATCCTAAGAGAGACATGTTAGGAGCAACCTCATTCTACACCCTTAACTACTCAAATTTCCCGAAGGAAATTCATTTTTCCTTGATCTTTGATTTTTCCTTAATTCTCAACTCATTAGTTTGATCAAGTGATTCTAGCCATTTTCTTTCCAGAAATTTCAGTAAAGTGTTGTGATCTTGTAGGATCAAAATGTCTTGGTAAAAGACTTCTTATGGTCTGAAAAATGTGGAAGAGTGGTGGGAAGTTCCAACAGGAAAAATCCCTCTAGTGAGCTTGCTGAAAATTCTCTCTAGCTAGCTCATCTTCTTTATTGGAATGAGCTGAAAATTTTCCATCTTGTTGTGCCTTCAAAATGTCGAGTTTCTTAGCTAGAATTCCCTCTCAAATGCTGCCAGAAAAATGGTCTTTAGGATCAGTTTGTAATATGAAATTCTTAGCCATTTTCGGACTGCGTAAAGCTGGAGCAAAAGAAGGAAAATTCCTGTACAAATCACAGCTTTGAAAGTCCAAAACCAAGCTGTTTTCTTCCAGATTTTGTTTAGTACCTTAGCCATGTTTTTCCTCTATGAAGAAGGATGGAAACCAGCTTTGAAAACCCCTGAAGTCCCCCTTCAAACCCTCTGCAAGTCGGCTGGAAAAGGCAGCTGAAAATCTGCCCAGCGAAAATTCTGGGCAGTCCAAGTTCCAGTTTTGTTTTCTCTTTTTCTCCCGACCGAAACACTAACCTTATTCCACAAAAACCTTCCTTAAACCTCCAATAACAGAGCTCCATTGTTCCCCATAAGCTTCTGCACGAAATTCAGCAATGGCTGTCCGAAAATCCCTCCACCAAATCCTTACAATTTTGCTTGATTGGTTTCCAAAATTCCAGCCACTTTTGTTTAGCAACCTTCCATAATATATCACTCCATTGACCAGACTTCTTCTTTATCATTGTGCACCTTAATTTTGGCCACCCTAAGCTACCTTGAACCAGCTTTAATTCCTCAGAAAAACTGCTCAGCTAGTCGGCCATAGGAGACCTTCAAAGCTCAGCTACTATTTGTGAAGAAGAAGGATGGAACTCTGAGGCTATGCATTGACTACCGAGGGTTGAACAATTTGACGTTTAAGAACAAGTACCCCCTACCTCTGATTGACGAGCTATTCGATCAGCTATAAGGATCCAGTTGCTATTCCAAGTTGGATCTGAGGTAAGGTTACTGCCAAGTGTGGATAAGAGAGGAGGATATTCCCAAAACAACTTTTAATACCAGATATGGACATTACGAGTTCATGGTGATGCCGTTCGGGCTAACTAACGCTCCAGCAGTATTCATGGACCTGATGCACCGAGTATTCCGACCTTTTCTGGACAAGTTTGTGGTGGTCTTCATCGATGACATTTTGATTTACTCCAAGAGTCCAGAGGAGCATGCGAAGCATCTGAGACTCGTATGGAGAAACTGCGGGAGCACAAGCTGTACGCGAAGTTTAGCAAGTGCGAATTCTTGTTAGATAGTGTGGCATTCCTTGGGCATGTGGTGACCAAGGAGGGTATCAAGGTACATTCGGCAAAGGTTGAAGCGGTATCAGATTGAAAGCAGCCAGGGAATATTACCGAGATCCGGAGCTTCTTGGGATTGGCTGGATACTATCGAAGGTTTATCAAGGGATTTTCGACCCTCGCATCGCCAATGACCTGGTTGTTGAGGAAGGATGTTCCGTTTGTGTAGAACGAAAAATGCGAGAAAAGTTTCCAAGAATTGAAGAAGAGACTGATGACAGCATCGGTATTAAGTCTACCGGAGGAAGGCAAACCTTACGCACTGTACACCGACGCTTCGAAGGAAGGACTGGGAGCAGTGTTGATGCAAGACAGAAAAGTGATTGCTTATGCATCTCAGAAGTTGCGACCTCATGAGGTGAACTACCCCACCCATGATTTGGAGCTGGCAGCTATAGTGTTCGCCCTAAAGAAATGGCGACACTACTTGTATGGAGCCGAATATGAGGTGATCACCGACCACAAGAGTCCGAAGTATATCTTCAGTCAAAAGGATCTGAACTTGAGGTAGCGAAGGTGGATGGAATTCTTGGAGGAATATCGATGCCCGATCAACTACCATCCCGGGAAGGCTAATGTGGTGGCAGACGCCCTGAGCAGAAAAGTTGGAATAGCCAGACTGAAGGTGTAAGAAATGCAAGTAGTTCAGGATGTGTTGGACAGAAGAGCGAAAGTGCAAGATAGAAGGATTGTCATCAGCAACTTGAAGTTGGTGCCAGATTTGCAGGGAGAAATTGTAGAGGCTCAACGAAATAACGCCGAATTTCAAATTTTCAAGGATTAGGAGCTTAAGCGGCCAGGCAGTGAATTCCGTCAGGATGAAGTGGGAGTTTTTCATTTCAGAGATCGATTGTGTGTACCCGGAGAGCCGCAATTGAAGGACAGAATTTTGGAGGAGGCGCATAAGAGCAAGTACGCCATTCATCCGGGGGAAGTCAAGATGTATCAGGATTTGAAGAGAGCATATTGGTGGCTCGGACTGAAGCGAGATGTGGTCAAGTACGTTTCGAGCTGTCTCACCTGCCAGAAAGTTAAAGTAGAGCATAAGAAGTCAGCGGGGCTATTGCAGCCATTGCCAGTGCCGGAATGGAAGTGGGAGGAGGTGACCATGGATTTCGTCACCAGACTTCCCATGTCAAAGACCCAGAAGGATGCCATATGGGTGGTGGTGGATCGACTGACCAAGTCGGCCCATTTCATACCGGTAAATGTGAGGGACTCCATGGAGAAGCTGGGCCAAACTTATGTTCGAAAAGTAGTCCGACTGTATGGAGTACCCTCGAGCATAGTATCCGACCGAGACCCGAGGTTTATATCTCGTTTTTGGGGAAAGTTCCAGGAGGCAATGGGGTCGAATTTGAAATTCAATACGACGGCACATCCGCAGACAGATGGGCAGTCAGAAAGGGTAATCCAAATATTGAAAGATATGTTGAGAGCCTGTGTCCTGGATTTCGGGGACAAGTGGATAGAGTGTGTACCGTATGGTGAATTGTCATATAACAACAGCTATCAAGCCTCGATTGAGATGGCACCGTACGAGGCTTTGTATGGGCGCAAGTGTCAGGTACCGTTGTATTGGAGTTTGTCGGAAGATGGTCACGTGAGCAAAATCGGAGAGGTCTGTGTCCAAGAAATGTTGGATAAAGTGAAACTGATTCGAGAAAGGTTAAAGGCGGCTCAGAGCCGACAAAAGAGCTATGCGGACAATCGGCGAAGGGATCTAGAATTTCAAGTTGGGGATCGCGTATTTCTGAAGCTGACTCCGAGTAGGGGAATATTGAAGCATCCGAAGGGCGAAAAGTTGAATCCGTGGTACTTGGGGCCGTTTCTGATTAAGGAAAGAATTGGACCGGTAGCTTACCGATTGGACCTGCCGGACGGGTTAACGGGTATCCATGATGTGTTCCATGTGTCACAATTGAAGAAGTATAATGCGGATCCCGGTCATGTATTGAATGATGAACCATTAGTGTTGCAGCCATATTTGAGCTACGTGGAGAAGCCTGTGCGGATATTGGACCGCAGTGTCAAAACCCTGTGAAATAAGCAGATACCGATGGTTAAGATTCAGTGGGAGCACCATGGCATGGAGGATGCCACATGGGAATCGCAGGAATGGGTTAAGCGGAAGTATCCCGAGCTGAATTAGAGGTATGCTTGAATTTCGGGACAAAATTCTTCTAAGGAAAGGAGGATGTGAAACCCCAGTCAAAACCAACCTTACAGTAAGGGTGTTGGGATGCATATCATATTTTATTTCATGATTAAATATATTTTTATATGATTTTTATGTGCTTTGGATTGGAGTTTTATTGTCTTGAACTCTTGTTGATGAGTATTGTGTGAGAGGGGCAAAATGGTAATTTTTGCCCGAGGTGAAAATAGGGAAATAGCTTGTGGATTGAATAGAAAATAATTTTTCTAGTGAAAATATCAACAAGAGTTGATGTGATTTAGTGGTTAGAGCCTTAGAATTAATTATGGAAGTCCAGGGATCAAATTCCATCATGGAAGCTTTAGCTTGATTAAATTTTATTTTTGTTTCGGGAAGAATAATTTCGGCCTTATGAGCTTGGAGTAAGGTAGGGATGATGTCCTAAGAGAGACATGTTAGGAGCAACCTCATTCTACACCCTTACCTACTTGAATTTCCCAAAGGGAATTCATTTTTCCTTGATCTTTGATTTTTCCTTAATTCTCAACTCATTAGTTTGATCAAGTGATTCTAGCCATTTTCTTTCCAGAAATTTCAGTAAAGTGTTGTGATCTTAAAGGATCAAAATGTCTTGGTAAAAGACTTCTTATGGTCTAAAAAATGTGGAAGAGTTGTGGGAAGTTCCAACAGGAAAAATCCCTCTAGTGAGCTTGCTGAAAATTCTCTCTAGCTAGCTCATCTTCTTTATTGGAATGAGCTGAAAATTTTCCATCTTGTTGTGCCTTCAAAATGTTGAGTTTCTTAGCTAGAATTCCCTCTCAAATGCTGCCAGAAAAATGGTCTTTAGGATCAGTTTGTAATATGAAATTCTTAGCCATTTTCGGACTGCTTAAAGCTGGAGCAAAAGAATGAAAATTCCTGTACAAATCACAGCTTTGAAAGTCGAAAACCAAGCTGTTTTCTTCCAGATTTTGTTCAGTACCTTAGCCATGTTTTTCCTCTATGAAGAAGGCTAGAAACTAGCCTTGAAAACCCCAGAATTCCCCCTTCAAACCCTCTGCAAGTCGGCTGGAAATGGCAGCCGAAAATCTGCCCAGCGAAAATTCTGGGCAGTCCAAGTTCCAGTTTTGTTTTCTCTTTTTCTTCCTGCCGAAACACCAATCTTATTCTGAAAAAACCTTCCTTAAACCTCCAGTAATAGAGCTCCATTGTTCCCCTTAGGCTTCTGCACGAAATTCAGCAATGGCTGTCTGAAAATCCCTCCACCAAATCCTTACAATTTTGCTTGATTGGTTTCCAATATTCCAGCCACTTTTGTTTAGCAACCTTCCATAATATATCACTCCATTGACCAGACTTCTTCTTCATCATTGTGCACCTTAATTTCGGCCACCCTAAGCTACCTTGAACCAGCTTTAATTCCTCAGAAAAACTGGTCAACTAGTCGGCCATAGGAGACCTTCAAAGCTCTTCAATTATCAAGATATTCTAGAAATATTTAGTTTCCAAATTCAATTCCTAAAATTATTCTTCAAGGATTGTAACAACTAACCTTTCATTTTCCCTTCCAAATCAGAGAAACAACTCCCTAAACCCTACAGAAATTTGGCCAAACTAATTCCCTCAGAATTTTCGGCAGCTACACTACAATCTCTTAATTCCCTTCAATCTCCAAGAACACACATACTACACCAAGAACACCTACTACTTTCTTTCACCAAATGCCCCTCCAAATCACTTCAAACCTTCTCTAAAATCTCTTGATTTAACCTACTTACTGCTGTGAGTCCATCGACACCATTCTTAACATCAAACTCCTCAAATCATCTTGCTACTTCGGATCAAAACCAGAAAATTTCTGTGAAGGACAAGAACATCTTCAAGGTAAATTTACTCTATCAACTTCATCTTCTCCAAACTTGATCTCTAGTGAAAACCTATGTGAATAAACATACTAATGATCTCTCTCTCTCTCTCATGGCCGAAATCCCTCTCCCTTGCCCGGATGACTTCTTCTTCCATAATCATGCTCTTACCATCTTCCTTGGACAAAGTTAGACATCTAGGAGTTGAGATCTACTCTAAACTCCTTCAAGGCATTCATCAATCAAGTAAGTATCTTCAATCCTTCTTTTAAACTCTAGAATTATGTCTCTAGGATGATGTTGATAGTAGGTTGTTGGTGATAGGTTTTGAGTATATATATATTGTTGAGATTGAAGTATGAACATTTGTATGATTGTGAAGGAGATGGGATTTATGCATGGAAGGATTATCTTGGTTGATTGTGTGATGATTTGAGGTTTGATGCATGAAGTATTTGAGATAAAGCATGCTAGAGATTATGTCACCTTTGGTGAATAGGATTTATATGCATGTTAGATTATTGAAGCCATGATCATATTTATGCTAGTTGAGGTTAGATCATGTCTTAATAAATTTAGATCTATGCTTATGTGCAAGATTTGGTCGATTTGATGAATGGAAGGATTGCATATGTTCTTGATTGTGGTTAGCCATAGAAATTTGACCATGATCTAGTTGTCTCGAAACTAATTCATTTCATAAATAAAATTTTTAATGATATAAAATTTTCCTAGTAAATGTCGAAAAACCCTAGGAAGGGTAGATTTGGATTATTATATACATAAAGGACATTTTGGTCAAATAAATAATAATTTTGCTAGAAAATAAAATAAATAAATATTATTTAAAATAAAGAAATCAATTGAAGCCTTTTATAGAAATAATCATAATTAGTAAAATATTTATTAAATCAAATCCATTTTTAAAAGTTACTTATTATTTTTCAAGCAAGACTCATTAAATTCATTTTCAACTAATTTTAGCTATCAATTATTTTCTAACAACTAAATTATTAATAAATCATTATTTTACCTAAAAATACTTAGGACTCTTGATCAAATAAACTCTAAATTTTCCTTAACAAGATTTAAGCTTTCAACTTATTAAAATTTATTTCTCAAACCATTAATTATTTTAAATATCACACTAGGCTCAACTCTTACCCTAATTACTTATTGTTTAACCTTAAAGCTTGGGGCACTAGGATCATGGTAGTAGTAAGTTGTGTTGACTTAAAATTGAGGAAGTGGTTTGTGGCTTGAAATTGATTGCGATTTGTATTTGTCTTGTGGGGTTAGGTCAGCTGTTGGAGACCTTTTATTTGTGAGCAAGAATCAGGTAAGCTCCTGCATAAAACCTGAGTGATGTGAAATATTTTTCTTATGGCAAGCCAAGTGTAGAGTGTATGGACACTCAATTATGTAAATGCAATTGAGGGTTGAACTCTCTCTTATTTCAAACATTTGAATTATTTAAAAATCAAGGAGCAGATTTGCCAAACTCAAACTCTTTCTAAAGCTGATTTTTACAAGGACTTTGGAAACCCTCAAAATGCCATTTTCAGGTGGAACAAGATTTTGTTCATTTTATCCCAAGTGGGAAACGTCGTTGAGTACTCAATAAGGGTGGACTACTAGGACTAGTCCTTGAGGGGTTATGGTAAGTCTCTCAGTAGGTGGCCACCTCTGAGGGGTGAGTCCTTCCCGGATAGGACGTTAGTCCAGTGGGTCGTGCCAGTCTGAGCTAGCAGTGTTCTTTTCAGTCAAGTGGTTGTGTTTTACCGGAATGGACACCCGGTTGTTGTTTGGGTATAGAGAAGGAGGAGTATCTCGCCCAGTAGGCCGATCACCTACTTTTGTCAGTCTGCACAAAGTGTGGCATTCTGACCGGCGGTATGCACAAAGTGTGGCATACTGACTATCCGGTTGTGGGGCCCAACGTGTGGTAACCCATAATCCTTTCTTATGAGTGGTTGATTTTGTTGATCATGTATGGCTGGAATAGCTAAAACGCCACTCTTGCTTTTGACTAATGTTTATTGCTTGCCAATATTTCTCTTATAAAGATTTCGTACTTTGCATCCATGAACTGCTTTCACTAAACACCCAAAAGTACACACGGACTTACTGAGATTTCTATCTCATCACCTTTTTCCCATGATTTCAGGTCGATCCTGCTGTGGGGATGAGTAGCTAGTAGTATCTGCCTTGGAAGAGTTTGTTGTCATTTAATTCTATGTATTACTTTGGGGAGATAAGAGTGGATAATTTTATTTATGGTTTTTTTTTTTAGAATTCATGGATTTATTCTTGGAGTTTTTCTTTGGGTTGTAATAAATTTTTAAGTTAAAGTATTATTTTTATTCCGCAATTTCATTTGTGTGACCTAACTATAAAGACCCCTTATTCTTTGGACGGGCGACATCCCCGGCCCTGGCGGGCCTAGGTAGCGGGGTGTTACACATATGCTTACTTTTCATACACTCTCTCCACTAATCTGAGACATATCATGATTTTACTTAGATCAAGTAGGACTTTTAAGCTTGTAATGTAAGGCTAAAGGTTTGTAATGTAGCTTAGCAAACAAAGGATATAGGAACATCAAAAGTTAAAGAAAACTGAGAGTAAGCAAGAAAAGGGTAACCAAAATAAACCTATAATTCCCAACTCTTCTTACTTTCCTATTCCAAAAATCAATCAAACCATAACCTTATATAACAACCCTTATGTATTTCAAGCAAATCCTGCATTGTTCTTTTTTTTTTTTCTTTTTCTCTTTTTACTCCCTTTCTTATCATCATCTCTTTTCCTCACAAGATCACTCAATTTTCCAGCAATGGTGTCTAGTATTTTATATGAACTTACTTTTACAATTCACTCACCATCCCTTTTGTGATATTTTTGCTCTTCTTTTTTCCAATTGTTTTTCAATTCTCTCTTCTTCTACTCCTCTTTTGTTTTCACTACTACTGTTCTTTTCTTTTCACTCACTTTTCTTTCTAGCAACTTGTTGTTTTATTTTTTCACTTCCTCTCGTTTCTTTTCTTCTTTCTCATCTTTTTCAGCTCAACACTCTCTTATTTCTCAATTTTTTTCAACTTCTCCCTTCCATTCCACTTCCTTTCTTTTTCCAGCAACACTTGTAATTGATCCATGACTGAAAGTAACAAGTCATGATCTCCATCCCTGCATTTTTTTCCAACATACATATACTTTCATCCTTCAGGAGCATAAAGATTTGAAAATTATACAAACTCTCAGTGCAAGTAATGGACAAAATATTGTGACGGGTTTTAAAGAAAGAAATCACCAATTTAGGCTCAAAATAGGCACTAGGGATAATATAACAATAGGTAGGCTTGAAAAGCTCAAACTATCCAAAGAAGGCCTATTACCATCATCCCTAAGTTAAATCATGAATGTCTTTCTTATTTCACCTCGAGAGGTATTCAAGTAAGTTCTAGAATGTTCCATAAATTTTAGAGAAAAACAGGTTCAAGAATAATGCACAGCATTTGATCAAGAAGTACTTTGTCCAAGTGAGTGGAAAAAAGTCATGCATAAGCTATTAATGATCTAGAACATATGCTCTATAATCCGTCATAATGACATGCACTAAAAAAAATACAGCTTGAAATCTCCAGAAAATCAGAAACTGATGAAAAATTTTGAAAATTAAAAAAAAAAAAAAATCCCGCTCCCAAGAATATGTATAGAAAAATTGTTAATCAAACCACTCCCCCACACTTAAACTGGACATTGTCCTCAATGGCCAAATAAATATAACCAAAACAACCAATACCATGGGACCAAACAAAATAAAGGAGAAGAGATAGGAAAAACAAACTTCCATTCATTGTGGCGTACAAGAGCTGAATGCATGAAGAGGGAGGAAGTATCAACGTACCTAAAAAATACAAAAGAAAATACCAAAGCATAATAACTAGAAAATAAAATAAAGTAAAGATAAATGAAATAGAAATACAACGAAAGCAAAGCCAAACTAAATAAAACAAAAACATGAAAAGAGAAAGGAAACAAAAACAAAAGTGAGCAAGCACACATCATCAATCCTCCACAGCATCATCATCCTCATCCTTCTCCTCATCAGCGAGTGTAGAGGGGCCAACACCATCATGTGACCTAGAAGGCTGCTGCCTCAACTCAGTCAACTGCTGCTCCATGGTAGCTTGCCGTCATGCCATATCTTCCATAGTACCCTGCAAGCGTAGGAGCACCTCTATTTGTTGGTCAAGGCACCCCAGTACGGTGGTCTCAAAGTCAATTTGGGAGTGGGACTGAGAACGGCCATCTCTAGCAAGTGCCAGTGGTGGTGGCTGCTCCTCCTCCACTGTAGGTGGCCTTTCCTAACCGGGATGTTGGACCTCGAAAGGAATGAGCCATTTCTTCAACTCCGGGTTGTATTTGTATTCACAACTTATAAGAGTGTGCTCAGTGACCATATCGTGCTTAGTGGTAGCCTCCATGAGTTCTCCCTCAAGACTCACCCCAAAGTCCTTTAAAATCTTCATTATAACCAAGGGAAAAACAAAGGCTTTTGTGGAGAGACAGTGATGAACAACCTCCCTAATAGATTGGATGATCAAAGGAGCAAGAAGGATAGGTAATGTGTTCATCATCCAGTGCAGAATATAAGTGTCAATAAGCCTAGTTTCATTGAAACCACTAGCACGGGGAACAACATTAAACCCAAACATGTACACCAGCGCGCGAAAGTTGGCTGCCAAGTCATTGTTGGAATAGAAACTATTCACTTGGAAGGTATTATACTTATATAAGCCTAGGGTTGCTCGCGTCCCCCTAACATCCCAATTCGGGTCCGAAAGAATCTTTTGATTATTCACATCAATCCCTTACCAAGTATCATCGTTAAAACCTGGAGGAGGTGAGATAATTGGTGATGACAATAGAAACTCCTTTCACTCTTATTTCAATATTCGGAAGATGTTTATTACCCTTGTCCATCATATTAGCATAGAATTCCTTGACAAGCACAGGACAAAACTTCCTTTTCAATTGTACTATGGATCCCCAACCTAGTCGTTTAAACATCATTCTTAATTTAAGTTCCCGGTCTAAGGTGGGGGAGAAAGTACGCTTAACAATAATCTTGTTTGAAGCTCTCCTACTATACCATTCCTCACAAGAGGCATCGACAAACTCAGTAGGTCTAAGAGCTAAGGGATCAACATATGATGGAACTGAGGATGAGGAAGTTCTCACCCTTTTAGATGGTTGACTCCTTGCTCTAGACATGGTCAAAGAAGGAATGGAGTACTAAGAAGAGAGAACAGGTACACTCAATCACTGAAGAGAGTATAGCTACCCCTACACAGATATATCTCAAATTTCATACAACCCTCAACCAAGCTCACAATCCACAAACCACAACTCCTCTAATGTATATCAACTCCAACACCCAATTCAATCAACCACTTTCACCCAATGCAACACAACCTGCACAATGCATGTAAAAGTCCACTGTAAAGCATAACTTGTGCTATATCCTCAAAGCATGCTAGTAAACATGATCATGTGAATGAAGGCAATGGTATTATGTGATCAATAATGCAATTTCAATAGATTCAAGTGTCACTAATAACCATAATTCTAGCCTGAGCTATATGAATTCTTGAATGATAACAAGCATGAATCAAGTAATGCAGGCTCAACAACTCCTAAGGTAATCCAATGAATGAAACTAAAGTAGGAATGCACAATCATAGAATATAAAATTCCCAATTTTTGGCCAAAACGGTCCCTATAATTGGAAAAAATTAATTCCATCAATTTAACCGTTGGACTTAAATAAAAATCATACATTTAAGCTCTTATATGCATGGGCAAGCAAATGATGCAAGCTTTTTGCGAGAATCTACTCCCTTTGCTTGTGGATTGAATGTGCTATTGTTGTGAAAAGTCAAAGCTTTTGATGTGTTTGATCCGTAGGATCAATAAAAAAGAAGGTAAGAGATGTTATGGAGGTGTTTAGAAGTTGAAAAATCAAACTTTGGGCACTGATGGATGTGAAGCTGGTGCGGGCTTGAGATGATTTGCGAGGGAGAAGGGAGGTTTTGAAGAAAGAGTGGCCAAAATGGCCCTTTAATTATGTTCCTCCCGACAGGAACCGGCGCCGGCCCGGCTCTTGGAGCCGGCGCCTGCTCTGTTCTGTCCGGTTTATTTTTTTCTTTTTTATGAAAATGCAAAAACACACGGATGCTGAATAAAAATACTATAAATAAAAAATTGTCCTTAACACAAAAACAAGGTTACAAAGTTAGTAATTCAAACTCAGTCTAAGTTAGTTGGTTAAGTTAGGTTTGGTTATACAGTTATACATGAATACACGAAATACAAAAGATAGCACTGTTTTGCAGAAAGAACAAATATACATATTTACTTATTGATAGATTTACATATTTACATGGTTAAATAAACAAAATCCAAGTTTTCATGCTATTGTTTCCCAGCAACGGCGCCAAAAACTTGATGTGTCCAGACTTGGGTATAAAAATCATACAAAACTAAGCACATTTCCAATCAAGTTCAAATTAAAACGTTAAACCCAAATCACACATATGAGCAAGCGTACTCATTATTAACTGAGCATAGGGTTAAAACAAGTGTCGATCCTCAAGGAACAAGTAGACATTAATTACCCTTCTTTCATTGTTTAACCGACTCGATAAAGTGAAAAATAAATAAAAGAAAAATTAAAAAATAAAATAAAAATAAAAATATGTATGTGTCAAGGATGTAGATTTATGTAACTTAAGCCATTGTTTAGACAAACATGATCTTAAAGAACTTAACCATTATCATAACCAATCATTCTCTTGGCACCATGAAGGATGAAGGTAGACTCACTTTGATGGTCAATCCATGAAATTACTATCTTCTAGATAAATTAGAATCACTTGGTCCGTCTCAACTAATTCATCCAAAAGACGCATTAAACACAATCCTTAATTAAATTCCCTTAGTCTTAGCGAATTTAGAGCATGAAATTAATCAATGAACCCTTGGTCTCGGAAGACATCATTTAACCTTCAATTACTAGTTCTTAAAAAATCAACCCCCTTTGGTCCAGCAAGTTAATTGCCAACTGAATATTAAATAAATAAATCAAAACACCCATCAATCCCCTTTGGTCCAGCAAGTCAATGGCTAGAATCAACTAACTAATCTCGTAATAAGTATAAGTAATTGAATACCAAGAATAATAACCAATTAATCAAAAGATCAAATAACTCTAGGAATCATGAATATCTAAAATAATGTTGAATTACAATAAAACAATTAACATACCATTGTTCAAGAAAAAGAAAACAAAGTAAAAGAAAGAACTCATAGACATGCCTCCTTCTTCTTCCTTTGAAGACCTTCTTGTACAACCCTCCTTGAACTTGAAGAATTCCTCCTCGGACTGAGTGATTTTCTATGACGATCAATGAATTTCCCCTTTTCCCTTGTTTTTTCCATCTATTTATAGGCTTAAGAGGTGCCTAAACTCGTAGGTACCAAGTTCTTGGGCGAGTAGAAGTTGGGAACTGCTAAAACTCTTCAGATTTCCAAAAACGCGTAGAAAGAGCGCAGCACCGTCTCAGGGACAGACCATAGCCGGAGCCGCCTTGGTCCTTCTGAGCCGGCGCCACTGTGTTCTGTTTCTGCACTTGTGCGTCGATTTTTCTCCGAATTGTGCGCATATGTTCCATAATGCAGCCGACGCCGATTCCAGCCTTACAGCCGGCGCTGCCTCTGCTATGTTTCGCGACGGTTTTACTTTATTTTACCCAAAATCCTGAGATAATGACCAAAATAACTTTCCAAGGGTAAAATCTCAAATATAAAAGAATATGACTAGTTATTTCACAAAATATATTACAAAAGAGTCTCAAATAACTAAGCAAAGTATAACCAATTTAGCTCCTATCACCCAGTTCATAATTTATCAATCTAATTCATCATATATCATAATTCTTTCATCTGTTTAGGTAAAGAAGGCTTCAAGAAGGAGAAATGAGTCCAGTGGTAAGAAAAACTTGAGATTGGGAGCATACCAATCATTCAAAATTTCTCTTATTTTTTTTCTTGTTTCCAATTGTATTATGTTTTCGTATTCTTATATTCAAGACAATTGAGATTTTACCTTGTTCTTAAGTCTAGTTTTGAGTATTGATTTTGAGCCTTTGAGATTATTGAATTAAAGATTATATCTCTAACAATAAGATTACCTTTTTAGTATTTATGTGATTCTGGGTTTCTTTTCATATCAATTTTGTTGAGTTTTTATGCTTGATCAACATATTTAACTTTCTTAATTGAATAGCTAGAAATGTTAAACTATTGATTTACTTATCATAGTTTATCTTTGGGTTAGTATTCTAGTAGCATCTATTTATCTAGATTGAGTTGCAAGTTCTTGGACTTGATTAGGATTGATAGTGAATTTCATGATTCAAGTTGGATATGTTTGCAAGTTTTTGGAATATATTCTAACGTAATGTTGGCAATACCTTGACATGCTTATCAATTTTGTGATTAGTCTATAACAAATGATTACTTGAAGTATTAATGTATTTATACATTATACATATTTTACAGCAAACATAAATACCAATAACAAAGCATCATATGAACTTATTTAGCAATTCTAAACTTTCAAGAACAAATATTTAAGCCAAGATATCAAATAAAAATATATCAACAGTACAAAGAAATTCAAGGAGAGAATTTCAACTCAAATTTGAAGAAAATTTTGCACCACAATGGTCTCTATTCTATGAATATCACACTTTTGCAATGATTTTGAGTAGAAATCAAAGGAAAGATTGTGAATTTAGAATTTGGATTAAAAAACAATGGGTGTTCTAACAAGAAAAACCAACCATAGGAATGGATGAAACGGCTTTGAATTCAAAGATTTTGTAGAAAAACTTGGTTTGGAAGGAAGAAATTGGTTAGTGGGGGTTGAAGGGTGGTAGTCAGCATTTAAGTAGAGAAAAAAAGGGGAAGAAATTTGGTAAAGGAGTGAAAAAGAACAACCTCATGGTTGTACAATTTTGAAAACCTCGACAAAGGCAATGCTGGATCGGGCAGCCTGACTTACTCTGAGTCCTCTCTATCAAGAGGAACATTTTTGCATTCTTTGAATAAATAAATAACAAAAATAAAATTATAAGCAAACCGAAGGTGCAAAAATTAGGGGAAATTCAAAACGGAATTGCGTAAAGCAAAATCCTAAGGTAATGAAAAATTTAAAATTTCCCAAATTAATTACCAAGTTAAAGCAAGTAAAAATTCATCTATTCCAATGTTCGTGCTCCTGTGGTGTGTTTACTGTGTTCCTTGGCAAAGATCCAACTTGTCACTCTCCAAGAAGTTTGGCTAGTTGGCTAATTTAAATTTTCAAATTGTGAATAGAAGCCTCTTACTTCTCATTGAATTTTTTACACCTTGAACGTGCGAATATGCTGAACTTACCAACTTGGATACCAACTCCTCCAATGAATGCTTAGGTAGATTTGAGTGTTATGCATTGCATGGTAGAGGGGGATGAGATCTTTGAGTTCCGTTGTGTTGAAAGCCTTGAGGTTGTGCTGCTAAATTGTCTTGGATTACTCCAAGAAAAATTGGAATAGTTCTTCCATCCAGGGTTATATGTATTTTTATAAGGATTATTTCTTTGCCACCTATTACCTAAATGAGCAACTTGCACCATAGATGAATCTTGAACTGAACCCATATTTTAGCACTCATGATTAAGGTGCCCTCTCTGCAGAAATCACAATTAACATTTATCACTTACCTTTAAAGAGGGGCTGCTATAAAATTTTTCAACTTTCGTGTAAGTGCCTCTATCTTAGCCTCTAAGACTGCTAGAATATTAAATTTGTGAGCTCTATAAAATTAATTAGTCATAGCATTGTTTTCAACCTAATTGTACAACTCCTATGGGGTCTTAGTACTTGTTGTTCCTCCAACTAAAGCATCAATTAATTGTTCTAAGGTAAAATTCAGGGCACTATAAAAAACTCTGCATTTGCACTCCCAGTTCTAACTCATGATGAGGACATATTCTCAACATTTCCTTCCATCTTACCTAATAATCATACAAGCTTTCTATTTCCATTTGTTAAACAACAAAGATGTTCATTCTAAGCTTTGTTGTCCTAGCTGGTGGAAAACACTTAGCCAAAAATTTCTCAGCAAGAGCATTCCATGTTGTAATAGATCCTACTAGTAATAATTTCAACCAAAATTCAATGTTATTCCTAATAGAGAAAAGAAAGGGACTCAACTTGATAGCATCTTTAGAAACTCCATTCATCATAATTGTATCACAAATTTCTAAAAACTTGCGATATAGATATTGGGATCATCTTCTTGAAAGCCACCAAATTACACCATTTGCTGAATCATCTAGATGATATCAGATTTAATCTCAAAATTATTTACCTCAACCCATGGCCTTGCAATACTTAAATTGATTCTTGATATAGCTGGCTTAGCAAAATCTCCCATAGTCCTTCCACAATTACTACCATTATTTTGATTTTCCTTCGTTTGTCCAAGAGATTGATTTAAGCTTCCTAAATGATCGTTAACTTGGCTTAACTGGTTAAATCTCTATTTGTGCTCCCTCCGAAGCATAGTCAAAGTTTTTGAGATAGAATTCCACAATATCTCCTTTAGTTCATCGGGTCATAAACTAGAGGGTAGACTTGAAAATAAACAAATAATCCAATTAATCGAAATTTATAAATTATAGACTAGCATATATACAACATTGGTAATTTTACAAACAAGATATACATATATCACAAGATTATTCAAACAATAATAAAACTATTAAAATGGTGCCTAGTTACAACAAGAAATATATTTGCATTTACGCATGGCTAAATCAATAGATTTTAAACTTTCATAATATTGCTCCTCGACAATGGCGTAAAAAATTTGATGTAGAGATTTTGGATATAAAACATCATTCTTTTCATTTCCATTCCTTAACCAAGTTTTAATTAAAACATTTACCATAAAAACACACATAGAGCAAGTATACTTATCATACGTATAGCATAGGGAATTAACGGGTAGAAGCACAATGAACAAATACTACTAATTACTCTTATTCTTTGGCTTAGCCTAACAAGACTAGAATGATGAAAAATAATTACAACTACATACATGATTAATAATGGAACATGATAAGGATTAAAAACATGTATTTAGACAAAATTCCTTAAAAACATAATAAAGATCAAGAGCAATTACCACAATTAATCAATAAATCTAGCATCATGAAAGATTACAAATATAGTTCTACTCTTTCTTGAGTTATGGATTCCCTATCTCTTAGCAAAATCAATGGATATCTCTATCTCATTAAGTAACTAAAAAAATGCATTAAACCCATTATCTTAACAATAATATCTATGCCTCTAGGCAATATCAACATGAAAAAAATTAATATTCCCATCTCTCGGTGACATTAACAACTCTTTGATTATTAGTTTTTACCTTTAATCTCTTTCTCAAGTTAATTAAGAGATAACATATATAGAATCAATTAACTTGAAACATACCCTTTAACCTCTCCCCCTCTCTCTCTCTCTCTCTTTCTCTCTCAAATTAATTAGAAGAAGGCAACAAACAATTAATCTAACAAATAGAATCTAGGTAACCAAATACTAAAAATTGGCAATTAATTGATCAAAAAGTAAAACTTTAATACAAAGCCATAATCTTTAGATCATTATTTAAAAATACAATAAAACAACTAAAATAACATTGTAAACAAAAGAAAAGGAACTCATAGACAAGCATATCTTCTTCTCATCTTGAAAACAATTCTTAAACAATAATCCTATCTACTCTAATGAAATACCTTAACTGCTCTCTCTTTATGATCTTGATCTTGTATATTGATAAATTGATTGGTTTATTCATCTAGGGCTACTTCTCTAATTATTATATAGCTTTTTGGATTGCCAAAAAACTGTTCCAAAGAGTCCTTGTTCGTGTCCAAATTTGTTTCCAAATAATCCTAGAAAAAATAAACAAAATCCACATTGAAAAGGAAATTCTGCAGCTTTAAAATAGTACATAGCCAACGGTAGGTCCTACCTAGGGGCGAACATCGACTCCTCTCTGTCCTGCCTCGATTTCTCTTTGTTTTCCCTTGTTTTCCAACAAGCAACTAGCCCTAATTCCTTCCTATGGGCCACTGTCAAGTCCTCTCTGGAATTATCTGGTTTTGTTCACTTTTGTTGCAAATTTCATCCTTTTTCCAATGGAAACTCTTCTAGATGAAATCTACAAAAAAGATAACAAAGTGGAGGGAATAAATAGCCATTTGAGCAAGAAATTAACACAAATATAATACAAATGACTAGGAAAATATAGACAAAATCATGCCTTATTAAATATTTATGGGAAAAACTGAGATGAAGAGATGACTGAAGCACCTTTGTTTAGATATTAAAAAAGACTTAGGAAAGGTTAGACGTGTATATAATGGAGAAAACCATGTAGAACTAATGAATATGTAAATATAGTGAACTGAATTTAAGTTCAGAAATTTCTCATTACTGAATGAATTCTATACTTAGTAACAACTTCTTACAAAGGCTTATGAATTTTGTAGAAATGTCTTAGCAACATTTTGGGAAAAATTTAACATGATTTGGATTAGTATATAAGAAGTTATGAATTAAACATAGAAGACTGCCAATGTGCAATACTTAAAATTTTGATTTGTATCCTTAGAATCTGTTGGCTATTTAGACATTTAGAGAGAAGCTGGGATGAAGAGCTCACTAAAAAACCTTCACTCAAATGTTAAACAAGGTTTGGGAAAGCATAGACATGATAGTTTATATAAAAAAATATTAGAGAAAGAACGTATAATTAAATATGTGCATATGTGGTGAAAATTGAAAATTCTACTTCGTATAGTAAGAATGTATTAGCTATTTGGAATGAGAATGGCCTTTAAGGACGGTTACAAACACTAAAGGACTGATTTAGCTAAAAGCTTTTGGTTCTGGGAAGTGTTTAGAATAGGTTTTTTGGGTTATTTTCCATCAAGAAAACTAGATAACTTAGTGACACTAGCATTGCCTATATATGGTTACTAGAAAATTTTGGTTGGAAGCATTGCATATTGTGGCCTTTCTAAGGGTAGTTAATGCCCCCATTAAGATTTTCAAAGAATGGGAAGTGATTTTAGAATGATTTTGATATGCCATAAAATTAGAAACTTAAACGTACAATTTGTGAAATTAGCGACTTATGCTAATTTAGATTATCACCAGCCTTGTACATTTTCAACAAATGGAATATCATATAAGACTTACCCAATGCTATAATTAGTTGAATCTATCATCCTTGAACCTAACAAATGTTTTAGAAAAGTTTGGAAATTAGAAATGGCCACAAGGAAAAGAAACTTACACGTATAACTTAATATGTTAACAACTAGAACTATGTGAAGTGTTTAAGTAATGCAAGTGAAACGGTTATCTTGCCCTAGGAAAATGCATTATATAGAAGTCTAAATGACCTTAGAATGACACATAAAAGTTGTTACAATTACGAACCATAAACAAATGTCTTGATTTTTGTCAAGCTAGAGAATGATTTAGGGCTTCATTGTAGGAGAACCCAAAAAGGAAAGCTCAGTAAAGCCAAGGAATACATATACATGAAGGTCAAGATGAGTCATTTGATTTGAAAAAACAATGCTTTAACGTGTGATTTTTCGTTATATTTGAATATGATAAATTTTCCCATATGTACAAATGGTTGAAAGTTTTGGGCTTTTGTGAGAATTTGTCAATTAGTTTCTACAATATTTGACCTTATGCATTCTTATCAAAATATTGATTACACGATGATTTGTGGGATTCAAAACTTTCCTTTTAATTTTATGAACTGCAAGGTATTCTAACACATGAATATTTAGTGAATCCCATTGAAGGTTTTTCTCGAAAAGTGAATTAGATTTTGAAAAATACACATGATATGTTCTTATGAATTATTCCTTGCCAAAGTAATTCAACTCGGATTTAACATATAAATCCTTGCAATGTGATTTTCATAAACATATATTTACTTATCCTTTGCACTATACGAAGAGGAATACTTTGAAATATTGTGTAAGGGAATTGATATTAAAAACTTGTACCCCAAAGACTTACTTTCCAGAGCTTAGATGAAGTATTTGAATCTTGTTAAAGATGTTGAGTACTTAGCGGGGGCTTTGACTATTGTTCTATTTCACGTTAAAGATAGATGGTTCCAAGTAACTTGTTCCAATTTTGGGGTTTATTTACTTTGAAGAAGGCTGAAGGACATTAGAATTAGCTATTCCCCAGCTAGCATTGTTCAATTCTTGTTAATCCCCTTGAATGTTTGTTAAGTGGGATACCTAATAGTGATCAACACTTACTATCTTGTTGCGAGAGGGGTACGGGAGCGAGGGACTCCATACTACCGTAAGTAAAAATTAGTTTATGATTTGAGGTAGATAGTGGTGAGAAATGTCTACCAAATCACAGAATATGGTTGAGTGTTAGGTTTACGAACTTAACATAAAAATACCATCAATAGCAGAAGACACCAATGATAGATATATTTCAAATATGAAATTTTAGCTTGTATTACATGAGCTCATGCATTTTACATTACGCATTACTTTTCACGTTGAAGACTTTATATACTCACATTTTATGAAAAATACTAGAACACACAGGACTCACTGAGTGTCATTTTGTAAATTTTATTTTTAGGGTTTGGAAACGCACTATAGATTCTGAAGGTGCACTCTTTTTGCTTAGACTCAACAATTGTATCACTAATAATCTATTGTATATTATGTTTAAGTTTTGAGTTTAGAGTATTTTATGAAGCTTTGAAAATCGAATGATGATGTAATGTAAATTATTTTGGATGAATGCATAATATTTTGCACATCTTAAGCATGATTCTTCATGAATATATTTGAGATATTATGATTTTGAGTTATGAATTATTATAAAGATTCTTTGTTTAGGAGATAAGATGGAGTAACACCCTTCAAAATGGGTTACAAGATAACTGGAAAAATAAAGAGAGTTACAACCTGGTCTATAGAAGACCAAAAATTTTACACAGGAGCAAGGCTGCTCGGTTTACACAAAGTAGGGCCAATCACTTTGCATAATCCTACTCTATTTTGGTATCTATTGTGAATTTTAGAAGGAAAGAAACATATAAAAGATAGAAGATAGAACCCTAAAGGAGAGACATGTAATACCCTGCCTAATTTCACTTTATAAATTAGAATATTGGTATTCATTCTTTAAATTATTTGAAGTTACTATGTGGTAATTTTTACTACAAGAAAATAGTGAATCTACCATGGAAGATTCCATGGTAAATCCGTGGCTAAATTGGAATTTGTCATAGATTTGTGACGGTCAACGCTCCAAAGTAAAATACTTCATCGCTAGGATAATTTTGTGACATAAATCATTCTCTGTCGAAACTTGCCATGGATTTGCGAGCAACTTTTTAGTTGATAAATCCTGATAATTTATATAAAGGCCAAAAATTAGTCACAGATAAAATCCTATTCCAAGGCAAATCTGTGGCAATCAGTCACGGATTTACTAAGGATAATATATTTTGCATGAGATCCGTGGCAATCTGCCATGGAAGCTACATAAAAAAAATTAATACGTAACATATTTGTGGCAATCTACAACAAAAGCCACTTGGAAAAATCAATCCGTTGCAAATCTGTGGTGGATTGGCATGGATTTGCCACAAATTTGCACCGAATTCTTTGTAACATTTTAATAGTAGTGGCAAATCCTAGTAGATTAGCACGGATTTGCTACAGATTGATTATTTTTAAGCTGATGTTCGTGGAAAATCCTTAGTAGATTGTCATGGATTTGCCACAGATAATTTTTTTCAAGGGCTATTCCGTGGCAGATTGTCACGAATTTTCCATGGAGTGTTTACCTTGCAAATTACTTCCATGGCAAGCTACCATGCATATGATACAGATTATTTATTTTTAGGTTTTTTTCGATGGCAAATGTGTGGCAGGTTGTCATGGATGTGCTATGGATGATTCTTTTCAAGGGCGCTTCCGTGGCAAAGCCGTGATAGATTGTCACAGATTTGCCACGGATTGTTTTCCTTGCAAATGTTTTCCATGAAAAATTTGTGGCAATTTGCCACGGATTTGCTAAAAATTCTTTATTTTAAAATTATTTTTTGTGGTAAATCCATGATAGATTGTCACGGATTTGCCACATACTATGTTCTTTGCAAATGTCTTCCGTGGTAGATTAGCAATCTGCCACAGTTTTGTAATAAAATCTTATCTTTGTGGCAATTCCTTAGCAAGCAACCATGGATTTGCAATTCTTGTCATTTTGTATGAACAACATAACTGATTTTTGAACTCGCATTCCCTATCAAACCTATCAATTCGTATGCACAATACACAATTGCAACTTTTCAACTCACATTCTATGTCTATTTATATGCACAACATACAATTGCAAAATATATCCACCATAATTTCCCTAACTACAATATTTATAAATTCAAAATGTCCAAATGCACTAATAATTTGATATGATCTTGAGTGGTTAAATTGTTGGGATAATGGGCTAATATCTCATCTCATATAATGGAAGATAACTATCTATCTATACTCTAGCAAACCCTTGAAGAACTAGGCATCAAAGACCTACAAGAATAATAGCAAGATCAACTATAAACTCACCCAACTTTCCTCAAGATAACAAGGTAGTCAAGAACAAAATAGTAGAGCTATTGGCACCTAAATAATGGAATTCTAGAAAAATCTTAGAAGAACAAAGCAACTAACACCCAATCAAAAGAAATCACATCGGAATATCCAAAAGATTTAGAGACTCATTCAAATGGAGGACTAAGCCCTAAACATGGTCTTGAATAAGATGAACAAGGAGGCAAAGACCTCTCAAGACTCTCTTTTTTAAATTTGAATAAAGTAAGTATATTGTCATGTCAAATCATAAAAATATATATTTATACTACCTTAACCCTAGCTAAGTAATTCTTGAGGTTCCTAGACAAATTAAGGCCTTAAAAGCTTTTTCCAAAATGTTTAAAACAGGAAGAAAGCAGAGAAAACACCAAAAATCGTAAAATAGGGGTTCGGGCCCCGACATGAGCTAGCGCCAGTTCGACCAGCTGAATCGGCGCCAGTTCCTTGCTGGACACATATAGTTCCTAACAGTTCATAGTCGATGCCGGTTTAGTTGGCTTGGATCAGCATCAGTTTGTCACCAGTTGGTTACTCTTTAGCCTTTTCTTCATTCTTTGGTGTTGGCTTGAGTTTTTGTTGGGGTTCTTCTTAGATAGTCATCAAGTTGAGCTCTTAGCTATCTTCAACATCCTTCCAAATCTCTTCCATCATGAAACATGGTTGTATGACCAATTAGATATCACCTTGGAACCTCTTGGTCCTTGATCTTGTTATTGGTCCTTGTAAAGTCATTCCCCCTTTTTAAGATTAAACTAATTGGCTAGTGCGATTCCCATCATCTCCCCGTTCTTCTAGTTGATTCTTCTACGAATCATCACCTACATCAAAAGGAGTTAAGTTGCTAACGTTAAACATTGCACTCACTTTATACTCACTAGGTAAATCAATCATGTAGGCATTATCTCCAACATGGGCCATGCTGCTGATTTTTTAGTAATATTACCAACAAAGTATACAATCAATCAACCTTTAATTAAAATGGTAATCACTAAAACTATATATACGAGCAAGTATACCCATCATATAGTATAGGGAATAGCAAGTATCATATTCACAGGAATTTAGGCTCTCACCTGACTTTACCCAAATCTTTATTGTTTAGCTAATAAAATAAAAGAATAGAGGTAAATAAAACACTAGCCTAATATACTAGAGAAAATCAAGTCACACAAAAAAAGTCACAAGGATAATCAAAGTGTGAGAACAAGGAGAAAAGCTATGTAAATAGATAGAAATTCTTGGATACACAATAATGATTGACTAGTAATTCTATCAATTAATTATTATCTTAGAATCATGAAAGAATTTAAATAGACCCACTTCGTTTGCAATCTCTGGAATTACTAGCTTTTAGTTAAATTAGTGAATATATTCTATCTCAACCAATTTACCCAAAAGATACATTAAAATCAATCTTCACACAAATCCCTATATTCTAGGTGATTTGAACATAAAATTAGCTAATAAATCTACATTCTAGCAATCATCAACTAATCTTTGATTACTTAGTCTTTACCTTTAACCACTTTTTCAAGCAAGTTAAGAATGACTAGTATTGAATTAATTAGTCAGCCATTCTCTCCTAACATCGTTTTGCAAGTTAATTAGAAGAGAATTAATCAATCCAACAAGATATTATGCTCAAGTAATCAAATACCAAGAATAGCAATAAATTGATCAAAGAACTGAAATCAATACAAAATCATGAATCCAAAAGACTATCCTCAAAAGACAATTAAAACATTAATATCAAATTATCAATAAATTACAAATAAGAGAAAAAGAAACCACTTATAGACAAGTACACCTTCTTCTTCCTCCTTAAAACCTTCTTGAGTAACCTCCTTTTCTTCCCCAAGAATTCTCCTTTGATCCTTCTAAATCTTGGTGTTTCTTTAGGAGTTTTCTAAAGATATTACATTGAAGAATTGAAAAATATAAAAACTCCCTTGTACAATGTTATTCCCTCATATATATAGGAGTTCTAATTGCCAAAAAATGCCTACAAGAGTCCTTTTTTGTGGTTGAAAGAGTACCCAAAAGAATCTAACTGAGATTACCAAATTCTGCTTGAAAGGAAAATTCACCAACTCTGCTCAGAATGAACCTGGCACCAGGTGTATTCTATCGTGCTATTGAATTTTGCTCTATTTTTGCTGTTCGGCCAGAGTAGACCTAGTGTTGGGTACACTTGCTAGATATGGCACCAGGTGTAAGCTAGAATTTTGTACTTTTTGCTTGAAATCCATTCAAATCTACACAAATTCGCCAAAAATACTTTCTTCAAGAAAAATATCAAATAGGAAGGAATATGCCTAGTTATTACATTAAAAGTACCACAAAAGAGCCTCAAATAACTAAAAATAATAATGATAAATTTAGCCTCTATTAGGCAATAACTTGGAAGGGCCCATCGCCTCTTGAGTCTAACTTGCTCATTCTTTGAGCGGGAAACCTCTTCTTGTGAAGGTGCACCTGAAGTTGTTGAAAACTCACAGAAGCTATGCATGCAGAAAATAAAAATAGAAAACCAACAGAAATCATACAGCGGAAGCATTAGTGGTATACCTTTGTGTCGTAAATTTTCCTTTGGCCGTGAAGAAGATGAACAAACCACTAGAACGGCTTCTTCTCTGGACGACAATTCCAATTGAAATCCCGCAATCTGTCCACTTTTTCTGGTTTGCATGAACACGAGCCCTTCTCGAGAACTCAGAATATTCCACCACCTATTTACTTGTTGGTAAAATAATTTAGGCAGGGAAAAACTAGTCTCAAATGAATTCTTGAAGCTTTGCTATTGATTAGCAAAATGAAGAAACAAAAAGCGAAGAAACGCAAGAGAGGGAGGAGAAGAAATAAGGCTTCTGGTCTATTTTTTCCTTGTGTGTGTTCTATGTGTATATCTTATAAGACCCACGACTTCTCACACTTGATAACCTAAATACCGGGGTTTTGATATTTCGAAACTCCCGGAGGCTATCAATAGAAGAAGTTTGGCCTAGCCTAAATTCTTTTGTTCTGTAAATTAAAAAAAAAAAAACCATTTAATTCAAGCTATTGGGCCATTAATAATTTATTATTTTTTCTTGGACCCAATGAGCTCAAAATAATAACCATTAATTATTTATTTCTTAGGCTTATAAAAATAATTCAATAAATAATTAATGAGCCCAAATGAACTAAAATAATTATTTAAGCCTTTTTATTATCTATTTTAGGCATAGATTAATTTTCTAATTATTCAATCTGGGCTTAGGCCCTGAATAATTAATTGACCACTAGATAATAAATTTAATTTTTCTCGTTCTTTTATTTTATTATAGTAAAAAATAAATTAGCCTTCTTGAATAAAATAAAATATATTTAATTGAGATCATTTTCTCGACCTAAAATTAATTAGGACTTTTGGGCTATTTCGAGGGCCAAAAAGACGTATCACCTTGGCTACTAAAATGACCAAAATACCCTTACTATATAAATAGCCGTATTTTGTATTTTAAATATTTCTTAATTTCACCATAAGAAAATATTGACCCCAAGGACAATGCTACGTTAGCTATGTCTTCGACCTATAGGTGAAATGACTAATATACCTCTCTACACACTACCGTGTTGTTGGGAGATATGCCCTCTTATACTAGGTTTCTAATGTAAATATCGAATGTTTTAATAAAAGAATTTATTTCTAGAAATTATTTGTGAATTTACATTTTTATTTGTGTACAATTACGTTTAGAAAAGACCCACTGTGTTTAAGTAAGTGGTCCATATGAATGGAGATATTTCACAATAAGGTATGGATCACAGGTTACTTAACACATAAACGTTCGTTCTTAACTGATTGATGAGAATAAGAATCTCATCATGTCTAGGTTATTATGTTGTAAATTCTATATGGGGAATAGCTTACCTTTAGCCAGTGAGTAGTCCACTCACTTCATGACATAAGCGTATTTCGAATACGTAGAACAGGACCTGTAGTAGTGGTTTCTTAAAGTACTATATGGTAGAAACCTATACTACTACCACTACAGCGTGGACTAGTACTCTACGACTTGAGCATGAGTTGGTGGTCTAATGAAGCTGGAAGCATATACTTTGATATGCAATAGTTGAGGTTCTATCGTAGGGCTAATATACTTGCATATTGGGTATGTGTGACTAGTTAGTTAAGACAGACTTGTATAAGATAGTTTCTATACTATATCGCCTCTTGTGGTTGTCTGAATGATCTAAATATCTTGGGCCCTAGCAAACATGACTTGGATGCTTGCTTTAGGGTAGCTTCCTTGGAAAGTGGAAACAATCCAGAAAGTCGTGCATCATTGGACTAGAGGCCTAAGGATGGTAGATGTCATTTAGAGAGGTGTTAATACACTTCTACCTCTCTAAATGTACGGCGATGTATAAAGGGGTATTTTAGTCATTACACCTGTAGGTCGAAGACTTTGCTAACGCAGCATTGTCCTTGGGTTAATATTTCCTTATGGTGATATTAGAAAAAATTTAAAATGCAAAATACAGCTATTTATATGGCAAGGGTATTTTGGTCATTTTAGTAGCCAATGCGGTGTGTCTTTTGGTCCCCAATATAGACCGTGAGTCCTAATTGAATATAGGCTAAGGAATTGATCTTAAATTAAATGGAATTTATTTTATTTAAGTAGCCTATTTAATTATTTGGCTAGAATAAAATAAAGGTCAATGGAGAGAGAGAATTAATTAAATTAGTTTGGTGGGTTAATTAATTCTTTAGGATTTTGACCCAGTTTGAATAATCAAAGATTAACCTGGGACTAAACTAATATAGGCCTGTTAATTAGACTAGTTTATTTAGGCTGAAAAATTAATTATTAATTGGACCATGTATTTGGTTCTAATTAGAATAATTAATTAAGCCTAAAAGGTTAAACTAAGAGTCCAATGGTCCAGTCCAGTTTAACCTAGGGTTTTTATTTAGGTTAAATAGGAGGATTGGTTTTAATGTTGTTTTTTGGACCGCCTCTTCTCTGTGTGTGAAAAATTGCCAGACGTCTCTCTCTCTCTCTCTCTCTCTCTCTCTCTCTCTCTCTCTCTCTCTCTCTCCAAGAAAGTTCCCTAGCCTTGTAAGTTGTTCTCCAGACGGAATTAGACAAGCTATATACTTGAAGATCGAGAGTTTGACGTTCACCTACATGCAAAGACGGAGTAGGAGACTTGTAGGAATTGCACCAGAGGTTTCCACTAGCACACCTACCCCGGTTGCGCACATTCCGGTCCAGCCAATTCTTAGAACGAGGAAAAGAGGTATTTTTTTAAACCTCAAAATCTGTGCAGAGCATGACCAGCACTGGCTAGGGCTACCAAAGCCAGTGCCGGCTCTGTTCAGTTCCCTTGTTCTTGAGTTTTTTCAGTTTTGTTTTGTATTCACTTCCGCTGCGTTCACTGTGTTTTCCGTTTCTATGCCATCACGTGTATTTAGAGAGGATAAAGTGTACTAACACTTCTCTAAAAGATATTTACCATCCTTAGGCTTCTAATCCAATAATCCGCGACTTCTTGAAGATTTTTGCTTTCCAATTATTCAAGTCATGCTCTCCAGGGCCCTGGATAAGTAGATCATTCGAACAACCACAAGAGGTGATATAGTCTAAAAGCTATCTTGTACAAGTCTGCTTTAACTAATTAGTTACATATACCCAACACACAAGTATTTTCGTCCTACTAAAGAACATCAACTATAGTATATCAAAATTTACGTTTCCAGCTTCGTCAGATCACCAACATATACTCAGGCTGTGGAGTGCAAGTCCACACTGTAGTAGTAGTCGTCTAGATTTCTACTGCATAGTACTTTTAGAAACTACTACTACAAGTTCAGTTCTGCATATTTGAAATACGCCTGTGTTATGAAATGAGAAGACTACTCATTGGCTAAAGGTAAGCCACTCCCTATTTAGAATTCATAACACAATAACCTTACTATGATGAGATCCCTATTCTCATCCTTCGGTTAAGAACAATAATTTATGTGTTAAGTTACCAATGGTCCATACCTTACTGTGAAAGACCTAAATTACTTAAACACAATGGGTTTTTTCCAAAAAAAATTGTGCACAAATTTAAGGAAGATTTCACAAGAAATTTTTGAGAAAAATACTTTTATTAATACAAGTCAAAATTATGTCTAAAATCTAGTCTAAGATGGCTTACATCCTATCAGCACGCATACCCAATCACCGAGCTCAAATTAAACCTTTTTTCTTCCTTGATTTTGCTTAACTGAAATCTTTTCATTTCGCTTTGTAATAGTTGCCTTCACCTTTTCATGGAGATTCTTCACCAATTCCACATTCTTGGCTCCCTCAAGGTTCATCCGTTCACCTATAGGCAAATGAACTAAATCCAAAGGAGTTAGAGGGTTAAAATCATACTTAATTTTAAAGGGAGAATAAAAAATAGTAGAATGGATAGTCCTATTGTAGGCAAACTCAATGTGTGGCAAGTATTCTTCCCAATTCTTCAAGTTCTTCTTGATAATGGTCCTCAATAGTTAGGTGAGTGCCTAGTCGACCACTTCTATTTGCCCATCCATTTGAGGGTAACAAGTTGTGGAAACAAAAGGTTAGTGCCAAGTTTATTTTGTAAAACCCTCCAAAAATGGCTGAGAAACTTAGTATCCCTATCTGATACAATAGTCTTTGGAATCCTATGCATCCTCACCATTTCTATGAAGAATAAATCTACAATATGGGAAGCATAATTAGTCTTGGAACAAGGCACAAAATGAGCCATTTTTTAGAACGATCAACAATCACAAATATAGAATCCTTACACCATTTAGATCGAGGTAATCCAAAGATAAAATCCATTGAAATATCAACCCAAGGAGCATTTGGAAAGGGTAAAGTAGTGTACAAACCATGTGAAAGTGATCTAGATTTAGCCCGCCTGCAAATTATACATTGGGAACAATGTCTCTCCACATCCCTTATTATTCTTTGCCAAAAGAAATATTCCTTAAGGATGCCTAATGTCTTTGTAACACCAAAATGTCTCATTAATCCCCCACTATTGGCCTCTTCAACTAGCAATTCCCTAATGGACCCTGTTGGCACACAAAGCCTTGCCCCTCTAAATAAGAAACTGTTATGCCTGTAGTACTTAGCAAATGCACGTTTCTCACAAGCACAAAAAATATCTCCAAACTCCTCGTCATTAATATACAAATCTTTAACATTTTCAAAACCTAGAAGTTTAGCATCCAAAGAGTTTAAAAGTTCATACCTTTGAGTTTGTACATTTGCAACCATATTTTCCTTACCCTTTTTGTATTAAATGACATAAGAAAATGTCCCAATAAACTTCATCCATCTTGTATGCCTCTTATTTAAATTTTGTTGTCTTTTAAGGCATTTAAAGGTCTCATGATCGGTATAGATCACAAACTCTCTTGGTAAAAGGTAGTACTGTCAATACTCTAGGATCCAAACAAAGACAAAGAGTTCTTCATCGTAAATTGAATAATTGAGGGCCGCCCCAAAAAATTTCTCACTAAAAAACGTAATAAGCTTTCAATCTTGGGTTAAAACCACACTTATCCCTATTTCACTTGCATCAGACTCTATTTCAAATGTCTTCTGAAAGTTAGGTAGGATGAGAATAGGATCTTGGCTCAATTTGTCCTTCAGGGTTTGAAAATATTTTTGTTGGGCTTCCTCCCACCTAAATCCGACATTTTTTTTCACTACTTTGGTTAGAGGGGCTTATATGGTGCTAAAATTATTGATGAATCTCCTATAGAAATTAGCTAGCCCATAGAAACTATGCACTTGGGTAATGGTGGTAGGAGTGGGCTAATCTTGGATGGTTTTTACTTTTTCCTCATCTACCTCAATCCTCTTAACACTCATAATATACCCAAGGAATCTAACTCTCTCCAAATAAAAAGAGTATTTTTTCCAAATTAGCATATAATCTATTCATTCGAAGAGCAACAAGCACACATAGAAGATGATTCAAATGATCGACAAACGATTTGCTATATATCAATATGTCATCAAAGTACACAATAACAAACTTCCCAATGAATTCCCTTAGAACATGATGCATTAAACGCATGAAAGTGCTAGGAGCATTAGATACTCCAAAAGTCATAACAAGCCACTCATACAACCCTTATTTAGTTTTAAAAGCCTTTTTCCATTCATCCCCTTCCCTAATCCTAATTTGATGATAACTGGATTTCAAATTAATTTTAGAGGAAATGTATGTACTAAACAACTTATCAGGCAAGTCATTTAGTTTAGGAATGGGATAGGATACTTAACCGTGATATTGTTGATAGTGTGACTGTTATGATTCGTGGACTCCTAAATGTGGAAAACATCCACGAATCCCTTCCGATGATCCAAGTAAATAATTAAGAAGATTGCAGATTTGTAGAATTACCTCTATTTGGTGTAATCGATATCCTTCGATTCCGATTCTGTCACTGTACGTGCTACTCGAACGACCACCAAATGCTGCAGTGTGCGAACGTCCTCTATCAGATACACACCGTGAACTCACTCGTTACCCGGGGAGTGCTAGTGCCTAGGGTTTGAGAGGTTTTTTTTTTTTTTTTTTTTTTCGATCAATGGAGGCACGAACATTCTCAACAAAACTTGCACACCTAAGAAGACGGCTAGGGTTTTCTTAAAACCCACTCCGAACCTCTTAGAGTCCAACCCTAATAATATCTTATCGTATTTTAATTTAAATTCAAATTAAATTTAAACGTATATGATAAGATTCTGCCATTATCTCAGTAATTTAACTAATTAATTTACCGAGTCAGATTCTTATAATCTGGACATCATCTAGATACATCGAATGTGGACATATTTCCAAATTCATTGTATTTGGTAAATTTTCTAAGTTCGATTGACTTAGACATATTTCCAGATTCATCGAATCTGGTCACCAGAAAAATAACCTAGCAAGTTCACTTATTATGTGACCTTATAGGTTCATTTAACACTGGCAGTGTGTCTAAATCATACGTAAATAGCCCACAAGTTTAAGCGGTTTCTAGCAAAATATTATAACTATCCAAGTTAAATGAAGATCGGTGATTTCTTTGAACCAAACCATAATTTTATATTTAGTCCTTTTGTCACACGATATCCAGATTAAGTATAAGGCACGGAGCATGTCACCCTTATTAAGCTTAATCAATTATTTCTTGATTTCATAGTAGACTGTTCAAACAAATGTTATCAATATCTTAGATTGATATATTTGAGCACGGCCATGCATTTTAACAGTCAACTTATCAAGGGGCCCATGGATATCTCTCCCATAATTGAGAGGGATAAATTCATTCACTATCAATCATATTCTTCTTGTTAATTTATTCTATATCCAACAGTAGTCTAATTTATTATCTGGTTAAAGACAACTTTAGACAACGTCAAAATACAGAATTTATCAAGTTGGAAACTATGATGAATTTAGGTCGAATGACTTTTAATATTATTATGGCTAGAAAGTACTTATGACATGTTCCGTGAAGTACTCTCACAGTGGGTCATGTCCAATACAATGTTCTCTAACATTTATTTATGTTTTGACTTGATATCACAAATATACATGACCAGTAAAACATAGCCGTCCAGTCACAAACATACTAATCTTAATTTATTATTGTTCCAATAATAATAAACGATCAGGGACAGATTTAGAATAGTCATTGTATTCATTGTTGGGTTTTACTATCAAGTCACGTACTTGATGACCACAAAACAGAATGCTCTATTCATGGAAAGGAAAGCCTCATATTATTATATAAAACATAACAACAATAGTATAAGTATAAATTGACTCTAGGGCATATCCCCAACAGTCTCCCACTTGCACTAAGACCAATTTAGCATAAGTCGTAATCTTATTGATCTGGTATGACTGTCATGTTTAGACGATGGGAGAGGCTTTGTCAGTGGATCTGCAACATTGTCATCAATTGATACCTTGCATACTTTGACATCTCCCCTATCAACAATTTCTCGAATAAGATGAAAACGTCTAAGTATATGTTTGGATCGTTGATGTGATCTTGGTTCCTTAGCTTGTACAATGGCTCCATTGTTATCATAATAGAGATCCACTGGGTTCACAATACTAGGAACTACATCTAATTTTGTAATGAACTTTTTAATCCAAACTGCTTCTTTAGCTGCAGCTGAGGCAACTACATACTCAGCTTTTGTAGTAGAATCAGCCACGGTGTCTTGCTTTGAACTTTTCCAGCTTACAGCAATTCCATTCAAACAAAATAGAAAACCTTATTGCGATCTATAATCATCTATGTCGGACTGAAAACTAGCATCAGTGTAACCATTTACAACTAGCTCACCTTCTTGTCCTCCATAAACTATGAACATATCTTTAGTTCTTCTTAAGTATTTCAGTATGTTCTTGACAGCAGTCCAATGTGCCTCTCCAGGATTTGACTAGAACCTACTCGTCATGCTCAATGCATATGATACATCGGGTCAAGTACATAACATGGTATACATGATAGACCCTATAGCGGAAGCGTATGGTATCTTGTTCATGCGCTCTTCTTCATCCTTTGTAGAAGGACTTTAAATTTTGTTGAGCTTAATGCCATGTGACATTGGCAAGAATCCTCCCTTGGAGTCTTGCATACTGAACCTTTTCAGTACCTTGTCAACATATGCACTTTGACTCAATCCAATTAGCTTTCTCGATCTATCTCTATAGATCCTTTTACCTAGAATATAGGCAGCTTCACCTAAGTCTTTCATTGAGAAACAATTTCCCAACCATGTCTTTACACTTGGTAGAATTGGGATGTCGTTTCCAATGAGTAAGATGTCATCAACATAAAGTACCAAAAAGACAATTGCATTCCCACTTGTTTTCTTGTAGACACAAGGCTCATCTTCATTTTTAATAAATTTAAATTCTTTAATTGCTTCATCAAAATGAAGATTCCAGCTTCGAGATGCTTGCTTCAATCCATAAATGGATCTTTGAAGCTTGCACACTTTATTAGAATTCAAAGGATCATCAAAACCCTTTGGTTGTGTCATGTACACATTCTCGAGTAAGTTTCCATCTAAGAAACGTGGTTTTGACATCCATTTGCCAAATTTCATAATCATAATATGCTTTAACGAAAAACTCCCACTAAAAGCATTTAAACTTTTGAAACTTCAACTTTTTGATGTTTCGTAGTGGGGTTAAATTTTTTTTTTCATAAATATTTTATTTTAATCATAAGTAAGCTTTGGCTTTAATCTTATAATTAAATAAAACTCAAATTTTAAATGAGATAGGCATCAAATGTCCCGGCTAACTTATCTCATATAATGTCCTAGGCCCAAAACCATTTGGATAGCCCAGTTAAATCAAACCATATCAACCATATGGAAAACTGTTTTCCATCGTATCTCACTTAGATAATCAAAAGCATCCTACTTTGGCAAGAATTACCATACGATGATCCAAGTAATAACAAGTGTTTGATTTTGGAAGGCATTTAACACTTAATTTTTTTTTAAAATAAAAAAATTTGATTGTAGTAAGCATGAAATAAACATATCAAATATGCATGCAAGACATAAATAAAAGTGACATAGCATGACCCATAACCTATGTTGATCATCACGAGCAAAGTGAAGATCAAGGTGGTCAATCTAGGTATATGAACTCCTTAAGCATTCTGTAATGACTTGAGCATACTCCTCCTTGGTTGTAAATATTGGCCGCCGTCTTCTTTTACAATGGATAGTAAAATTAAAATAATTCATATTCTAGGAAAGCAGTACAATTTTACAACAATGAAAAAAGACACGCAGGCCGTATTTAAAAATTACAACTTAAAACAACCAGAATGTAACCTGCCAATCACATTGGGATAAAACGGGCCATGCTATGCACTATTCAAACATAATCTACAACTACAATCAAAAACACAAATGAATAACACATAACGAATAGTTAGTCGGGGTTCCAAAGGGCAACGCCCCTGGCGGGGTCCAAGGGGCAGCGCCCCTGGCGGAGGTCCCGCTGGCCGGTCAGCGGGTGGGGGTCAAGGGGACAGCGCCCCCGGAAGGAAAAACGATTTTTCCTTCTCTCATTGAATAAGATTTCGCCTTCTGATTTTCAAATATTAATCAGATTAACATTCGGACCTCTTTGTGACCATCGCCGTGAAATTTCATATTACAGACAATCTGCGTTCTCCTTTAATCATATTCATACAGATAACATATTATCATGGCCGATTAATACAAACAAATCAAAAATATAAAATGATAGATTGCATGCTTACGATACCATATCATATTAAAACAGACCATTTTACAGACAATCTGCAACTAATCTGGTCTGATCAGGTAACTAAAACGCACATATTAAACCTAATTCAGGTAGTCTACATGCTAAGTATTCTAAAATCATAATCATGCGAACATGCTAATACACACCGTTTAAATTCACAGACACACATACACACACACACACACACACATATCATACATATCCACAACAATACGATTAACACAGATGAATCAACCTAATCGTTTAGCAAGTTGCACTGATACCACTGTTAGGATTCATGGACTCCTAAACGCGGAAAACAACCACGAATCCCTTCCAAGGATCCAAGTAAATGATTAAGAAGATCACAAGTTTGTAGAATTACATCTACTTGGTGTAATCGATATCCTTTGATTCTGATTCTGTCAATGTACGTGCAACCCGAATGATCACCAAACGATGCAGTGTGCGAACATTCTCTATCAAATACACACCGCGAACTCACTCGTTACCCGGGGAGTGCTAGTGCCTAGGTTTTGAGAGGTTTTTTTTTTCTGATCAATGGAGGCACGAATATTCTCAACATAACTGGCACACCCAAGAAAACGGCTAGGGTTTTCTTAAAACCCACTCCGAACCTCTTAGAGTCCAACCCTAATAATATCTTGTCGTATTTTAATTTAAATTCAAATTAAATTAAAACTAATATGATAACATTCTGCCATTATCTCGGTAATTTAACTAATTAATTTACTGAGTCAGATTTTTATAATCTGGACATCATCCAGATATATCGAATGTGGACACATTTCCAAATTCATTGTATCTTGTAAATTTTCTAAGTTCGATTAACTTAGATATATTTCTAGATTCATTGAATCTGGTCACCAGAAAAATAACCTAACAAGTTCGCTTATTGTGTGACCCTATAGGTTCTTTTAACACTGGCAGTATGCCTAAATCATATTTAAATGGCCTACAAGTTATAAGCGGTTTCTAGCAAAACATTATAACTATTCAGATTAAATGAAGATCGGTGATCTCTTTGAACCAAACTAAAATTTTATATTTAGTCCTTTTGTCACACGATATCGAGATTAAGTATAAGGCACGGAGCATATCACTCTTATTAAGCTTAATCAATTATTTCTTGATTTCATAGTAGACTGTTCAAACAAATGTTATCAATATCTTAGATTGATATATTTGAGCACGGCCATGCATTTGAACAGTCTAACTTATCAAGGGGCCCATGGATATCTCTCCCATAATTGAGAGGGATAAATTCGTTCACTATCAATCATATTCTTCTCGTTAATTTATTCTATATCCAATAGTAGTCTAATTTATTATCTGGTTAAAGACAACTTTAGATAACGTCAAAATACAGAATTTATCAAGTAGGAAACTATGATGAATTTTGGTCGAAGGACTTTTACTATTATTATGGCTAGAAAGTACTTATGACATGTTCCATGAAGTACTCTCACAGTGGGTCATGTCCAACACAATGTTCTCTAACATTTATTTATGTTTTGACTTGATATCACAAATATCCATGACCAGTAAAACATAGCCATCTAGTCACAAATATACTAATCTTAATTTATTATTGTTCCAATAATAATAAACGATCAAGGACAGATTTAGAATAGCCATTGTATTCATTGTTGGGTTTTACTATCAAGTCACGTACTTGATGACCACAAAACAAAATGCACTATTCATGGAAAGAAAAGCCTCATATTATTATATAAAACATAACAACAATAGTATAAGTACAAATTGACTCTAGGGCATATCCCTAACAGTGACAATCTACACATATACGCCATGTCCCTTCCTTTTTAGGCACCAAGAGAACCAGAACCTCACATGGACTTAGGATCTCTCTCACATGTCTCTTCCTAAGTAATTCCTCCACTTACTTTTGCAATTCCTTAGCCTTCTCCAGATTAGTTTTATAGGCCGGCCAGTTAGGGATGACAGCTCAGGGCACAACATCTATTTGATGCTCAATTCTTCTTATGGGTGGTAATCCTCTAGGAACTTCCTTTGGAAGTACATCTTCAAACTATTAGAGGATGGCTGCAATTTTATTAGGTAATGATAAAGTAGAATAATTAGTAGAAATATACAGAAGCTTTGCAAATAAGAAGAATAACCAGCTCCTTAGCTTCTATAGCTTGTATGACCTCACTCCCTTTTATAAAGTAGTTCACTCTTTTTTTACCTACCCTCTCTTGTCCTTGCTCACTTCTATCCATAATGGTCAAAGGCATTTGTCTTCCCATTGTTTCCCTCAACTCTTTCTCTTTCCTCTCTTGTTCTTTTCTCTCTAACTCTTATTTTTGTTTAGCATCATGTGCTCCCTTTTTCTTTTCTCTTTCCCTCATGATTCTATAATTTTTGTTCATCTCACTTCGGGGCATGGGGGTAAGAGTGAATTTTGACCCCTTCTTGAGAATGGAGTAAGTGTTCTTCCTCCCATCATGCTTCACATGTCTGTCATATTGCCAATGCCTCCTTAGGAGCAAGAGACCCTCTTGCATATGTAACACCCCACTACCTAGGCTCGCCAGGGCCGAGGATGTCACCCCGTCCAAAAGACAATGTGTCTTTATAACTAGGTCACACAAATAAAATAGCAGAATAAAAATAATAATTTCACTTAAAATTTATTACAACCCCAGAATAATTCCAAGATTAAATCCAAGAATTCCCAAAAGAAAAACAAATCCATAAATAAAATCATCCACTCTCAACTCCCCAAAGTAATACATAAAAATAAAAGACAACATTCTCTTCCAAGGCAGATAACACTAGCTACTTATCCCCACAGCAAGATCGACCTGAAATCATGGTAAAAAGGTGATGAGAAGGAAATCTCAATAAGTCCGTATGTTCTTTGGGTGTTCAGTGAAAATAGTTCGTGGATGCAAAGTGTGAAATCTTTATAAGAGAAATATTGGCAAGCAATAAGCATTAGTCAAAAGCAAGAATGGTGTTTTCCTCTTTTTGAAACCATACAAGTGCACAATAAAATCAACCACTCAAAAAGGTGGTCATAGGTTACCACACGTTGGGCCCCATAACCATACAACGGTCAGAATGCCATACTTTGTGCAGACTGACAAATGAAAAACTGGCAAGCAATGAATGATGTTCAAAAACAAGAGTGGCGTTTTGGCTTTCAAACCATACAGGTGCAATAAAATCAACCACTCAAAAAGGGTGGTCATGGGTTACCACACGTTGGGCCCCATGTCCACATGGTCAGAATGCCACATTTTGTGCAGACTGACAAAAGGTAGGTGATCGGCCTACCGGGCAAGATACTCCTCCTTCTCTATACCCAAACAACAACCGGGTGTCCATTCCGGTATAACAAAGCCACTTGACTGAAATAAAAACTGCTAGTTCGGACCGGCATAACTAAGTAGTACTGATGTTCCTATAAGTTGAGCTTATCTTCTGGAGGTGGCCTCCTACCAGAAGACTCACTCTTGCTCTTCAAATCTAGTACTACTAGCCTACTCTTATTAAGTACTCAACGTAATGTATCCCACTTGGGAAAAAATGAACAAAACATAGTTCCACTTGAAATGGCAATTAAGGTTTCCAAAGTTTGGGGCAAAACTAGTTTTAGAAAGAGTTTTAGGTTTTGAGTAAAACCGCCCCTTGATTTGCAAATAATTTATTTGTCTAAAATGAGAATGGAAATAATCCTCAATTGCCTTTACAGAAATGAGTGACCATGCGCTCTACATTTGGCTTGCCATAAAAAAAGTCATTTTTCATCAAATATGTTTTATGCAGGAGCTTACCTGATCCTTGCTCACAACAAAGGTCTCCAACAACTGACCTAACCCCGCATGGAGTAAATACAAACCACAATCAAACTCAAACAAAAATCCACTTTCACAAATAAATTAACTCAACTCACTACTACAACCATGATCCTAGTGTCCCAAGCTTTAAGGCCAAATAATAAATAAAAAGGTTTATAAGCCAAGGCTAATTTTGATATTTAAAATAATTAGAGTTTTGGGAAATAGGTACTAAAAAGTTGAAGATTTAAATCTTGCTAAAATAATTTAGAGTTTATTTGATGAAAAATCCTAGGTGGTACTAGGTAATATAATAATTTATTAATAATTAATTGCTAGAAAATAATTGATAATTAAAATTAGTTGCAAATAAATTTTAATGAGTCTTGATTGAAAGATACTGAATAAATTTTAGTAGGTTTTGGTTAAAAGATAACAATTAAATTTTAATAGTAAATATTTTACTTATTATGATTATTTTCATAAAAGGCTTTATTTGATATTATCATTTTATATATAATATCTATATATTTTATTTTTCTAGCAAAAACTATTATTTATTTGACTAAAATATCCTTATTATATATATAATATTCCAAATCTACCCCTCCTAGGGTTTTCGAAATTACTAGCCAAAAATCATAAAATTAAATATTTTATTGAAGAAATAAAATTAGCTTAGGGACAACTAGATCATGACCATAGTTCTATTGCTAACCACAATCATGAACATTTACAACCCTTTAATTCATCAAATCATCCAAATCATGCATATAAGCATAGATCGAACGATATCAAGACATGATCTAACCTTTTCTAGCATAAATATAACCATGGCTTTAATAATCAACCAAGAATATAAATCCTATTCATTATAGATGACATAATCTCTAGCATGCTTGATCACATACATCACTCAGAACATGGAGACATGCATTAAACCCTAAAACGTCATAATATCATCCAAGATAGATTATCACATGCACCAATCCCATCTCCATCATATACACACATTCATTCATGCTTCAATCTCAACTCATCACAACAACACATGCTTAAATCCTATTCATAATCCATCTCCTACCAATAACATCCTAGAGACGTGAATCTAGAATTTACAAGGAGGGTTGAAAAGGCTTACTTGATTGATGAATACCTTGAAGGAGTTTTGAATGGATATCAACTCCTAGAGGTCTAAATTCGTCCAAGGAAGATGAAGAAAGCATGGCTATTGGTGAAGAAGTCATTCGGCCAAGAGGGAGAGAGAGAGAGAAAAAGAGAGTCCATTAGCATGTTTATTCATATATATATTCATTAGAGATCAAGATTGGGGAAGATGAAGTTGTTAGAACAAACCTACCTTGAAGGTGTTCTTGAGTCTTCACAAAATTTCTGGTTTTTATCCAAACAAGAAAGTTGGATTTTGGAGTTTGATGTTAAGAATGGTGTGGATGGACTTACGGCAGTGAGTAGATGAATTTTGGAGTTTTTAGCAATGGTTTGAAGTGATTGGGGGAGGTATTAGGTGAAAGAAAGGAGTAGGTGTTCTTGATATGCTATGTGTTCTTGAAAATTGAAGGTAATTGAGAGGTTTCGATTTACAGCTACCGAAATTCTGGAGGATTAGGGCTGGTCGAATTGGTTGTAGGGTTTAGGAAAATGATTCTCTGGTTTGGAAGGGAAAAGGAAAGGCTAGTTGTTGAAATCCTTGAAGAATATTTTTAGGAAGCAAATTTGGAAACTAAATATTCAAGAATATATTTGATTATTGGAGAGCTTTTGGAAGTCTGCCATGGCCGAATTGTTGGGTAGTGTTTCAACTAGATGAATGCTGGTTGAGGGAGGCTAAGGGTGGCCAAAAAAAATGAGTGTAATGGTGAAGGGAAAGTCTGGTTGTTTGAGGTATATTTTATGGGAAGTTGTTAAATCATGGTGGTTGGAATTTTGGTATCCAAATTAAGGCATGATTGCAGAATTTTTTTTGGAAATCTTTTAGGCAGCCATGACTGGATTGTCGTGCAGAAGCTTGAGAAGGATAATGGAGTTCAGTTACTGAAGGTTTAAGGGTGATTTGGGCAGAAGAAGGATGGAGTTTTGGCTATGGATGAATTAGGAACCAAGGCTGGAAAATTTCTGCACAAGATTTCGCTGCTTGCTGGAATTTCTGGGCAGTTTTCGGCTGCCCTTTTCTAGTCAGTTTGCAAGGAGTTTGAAGGAGGTTTCAGGGGTCTTTCAAGGCTGGTTTCCATCCTTCTTTAGGGAGGAAAAACATGGCTAATGTGCTGAGCAAAAACTGAAAGAAAACAGTATGGTTTTGGACCTCCAAAGTTGCGAGTCTGCCCAGGAATTTTCCTGGTTTTGTACCATCTTTATGCAGTCCGAAAATGGCCAGAAAAATTCAGGATGCAAGCTGATCCACAAGGCCATTTCCTGGCAGCATTTGGGAGGGAATAATGGCTAAGAATTTCGACACCTTAAAGGCACAAGAAGCTGAAAAATTTCAGTTCATTCCAAGAAGGAAGATGAACCTAGCTAGAGGGAATTTTTAGAAAATTCACTAGAGGAATTTAATTCACTTGAAATCCTTCCCCCTCTTCCATTGCTTTGGTCCATAAGATGTCTTTTACTAATACATTTTGAACCTTCAAAGCCACAGCACCTTTCTGGAATTTTTGGAAAGAAAATGGCTAGAACAATTTGATCAAACTAATGAGTTGAGAAATAGGAAAAAATAAGAATCAAGAGGAAATGAATTCCCCTTAGGAATTTTGTGCAGAGCAAAGGAGTAGGATTTGGATATTCCTATCATGTCTCTCTTAGGACAACATCTCTACCCTACTGCCAACATATAAGGCCAAAAATGATACTTCCCAAGCAAAAATAAAATTTAACCAAGCTAAAGCTCCTATGATGGAATTTGAACCTAAGACCTCAAGAATTATTTCCAAAGCTCCAACCACTAAACCACAACAACTCTTATTCTTATTTTTCCCCTAAAAATATTTTCCTATTTAATCCTCGTGCTATCTCCCTTTTTCCACCTCAAGCAAAAATTACCATTTTGCCGTTCTTACTCAATAATCATAATCAAGCCCCCTGGACTATATAAAACAAATTCAATGCACATAAAATTATATAAAAATATATTTAAACATGCAATAAAATATTATATGTATCCCAACCCCCTTACTCCAAGGTTAGTTTTAACTGGGGTTTCACAGCATAGGCACCACATCATATAGCACATCACTCTTGTACTTCCCCATCTCAAAAGATACCAAGACATGTTTGTTAACCCTCAATTCCCTACTATCATTCAATCATTGTAACTTGTAGGGTTTTAGGTGTTTAATCCACTTCATGCCCAATTCATCAACTAAGCTTGCACTAATCATATTAGTGCAACTCCTACTTTCCACAATGACACTATAAGGGGTCTTGTTAATTAGACACCTTACGTAGAATATATTCTCTCTTTATTGATTGTCTTGGTCTGCAATTGCTTGAAAATTCAATGATCTTCTTGTGACTCAAATTAAGGAATACTCTTGGCCAACAACTTCTCCTTCATCACTTTTCTCATCTTTATTTTCTTCTTGATTTCTTTGGTACTTTTATCCTTCTTCTTCTTCGTCGATTGAGACTTCTCCATAGAGGTTAGTATACGTAGCCTTTTTGGTTGGACATTCATAGGAAATATGTCCATAGCCAAGACACTTAAAGCACTTGATGTCTCTATTCCATTGTGGCTTTTCCATGGCTTTTCCCTTGTCTTTGTTCTAATTTTCCCTAGGTTTCCAATCTTCCCTAAGCTTTTATCCTTCCCTTAGCTTGGTGTACTCTTTTTGGAAAGCTTTAGGAGCATCATCCTTCATAATTGGTATCTTGCTAGTAGCGTTCGAATTTGGTAGTGTAGGCTTAGCAAAGACCCTCATCTTTTGTTACCTCTCAATCTTCATAGTGGCATGACCTATATCCTCTAAATGGTTATAAGATTGCAAGTCTACTAAAATATCTACTTCCCTATTCAATCCTCCCAAGAAATTAGCCCTTGTCACTCTAGGGTCCTCATGGATTTGAGCCCTCATCAACATCACTTCTATTTCCTTATGATAATCCTTCACACTCTTGTTCCCATACTTAAGTAATTGAAGCTTTTGGTAGAGGTCATGGTAATAGTGTATGGAACAAACCTAGCTTGCATCATGTCGTTCAACAAGTTCTAATTTGCCATTATTTCTACTCCTATTTACCTTCTTTGAGCACTAACTTACTCCTACCAAACCAAAGCATACTCCAAAAATCTCAAAATAGCTAAGCTTACCTTTGATCTTTTACTATAGGGATGACATTCAAAGAATATTTACATTTTTCTCTCCCACTCAAAGTAGGCTTCAGGATCACTCTTTCCACAGAATGTAGGCACCTTTATTTTGATATGGTTTAACTCTCTCTTCTCTTCATTTCTTTCTCTCCTACTTCCTCTATTGCTCCCTGCTCTAGAGAGTTCCCTATAGGCATCACCATGTTCACCTTCATACCATTTATCAACTCTCTCAAACTCTCTTTCCAACGCCCTTAGGTTATTTCCACCATTCATTCCTTGGCCCCTACCTCATCCTCTTCGCATACTATGTCTTCCCCCTATCATTAGAGCTTGTTGGAATCCCCTAATAGAGTGTTCATCCCACTCTTCACCTTGTTAAACATTTAACGAAGGAGTACGAGCATTATCCTCCCTCATTCTAGAGCTAAGAGCTTCAAATCATTCTTAGCCCCTTCTTAGTGCCACAGTAGAAAATTGACCCAAATGATTTCTCAATCTTATTATCTCCCTTATCATATCTTCAAACCTACTGTGAATTGTTCTCATCATAGCATTTAAATTCTCTCGCAAAGCCTTATTATCAATTGGTTCTTCTTGTAGCCTACTAGGTCCACTTAGGTTAGGCCTAGGGATTTCTTTTTCATAGGACATGGTGATGGAATATTGAATGAATTATACATGGAAAATAGATTAGCAGTAGAAATAGATCATCTCTTCATTCTCTTGTATGTTTACTCTCAAAGATAGTTACTCTACACTCAGGTTTACCCTCTTTAGCTCTTCTTGATAAAAATCTTACCCTCTTGCCTTTCTCTCAACACTCAAACTTTCTTGTTCAATTTCAATTCTCCCCAATAGCTAAAGATTTAGTCGAACTAAGTGAGTCAATGAAAATTAATGGACTTTACAATTAGAGGGTCTTAGGAGAATTTCAACAAACACTTGTTCGGCACCTTAAGCAAACAAGTTTTCAAGTAACAATTTCAAGTAGTGAGGACTCAATTGACACAAGAACAAACACTAAAAGCATAAAGAAGCAATTTCAGCAAGATACGAACAAGAATTAGTAAGAACGAAGAAACAAGGACAACTTGTAAATAGTAAAAATAAAGAATAAGATAATCACAAGTATGTAATAGTAAAGGTGAGTTCAATGAGCATGGATGGTAGGGGCTAAATTCATCAATAATTTTCTAGTTATTTGATGATATTTTTGTGATATATTAGATGTAATAAATAGTCATATTCCTTCATATATGATATTTCACCCTTAAAAAGGTATTTTGGTATTTTATTATAGAAAGAGGGCGAAAATGACGAAAAAATTATCGCCGAGCAATACCCGCCCGGCACCGACCGTGAGGAGCATAGCCGGCGCCGGCCCAATATTAGAATAGGGGAGATTTGAGGAAAAGAAGAAGAAGAAGAAGAAGAAGAAGAAGAAGAAGAGCACCTGGCCGCCATTGAGAACCACAGTCGATGTAGGCTCCACTCTGCTCCAATGCGGCGATTTTTCCTATTTTGTGCGGATTTGAGAATTTCCTAAGAGTTTTAGTATTTTTCAACTTGTATTCGACCTAGAACTCTTAGTGAATGAATTTTGGCATCTTGGGAGCATATTTAAGCAAGAAAATCACAAGGAAAACATATGAATCCAAGGATCAAAGCTGCTAATCAATCATAAAAAAATGAGATTCATCAATCAAGGGATATTATTCAAGAAGGTCTTCAAAGAGAAGAAGGAGGGCTTGTCGATGATTTTTTTCTTTTACCTTTATTTTCTTTTTCTGGAATAATGATGTAATTAATATTTTTATTATAATTTGACATTATTTTAGGATTCATAGTTTTTAGGTTAATTTAGCTATTTGATCAATTTGCTATCATTCTTTGTATTTGATTATTTGTTATTTTTAGAGAATTCATGAATTTAGATTTGCTTCTAATGGACTTAGGAAACAATGTTAAGAGTTGATTTAATTTCATTAATTTCATATTTGTTATCTCTTAATGGACTTGGGAAATGAAGATAAGAACAAAGAACAGAGGTAATCAAAGATTAGTTGATTTCACCTAGAGTGTAGGGTTGTTAGTTAATTTCAAGTTCATTATCACCTAGAGTATAGCGATAATTGTTGAAGGATGAGTTTAATGCATCTTTTTGGTTATGTTGGTTTGATTGGAAAATCTACTAATTTAATCATGAGATAGTGAGTTTGTGACTTGGGAAATGATTGGACTCAATTACAATTCCTTCATGATGCCAAGATGATAATTAATTGTGATTTTTGCTAAGTGATTCATTGTCATGACTTCAAGAATATTTGTCTAAATTGCATATTCTTTCATCATTGAGTTGTAATATTTTTCTTTATTTTTCTTTTTATTCTCTCATCACTTTATTGGGTCGGTTAAATAATGAATGAATGGTAACTAATGGTAGTTATTTCTTGAGGATCGATACTCGTTAACTTCTTATACTATACTTGCGATGAGTATATTTGAACATATGTGTAATTTGGGGATCAATATTTTAATTAAAACTTGGCTAAATATGGATTTAAATTTGAATGATTTTTATATACCCAAATCATACACATCAAGTTTTTAGCACCGTTGCCGGGAAATAATAGCATGCAAGTTTGGATTTTTTTGATTTAACCATGTTTATATGTATGTATATTTATATGTAAATATGTATATATATATATATATATATATATATATATATTGTAAGTAAAGGCCAAATCATGTTATGTATAATTGTACCTTAATTCACTAACTTGATTCAATAATGTACTATGCATGTATGACACTAACAAGCTACCAAATGTAGGTAACATGGCCAATTGGAACATAGGGTCGTACCCTAACAATTCTCAAGAGATGATACCTCAGCTGTTAGACACAATTACTCTAGAAGGGGTATTGGAAAAATTTACCACCTATGTGACCCAAAGATTTCACGAAATAGATAACATGCTGGCCAAATTTTAGGAAATTATTCAAAACACAGAGAGACAAATTTGGTTTTTTAATAGATCTAGTGTTAAAATCACAAGAAAGGTTACCATTGGGGTTGGAAACTTAGGAGGATTCAGCCACCATTATATTGCGCAGTGATAAGGAGCTATGTAATTCCAGCAAGGAACCGACACCAACTCAAGAAGACAGGCCGGTGTCGGTCCCTCTCAGTGCGCTACTCGAAACACAAACTAAAGATCCAGGTTTTCAACCACCTATTCCTTACCCACTGGAACACAAAAAGCAAGAAAGGGTGTACAATTCGATAAGTTTTTAGAAATTTTTAAACAACTGCACATAAACATTACCCTCAATGAGGCTTTGACATATATTCCCAAATATGCCAAGTTCCTCAAAAGCATGCTTATCAATAAAAAAAAAAGGTTGGAAGAATTGTCCATTGTGATTTTAAATAAAGAATACTTTGCAATCTTACAAGATCAACAAAATTTGCCATGCAAAGAAAAAAATCCTGGGAGGTTTTCAATTTCTTTTTTTGTTTGTACTCTTACATTTTGCAATGCATTAGCAGATTTAGGTGCTAGCATTAACCTTTTTCCATAAAAAATTTTCAAGAAACTAGGCCTAGGTGAGCCCAAGCCTACTAGGATGAGTATTTAACTTGCACATAAATGTATTAGCTACTCTAGGGGAGTAGTCAAAGATGTATTGGTCAAAGTGGATAGATTCATATTTCCTATAGATTTTTTTATTCTTGATATGGATGAAGGTTATAAAGTTTTCTTAGTCCTAGGCTGACTTTTTCTAGCTACTGCTAAAGCTTCAATTGATTTTCATGAGGGAAAGTTAACACCTAGGCCTAAGACAAATTAAAGCCTTAAAAGGTCTTTACAAAATGTTTAAAATAGGAAAAAATCAAAGAAAACACAAAAAATCACAAAACAAGGGTCTAGGCCTCTACATGAGCTAGCGCTGGTTTAGCTAGTTGAACTAGCATCGGTTCATTGCTGGCTACAAACAATTCCCAACAGTTCATAGCCGGCACCAGTTCGTCGTTGGTTGGCTTTTCTTCAACCTTTCTTCCTCCTTTCATGCTGGCTTGAATTTTTGTTAGGGTTCCTCTTGGATAGTCATCAAGTTAAGCTCTTGGCTATATTTAACATCGTTGCAAATCTCCTCCATCCTCAAACATCGTTGTATCAGCAATTGAATATCACCTTAGAACCTTTTGGTCCTTGATTGACACGTAAATTCTGGGTCTATAAAAATTATTAAATTTAAATCCATCCCATAGTCAAGTTTTAATTAAAACATTAATCCCAAAATACACATATGAGCAAGTATACTCATCGCAAGCATGGTATAGGGAATTAACAAGTATTGAACCTCAAATGAACAAGTACACACTAATCGCTTTTCATTCATTATTTAACTGACCAGATAAAGTGAGAAAATAAGAAAGAAAAAAATAAAAAATATATATATACAAGTCAAGAATGTGATAATACGCAATTTAGACAAAAGCTCTAGAAAACATAATAATGAATCACTTAGCTAATATCACAATCAATTATTATCTTAGTCGCATGAAAAATTTAAAATAGACTCACTTCGTTTGCAATCCATGAATCACTATCTCCTAATTAAATTGGTGAACATATTTTGTCTCAACTAACTTATTCAAAAGATACATTAAAATCAATCCTCATATAAATCCCTATGTTCTATGTGATTTAAAACATGAAATTAGTCAATGAATTCATATTCTATCAATCATCAACCAACCTTTGATTACTAATGTTCTCAACAATTAACCCCCTTTTCAAGCAAGTAAGAGATAACAAATATGAAAGTACTTAATTGAAGTCATTACCAACCCCCTTTTTCAAGCAAGTCAATAAAAAAATCCAATCAACCAACTCCGCAAGAAAAATAAGTAATCAAATCCCAAGATGAATAATGAATTGATCAAAATACTAATTTATTCAATAAATCATGAATCCCAAAAAACAATGTCAAATTACAATGAGAATATTAAGTACATAATTGCTTAAGGAAAAGAAAACAAAGATAAAAGAAAGCACTCATAGATAAGCCTCATTCTTCTCATTTGAAAACTCTCTTGAACCCTCATTGAATGGTGAATCTCTCCCCTCTTGTGTTTGGAATTTTTTATCTTGGATTCACTCCCTTTTTCTTGTGTTTTCTCTTGCTTTTATAAACTTCTTTGATGCCAATTCGTTGCTTAAGAGGTCTTCGTCGAGTAGGAATTGGAAAATACTGAAATTATTGGAGAATTCCAAAATTCGTACACAGAATTTTTGCACTCTAAAATAGGCCTAGTGCTGGGTTCAGTCGACCCACCTAGTGCCAAGTGTGTTCTGTTCTCTCCCTGAATTTTACTTTAGTTTTCTCTGGCTAACAAGAGTGCACTTGGCACCTAGTCGACTGGCCATACTTGGCGCTAGGTGTGTTCTGGAAAATCTCCATTTTTGCTCGACTCAAATCTATACAAATTCATCAAAAACACTTTCTACAAGCAAAATGTTAAATAGGAAGGAATATGCCTAGTTATGACAACAAAAGTATCTCAAAAAAACCTCAAATAACAAGGAAAATAATGATGATTTTAGCCCCTATCAATTCTCCTACACTTGAACTTTTGCTTGTCCTCAAGCAAAACACTGTAACCATAAAATTCATCAAGAAAACACAAGCTTTTTCTTATACCAAAAGAAAAGTTTTTAACATAGCAAAGATTATAACTTCCCTTCAAAATTTAGATAAAACTCTTGTCATTCACACCCTTTCAAACCAATTCAACTTTTAAATAGTTGACAAGACATCACAAAACTCATAAAGTCAAATTAATCAAATATATACCTTAGTCGAAGAAAATTATTTCACCCTTCAAGTAAAAATATAGATAACATCAATCACACAAGTTTAGCTATCTACCAACTCAAGCATTATAAATTCAAAAATTACAAAACTCAAGTCATGATGTAAGGAAAATACTCTTATTTTTTTACTCTCTATTTTTTTTTTCAATAACTTAGGGAATTGATAGCCTCAAATGCATAGATTTCTTTTCACACACTGTATTAGCCCCCTTTTAATCATCACTCATCATTTTTCCAACAGCTTACCTCTCTTTTGCTTTTGGGAATTCATAACCTCAAGAAAGTGGATTTCTCTTCACTATCCATATTGGCCCCCATAATCAAGCAAAAGTAATGCTTTTTTATCTTTCAAGAGGAAACAACATTCATTTTTTCAATATTTTAACTCACAAAAATTTTCCACAATTCTCCATAATCTTTCCTCTCAAAGATCGTTTATCAACTCACATTCCTCATCACAATTCAAAGCTAAGCAAAATTTAAACCCATAATACGAAAGTTAGCCAATAAACTTTTTCCATATTTATCATATCTTCCATATTCAAACTAGATGAGTTAAATAACATTCAAACACTATTGCATAAACAATATTAATCAAAATTATCAAGTCTTGACAATATCCGATACAGTAAACCAATTTCATAAAAATCCACTTAATAAATGAAAAAAAAAATCATATCCAAGTAAGAAAAAGAATTACAAACTTGCTTAACCAATGAAAACCACAAAAAATTTGAAAAATGTCACAAAAATGATATGGACAATATTTCATTAACATCATTCTCCCTCCACACTTAAATTGGACATTGTCCTCAATAGCCAAAGATATAACAAGAAAAGGAAACCAAGAAGACCAAAATACATAAAGAAGAAAAATAAAAAGAAGAAAGTAGTTCCATTACATAGTAGGTCCACCATGTTTGAATCCACCACATGGAGTAGTCATTAGAAGAGTCACAAGAGGTCCTAACGTCAAAATAAACAAAACAAAGAAAACATAAATCTAGAAAAAGAAAGCAAAACAAAGTAAAAGAAAAGATAACTAAAAGCTAGGAAAGGTCATTAAAATTAAAAAAAAATAAATAACAAAAAATAAAATAAAATACAAGTGCAAAGAGTAAATCAAGAGTCATTATCATCATCCTCATTATTATCATCCTCATGAAGATCATCGGTTGCCTGACTCGAAGATGCTCCCGTAGATTCTTGGATCAAAGTTGCTAACTTCTGATATTGGATATCCTGGCATTGATGAATGTCTATAATGGAGTGTCGGAGTTGAAAAAGGACAGTCATTTAGCTCTCTAGTTGAGCCTCTACTCGTGCTTCAAAATCAGTACGAGAATGAGAACCAGTGGCACGAGTGAGAGGTCTAGTATGCTACTCCTCCTTTTCCTCATCATCAGGGGAAAGCTCCACCATCTTAGGGTGCTGTACCTCAAAAGATTTTTTCCATCGCCTCTCCCTCTCATTATAGTAATACCCACACTGAACTAAAGTATGCTCAGTTACTAGGTCTTGGTAAGTAGTGCCATCTAATCTCACTCCAGAGTCTCTTAAAATGCCCATAATAACCAAAGGAAATATAGGGGCTTTGGCAGATATACCAGAGTAAACAACCTCTCGGATGGATTGAAGAATAATGGGAGCAAGGGAAATAGGTTCCCTCTTCCTCATCTTATCCAAAATGTAAAGATCAATGACCCTAAACTCATTGAAGCCACTAGCCTTAAGGTAAACATTGAAAGCAACGATGTATACTATGGCACACAATTGAGCCTCAAGTTATTATTTAAGTAGTAATGATTTTATCCTATTTGCCCCTTTCTCCACACGTTCAAACTTGCCCTTATAGCACTCATATCCTAGGTGGGCTCAGAAAGCACCTTTTGGTTATTATGGTCTACAACAATCCATTTCTTCTCATCAGGTACTACTACAATCCTGGCTAATCTAGCCCTCTCAAACTCAATGAGAACCCCTTTTACCGTGGTAGAAATAACCTGGAGGTTATTTTTCTTCCAATCCTTCATATTAGCATAAAACTCTCTTACTTGCACAGGACAGTAAGAATCTTCCATTCTAGTGATAGGCTCCCACCCCAATTGCCTAAACATAGTAGAAAGCTCCAAAGAATTATCTAAAAAAGGCTTATAATACTTTTCTACTATAATCTTGTAATGTTGGTGATTTTAATGCCAAATTTAACAAATGGGGTCATAGAATTGGGTAGACTGAGTAGGTAGAGGCTCAAAAGAATGTGTAGACAAATATGCATCCTAAGCTCTTTTAGCCCCTAGTGCTAACCCCTTAGGTCTTCTCGACATGATGGAATGATGAAGAAAGGTAATGATATGATCTTGGGAAGCACCAAACTTTTGGATTAAACTCAAGAACAAGAAATCTACCAAACCCAAACATAAGAACACTAAAATGTTAAAAAAATTAATACTTTTGTGATAATGTGAATCTAGCCTACTTCAAAGACACCTTGACACCCTAATCTAACTATAGATTAGAACACCATATATAGAAATTTGAAGGCACCTAACTCAACCCTATCAGACACACTAGGCAACCTAACACATAAGAATAGAAATGAAGTTGAGATTATTCCTTAAGATTTAGAGACAAGATCAAATGTGAGTCTAAATCTTTGGCTTGGTCTTAAAAGGAAGAACTAAGGAGGAATTCTCCTCTCCAAGAGTTCAACAATCTATTAAAAAATCTAAAATTTGAATTCCATTACAAAGAGGCTATAATGGGGTATTTATAAGCCCCAAGTTGCCCTAACTAATTAGTAAACAAAGCATGAAAATTAGATGACCTTAATACAAGTTTTTAAGCCCTATTACACGTCTTAAAATAGGTTAAAATATATTAAAAGTGGTGGAAATCTATTTCGGAACAAAATAAAACAAAATAAGAAAATTCAGTAAAACTGTGCATGGCCCGACTGGACCCGGTGCTGGGTCCAAGTCTGCCTGGCGACTTTTTTTTTTTGCTAAATTGGGGCCGACCCTGGGTCCTTCACTCTCGATTGGCACCGGGTAAGCTCTGGGAGTCCTCTCCTATTTTTTTACACTTCAAAATTTACTCATTAGACCTCCATTTCATTTCTCTATGTTTCTTTGATATTTCAAATGAAACGCTAGTCGTCTTGAGCCCTTTTTGATACTCATTTGGACTTCAATCCTTGTTTGAAGGTTGGCTTGATCCTCCACATCGATTATTACTTTGGTTGTGCATCTTTTGGCCCTTTCTTTTCCATCCATCTCTTAACAATCTTTTTTTACCTAGGGTTGTTGAATTTGCTATCTTGAAAACTCCATTGATTCCTCTTGAATGTTGCTCTTACCAATGGCACAATGAAGTGTGATTTTGTCCTTCTTCCCTCTTCTTGAAAATGGCCTTCATACCTAATTTGATTCCTATCCTTTCGCCCTTCTTGAGGATGATTCGTCCTCAAATCAATACCTACATTACAATTTAAACAAGTTATTTTGTGTGAAGATAAAGCATTTGGCTCTGGGTCCTCAACAACTCCCTTGTTTTCTCTCTTCTCAACCCAAGCCCTCAACCTCTTTTTACCTCCACTCATTTTCTTTTCCTTAACCTCTTGTTTGGCTCTCTTTTGCATCACATTACTTTGTATTTGCCTCTTTCCATGCTCTTTTACTCTCCTCTCTTCCTATTTTACCTCAAACTTTTTTATCTCATCCCCCTTCTCATTTAGCTCTCTCTCTTTTCTTTCGTTTTCTTTTCTTTCACTCTTCTTTCCTTCTTTTTTCTCTCTCATTTTCCTTTTTTTTCCCCTCAAAAGATTTTGATCATTTGTAACTCCCTGGGGGACATTGGAAGCAAAGTAAACTTCTTTCCCTCTTTGCTTAAGGCATAAGTGTTTCTTCTCCCATCGTGCATCACCTCTCTATCATACATCCAAGGCCTTCCCAACAACAACTCTCTAACATGCATGGGCAGCACATCATAAAGTACCTCATCTTTATAATTCCCTATGCTAAATATAACATTAACTTGTTTGTTTACCTTCACCTCACCACAATCATTTACCCATTGAAGCTTGTATGGCTTAGGATGCTTCATGGTCTCTATACCTAACTCTTCCACCAATATAGTACTTATCACATTTGCACAACTTGCACAATCTATCATCATAATACATGGTATTTGATAGATTTTACACCTTGAATAGAAAATGTTTTCCTTTTGGAAATCATTCATCTCCTCAACAATATAAGAACCGAAGACTCTACTAGCACACCAATTAATGAATTTCTTTGCTCAACCCTTTTTCCCCTTTCACCATCTAATCCCTTTTTAGGTTTTGTGACCTCCCTAGAAAATGGTGTTGGTGTTTCACTTTTCACAATCTTACATTCTAACTCTTTCTTTTGTTGATGTGAGCTCTCTCCCAATTCATAGTTACTTTGTGAAACCCTACCTAAAGTCAATCTTAGAGTAAGGGGGGTCCATATGCATATCATATTATTTTGCATGAATATATATATATATATTTGAATGATTTTATGTGCTTTAGAATTATGATTTATAGGTTAAAAAGCTTAGTTATCCTTATTGAGTAGAAAGGGTAAAATGGTAATTTTGCTTGAGGTCAAAATAGGAAGATAGCTTGAGTATTAAATAAGAAGAATATTTGGATGAGAAAATAAGAATAAGAGTTGTTGTGGTTAAGTGGTTAGAGCTTTGGAATTAATCTCTAAGGTCATGAGTTTAAATCCCATCATTTAATTTTTTATCATGATTATATTAATTAAGTTTGAATTTTTGTTTTCTTGCATTCCATAAAAATAGGAATGTTGTCCTAGGGAAGACATGGAGAGAATGTCCTAATCCTATCATTATATCCTAAAAAGAATTCTAGAGGAATTCTTGACCTTTTTATTACCTCTAGCTTGTCCTAACCTTTTCACCAATTAAATTTGTTCAAAATTTACCAAAATTCATGTTTTTAGTTCCAGAAAATTCAGCAAGGATTCTTGGTCTTTGAATTTCGAAAATGAATCTTGGAGGTTGGAGATTTAACTGAAAATAGAAGAGGAGTTAGGGAAGGTTCCCAAGAGAAATTAATCTCTATAGTTGAGCCTTCAAACTCCACTCCATAATGTTCATATTCTCCATGAAAGAAATCTTGAAATTTTTCAGATTCTTGAGCAACCTAACCTTCGAAAATCTCAGCCATCTTTCTTACTCAATTGCTACCAGATAAATGGCCAATTTATTCAGCTTGAAGACTGAAATTCCTGTGTAAAAATCGGACTGCACAAACTAGGAAAAAATCTGGGCAGTTTTTGCTGCATAGCAGCCTGAAATCGACGCTATTTCTTCTGTCTTCAAGCCAGCAAAATTCTTATGCTTTTCCTCCATAAAGAAGGCTGGAAGCCAGCCTTAAAGGACCCTCAAACACCTCTCAAGAACCCCTGCAAGTCGGGCTGGAAAATTATAGAAAACTGCACAGAAAATTACAGTAAAACATTCGAATCATAACCAGAAAATTTCCAGCCTTGTTCCCTTCAGGCCTTGGCCGAAAACCACCCTCAAACCTCTATAAATTAACCCTTGTTCAGCCATGAACTGAACACCATTATCCCCTCCACTTACCTTGCACAATTGGACTCCATACCCACACCTCAAATTTCTCATACAATCACTCCATTCAAACATCCATTTGAATTTCAAAATTTCCAGCGTTTGCTCCATGAAAACAGCCTTAGATTAGGCTTCATAACTAGAAATTCCTCTGCCATTGAGCTCAGACTTTCTACCAGCCTTAAAGCTCTATCAATCTTCATTCATTTCAACAAAACACAGCAATCTAGCTGGCTCCATTGCAGCTCCAAGAAACCTCCATCAATCAAACACCATTAACATATCTTCTACCTCAAAACACTCCTCAAATCCCTCCATTTGAATTTAAAACAACCATATTTTCTCTTCCTCTTTAAGCTGAAAACCAAAATCCCTGAACTCCATCAATCATTCGGCCAACACTCTCCAGAAATTCACCCAGCATTTTTCCTCAAAATTCTCTTCATTTTCACCAAGAACACACACTACCTTTCTTTAAACCAAAGACTCCTCTAAACACCTCCAATCCCTCTCAAAAACTCCAGAATACTCCTACATACTCCCTAGAGTTCATTTCTAGAATTTATAACATCAAATCTCAAAAACAAAAATTGGCATTCGGATCAAAACCAGTTTTTCCCTTTGAAGTCTCAAGAACATCATCAAGGTAACCAAGAACAACTTTTTTTGTTCATCTTCTTCCCTTCAACCTTTAACATATCATGCTAATGCTCTCTCTCTCTCTCTCTCTCTCTCTCTCTCTCTCTCTCTCGACTGAAATAGTTGTTACAACCATGGCTATTTTTTTTCCTCCTCTCTTGGACAATTCAAGACTCTCAAGCGCATGGACCTTCTTAAATCTTCATCGAAGTAATCATCAACCAAGTATTTCTCCTTAACTTTTCTATTTAATTCCGAATTCATGTCTCTTAGATGGTGGTATGGAGGATATTATATGAATGGGGGATTGAGTATATGCATATGTATAAAGGGGTTGACATTGCAGCATGAGAATGGATGATCATGATTAAGCTACATGGAATTCCTTGAGAATCGATGTATTTTCATCATGTCTTAAGAAATTATGAATGTTTAAGCATGCTAGATGTTATGACACCTTTGGTGAATAGGATTTTTATGTTCTTATTTTCATTGAAGTCATAAGTATGATTATGCTTAGTAGAGATTTGGCCATATGATAGTAGGTATGGATTTAAACCTATGTTCATGAATAGATTAGTTTGTTGATTGATGTTGGAGAATATATTCATGAATCTTGTTAGCAATAGGAAAATTATGATCATGATCTTGTTGATCCAAGGCTATTTTAATTAGTAAATTTTATTACCATAATTAAAATTATTACTATATTTTTCCTCTAAAAATTTCGAAATTCCTAGGAAATTTTGGAAATGGGGTATTAAATGAAAAATTGATATTTTACTAGTCGAATAAATAATATTTTTCATTAAAAATAAAATATGTATATGTATAATAGTAAATAAGATCTTTTTATATAAATAACAATAAATAAAATATTAATGACCATGTAGGCCTATATTCATTAATATTATTCATATTAAAACTTGTTTGTTATTGATTAAACAAAAATTTAATATAATTCATTTATTACTAAATATTTATTATCTATTAAAAATTAATTAAAAATTAATTGTAATTTATTAATTATTTATAATAAAACTATTTTTTTAAATTGCTATTTACTAATATTTAACAATTAAACCCTAGTTTAATTATTAGCAATAGTACAAAAGATTTATTATTTAAACCTATAACTTATTAGTAATTATTTTACAACCCCTAGTCATTTTAACTTATCAAGTTAGACTGATTTTATAAAATCATTTATCATCTAGCCTTAAAGCTTAGGACATTAGGGTCATGATTGTAATAAATTGAACTAGGATTATTCATGTAAGCGAATATAGCTTCAGTATAACCTTATGTCTTGTGTTTACCCACGGCGGGGTTAGGTCAGCCTTGGAAGATTTTTGAATTTGAGCAAGCAAAGGATCAGGTAAGCTCCTGCATAATTTGAAGACAAAAGATTACTATGGCAAGCCAAATGCGATGTGTATGGACACTCATTTTGTAAAGGTAATTAAGGACTATTTTCCTTTTTATTTCAGTAAAACAAATCATCTGAAAATTTAAACAAGCAGTTTTGCACAAATACTAATCTCTTTCTAAAACTTGACAAGAATTTTAGAAACCCTTAATTTCTATTTCCAAGTAAATCAATGCTTTATCAATTTTCTCCCAAGTGGGACAATCAACGTTGAGCTCTCAATAAGGGTAGACTACTAGGACTAGTCTTTGAAGGGTTAGAGTAAGTCTCTCAGTAGGTGGTCATCTCTAAGGGGTGAGTCTTTCCCGGATAGGATGCCAGTCCAATAGGTCATGCTGGTCTGAGCTAGCAAGTTTCAGTCATGTGGACTGTGTGTTTTCGGAGTGGACAACCAGTAAGTTTGGGTATAGAAAAGAAGGAGTATCTCACCTGGTAGGCCGTACACCTACATTTTGTCAGTTTGCGCAAAGTGTGGCATTCTAACCGTTATATGATCATGGGGCCCAACGTGTGGTAACCCATGGCTACCCATTTGAGTGGTTGTATTTATTGTGCACATGTATGGTTTGGAAAGTAAAACACCACTCTTTATTTTCAACATTTATTTAATGCTTGCCAGCACTTTCTCTTATGAAAATTTTCCAACTTGCATACATGAACTATTTTGCCTGAAACACTCAAAGCACACACGGACTTACTGAGATTTTTATCTCATCACCTTTTATGCCATGTTTCAAGTCGATCCTGTTATGGAGATGAATAGCTAGATTTGTTGCCTATGCTTTCAAGACTTTATGTTATTTTTCTTATGTGTTGTTTTGAAAGATGGTAGTTATCAATTTATTTTGGATTTGTTCATGTAATTTTTGGGTTGTAATAAGTTCAATTTTAAAGTATTGCTTTTATTTTCTTTTGTGTGACCTAGTTATAAAGACCCCTTGTCCTATGGACGGGGCAACATCCTCGGCCCTGTTGAGCCTAGGTAGTGGGGTGTTACATACTTAAACTATATTTGGGACCTTCATCTATAGTGCATATTTATTCCTCATTAACCAGATCATTATCATGCTCAACTCCTTCTTTGTTATCCCCATGTTGGTCTTCACTCCCTTGTATTAATGGACTTTCCCCAACTTCTTCATGTTTTTCCTCACTCCTTTGATTTTGCAATTCTGTTTCTTTAGCTTTTTCTTCAATCTTCTCTTCTTTCTCAATTTCTTGTGCTCATTTTGTTCCCTCTTTTTAACCCTTTGTTCCTCTCTATTCCTTTCCTTATTTTGTCACATCTCAAATATTTTGTTCAATCGGCTACATTGCAAACTAAAGGACTTCTAATGACAAGTAGGTGAAGTGTGTTCATAGATAGAACAATACTCACAAGGGCTTACTTCACTTCTTTGTAACTCATCCTTACTTCCTCGACTTTTCCTTCTTGGACAATCACACGTGTTATAGCCATAATCCAAACAAGTAGAACAACCACAGTCTTTCTTTCTTCTCAAGCTACTCTTGGAAAAATTTTTATGATGCACTCATTTTCCTTTCCTTGGATCTTCTTGGACATTCATAAGATGTGTGTGTATAGCTCGAACAAGTATAGTACCCATACTCCCTCTCTTTTTGCATTTGCAACCCATTCCATGAATATTTTTGTGGTCCTTCATTATGTTCTGCCAAATAGCCCATGCTCTCATAGTAATTCTCTTCATATCTCCAATCATACTCATTATTCCGACAACTACTTCTGGTTGAACAAGGTTTTTCATAGTAATCATATCCCCCACTTTTATTCCAACTAGCTATAGTAAACTTTGCTTTTAAGAGAAGTACCCAAAAAAATTTAAATAAAAAAATACAAAAGGAATTTCTCACTTCACTCCCTCACGTGTTTGCACTCTTTTAATGACACTCTTCTCTCATGTATACTCTCTTTTGGCTTGTATCAAAATAAGCTCATCATCTTGCCTTTTCCACACTCTTAATTCCACACTCAAATTCTTCCCAAAGTCTCCCAATTCAAAGGATTTAGTTTCACTAGCTAAAGCCAACTAAAATCTAAGGGTTCAAGAAAAAGGACGTTCCTAAGAAGAAATGAGCTATTACTAGATGGATAACAAGAATGAGACTCAATCAATCAAGAATTTCAAGTAATGAGTTGTCACACTAACTCCAGGATTTCTCAAGAAGATGTGTAGTGACAACACTAGTCAAGCACCACAAGGATTCAAATAAATGAGGATACTAAGGAATAGGACTCAAGGTTAGCAACGTTCAATTTAATCCCAAGTATCTCAAGAAGATGTCAATCTAAATATTTAACCCATCAGAAACAAGAGATATATCAATTAAGTTCAATGGAAGTGGTAAATGTAAGCTAAGAACCCTTAAAAGACTTTGTAAAGACAATTAAGCATTTCATCAAACACTTGCAATGCAACTAGTTCAAATGAAGATTTGTAAATGTTAGGATGCGATTAACCTCAAGAGTTCAATTTGATGATCAATCAACTCACTCAAAATAATGATCACACAAGAAGTTAATAGCTTAAAGAGTTGAATTAATATAAACCAAGATGCACCAATTTGTTTTCCAAGCTATTAGGCAATTCACAAGAAAATTTGCTACTAACAATTAGAAAGTTTAATTGCACAAAAATCAAGTTAATAAGCAAGAAAATCTATAGGGTTTCAATAAACAAAGCTTTGGTTATCATATAATCACATTCCTAAGTCATAAGACCACACATCAAGTACTTGGTGTGCAACCTCGTAACTAAAGGTATTTCAAAATTTTCAACCTTATAACCATTTCAATACTCAAAATTCACAAGCAAATTTCATTCTCAATGGTAGATATAACATCAAGGAGCAATTTCACAACAAATAAATGCCCAAAACTAGAGCTTAATAACTCATAAAATCAACTCAAAGTTGAGTTACGGGATTCAAATTTGCAACAATGGTTTAGATGAGATATCCACCTTGTTTGAGCACAAAATCGACAAACATTATGCAAAAGATTCCTTAAACTTTATACCAACATATGTGATTAATTTAACATCAAGTTTATGGCATAATATTAATTTACAAGCATTCCAAAATAACACAAAAATAAGTCATGAAAATTGCAAAAATTTCACCAAGCTCTTCAAGAAGATTGTAGCTTTTCCCAAACAAAGCTGTGTTAATAAGAATCAACATAATGCCTACTCTAATAATAGTTTGATATGATCTTGGGAAGTACCAAACTTGTGGATTAAAGTCAAGAACAAGACTCAAGAATTGGTCACCCAATCCTCTACAAAAATGCCCACAAATAAGAACCTAAGGTGATTTAACAACTAGAACCAAAATTCTAATACGATTTGGCGAACTACTTCAATACCTAAACACCCTTAAATCTACAAAGAATTTAAGAACAAGTGGGATGGAGAAAAGTAGGCACCCTTCGAGGTTTCCTAACAAGAACACTAGGTAAGAATAAATCTACCCAATACCTAAGATGAAGAAATAAATAAGATTAACCTAAGGATTTTAGAGACATTAAACAAAGGTGAGTCTAATTCTCCTCTCTAAGAGTTCAACACTCTATTTAAAAATTTGAAATCTGAATTCCATTAAAAGAGGCTATAATAGGGTATTTATAGTCCCTAAGTTGCCCTAACTAATTAGGAAACGAAGTATAGAAATTTGATGGCTTTAATACAAGTTTTTAGGCCCTATTACATGTCTTAAAATAGGTTAAAACATAATAAAAGTCGTGAAAATTTATTTGAGAACAAAACAAAATAAAACAAGAAAATTCAGTAAAATTGCGAATGGCTCAACTGGACTCGGTGCCGGGTCCAAGTCTACCCGGCGACTATTTTTTTTTTTCTCCATATTAGGGCTGGGGCCATGTCCTTCACTCTCAAGCGGCACTAGGTAGGCTCTGGGCATCCTCCCCAATTTTGTTGCACTTCAAAACTTGTTTCTTGGACCTCCATTCCATTTTTCTATGTTTCATTGATCTTCCGAATGAAATGTTAGTCATCTTAAGCCCTTCTCGATACTCCTTTGACCTTCAATCCTTGTTTAAAGGTTGGCTTGATCCTCCACATGGATTGTTCCTTTTATTTTGCGTCTTTTGACCATTTCTTTTCTATCCATCTCTTCACAATCTTCTTAGACCTGGGTTTGTTGAATTTATTGTCTTGAAAACTCCCTTGATTCCTCTTGAATATTGCTCTTACCTATGATACTATGAAGTGTGATTTTGTCCTTCTTTCCCCTTCTTGAAAATGTCCTTCATGCCTAATTTGATTCCTATTAGGTAATAGAACAGAAAATAGGACTCCCTTAAATTCACTCTTTACAACATAAATAAACACAACTCTTAACCGTCTCACTCTCACCACAAATTTCAACACAACCAACATCTCAACTCCCCAAGATAACCAACACATTATACAACAATCTCCTCCAATAAACCTACAAGAAATATAGCCATTGTCCAATTCCAAACACAATATCAATAATCATGATCAAATCACAATGCTCAATCGCCACCAATTAACAATGTAAAACTCATTATCCCAATGCTAAGTTCATCATGAACAATTATCATATATCTAAGTAAACTCAAAATTACACCTAACGAAGGTAAGCTCAAGAGTTTCCAAAAAGATGTAAATCATGAATGGAATTAATCATATATCATTGTCAATTATATCTCCATGCTAATGAAACCTCAAAGAAAGCAATATCGGCAGTCAAATCATTCAACCAAAAATACACAAGATTTTTTGCCCAAAAATGCATAGAAAAATAGCCAAAATTCCAAAGAAGAAATTAAACAATAGAAAGTGTTGAAAAATCATAGTAAAATAATCTCCAATGTGTGGACAATGATCCTATGCAAAATGATTGAAGAAATCGTGCACTAAATGGAAGGATTGAAAAATGGGTTTTGGAAGAAAATATTGAATTTTTCCTAGTTTTAATCCAAAACTTCAAGAATAAAGTGAGGATTTTGTGTATGGAAGGTGTTTTGGAGTCGAACCCAATGATGGGTTGAGAGAAAAAACGAGAGAGATGAGAGGGTTTTGAAAAAAATGGCCAAGAATGGCCGTGAGTGTTCTTATGGCCGATCGCACTTGGCGTCAAGCTAAAGGACTGGGCCTGGCACCGGGCCGTACAGGCCCAGTGATGCGTAAATTTTGATTGTATAAAAATCATCAAATTTAAATCCATCGCTTAGTTAAGTTTTAATTAAAATATTAACGCCAAAATACACATGTGAGAAAGTATACACATCGCAAGCATAGTATAGGGAATTAACGAGTATCCATCCTCAAGGAAACAAGTACACACTAATCACTTTTTATTCATTGTTTAACTGACCCAATAAAGTGAAAAAATAATTAAAAAAAAAAGAAGTATATACAACTAAAAAATGTAAGTTTATACAATTTAGACAATTATCCTAGAAAACATGAGACTGAACCAACTGATGAGACTCCGCTTCATCATGAAGGTCAAGATCAAGGAGGGGGAGGCATGGCCATTCAAGGACCAGGGCCGGCGACGATGACGAATGAAACTAGACCAAAAAGAAGGCCTCCAAAGGATGGCCGGCAATGGCTCCAAGTAGCCAAACCGATGCCGTCTCCATTCTGTTTAACAAGGGCTTCATCCGATTTTCGAACGTTGAAGGCAGTCCACAACTGGCGCCGGTTGTAGTACCCAAACCTGCACCGGTTCCACCCTGGCAGCCAATGAATGCTCTGCTTTTTTATGTTTTCTCCGATTTTCTTTAATTTTAAGTGTTTATAAAGACTTATTATGACCCTAAACTGTAATAGAATATCAGGTATTACTTAGCTAGGGTTAGGATAGTATAAATAGCACCTTTAGTGATTTGAAAACACAATGCACCACACTTTATTTCAAATTGAGAGAGAATCTTGAGAGGCCCTAGCGTCCTTGTTTCATCTTGTTCAAGACCAAGCTTAAGGGTTAGTCCTCCTTTTGTAAGAGTCTCTAAATCTTTTAGATAATCCAATGTTGTTTTCTTTGAATAGGTCTTAGTTGCGTTGTTCTTCTAAGGTTTGTTTGAAATTCAATATTTGGGTACCTATCTTCTCTATTCTATTTGTTCTTGCTTGCCTTTGTTGCTTCAAGGATATTAGGGTGAGAATATAGTAGAACTTTCTACTCATCTTGAGGGTCTTTGAGGATTTGTTCTTCAAGGGTTTGAAAAAGTGTAGATAGTTAGGTTACTTTATCCTTTGTCACAAGAAGAAATCTCTGTTTTGGGTTCCATTTGCTTGACTGAACACACAGCCACCAAAAAACACCCACAACACCAAGAAAAACCACCAAGAATTCGTATCAAATAGTTTGGTATCAGAGCAATGAAAAGCTTGATTTCCATCAAAGCTTGAAAACAAGAAAAGGAGCCCTACAAAGTGAAGAAAAGAGAAAAAAATAGAAAATCCCGTAACTCAGAAAATTGCTCCAAAAAGGTCTTGAAATTTTTGCCATATCTTGATTTTACTATTGGGAAATTACTCCTTTATGTTATTATAATCCTTGGGAACAAATTTGTCTTGTGTTTGTGTTGAAATTTGGCTTGAATATGGTTGAAAATTCTGGTTGTTCTTAAGTGATAAGTTGCAGCCAAGGTGTTTGATAAATGTTCCATGAAAGTGTTTTTGGCTGTAATTGGGAACTTTGAATCTTGATTTCCATTTCTTGGGTTTTTGAGACTTAGTATATCATTCTATTATTGATATTCCATGTTCATTGAACTTAATTTTACTATTGCACATTTGTGACCATCTTGTTCTTCGTCATCCTAGTTTTAGTTGTTCTTGTTTCTTTATTCTTGTTAATTCTTGTTTGTTTCTTGCTTAGAATTATATCTTGTGCATTTAGTGCTTTTTATTTAGTTGATTGAGTCCACTTTTTCTTGAAATTCTTGACTTAAAGCTTGTTTGTTTGAGGTGCCCAACAAGTGTTTGTTGAAATTCCCCTAAGACCCCCTAATTGAAAATTTCTCTTGATTTGTGTGTTCACTTAGCTGGACTAAATATTCAGCTATTGGGGAGAGTTGGGATCGAATAAAAAGGATTGAGTGTTGAGGAAAAGGCAAGAGGGTGAGCTTATTATTAAAAGAGCCTAAGAGAGCAAACACGAGCGTGGAGTGAACAACCTTGAGAGCCAACACACAACGAAGCGAAGTGAGGAATTGTTTTTTTTTTCTTCCTAATCTCTTTTGTTTTGCAGGTTCAAGTAAATAAATATTCTATCACCATAGCCTATGATCAAGAGATCTCTAGGCCTAGCCTAAGTGGCCCTAGTGAACCTCAAAAGGAACCAATTGATGCTAGGGTTTTGCGTGAAGACTTGCAAGCTATGATAAGGACTATGTGAAGTGGGTTCTAAAACATGAAAAGGGAGTTGATAAATCATCTTGGACAATCTTCTACCATTGCACAAAGGAGAGGCCAAGAACGATTTGAAGTATCTAGCCCAAGGATGAGGGAAAATGAAGCCCATACTCCTCCATTAAATGCCCAACAAGGGGAAGAGTGGGATGAACACTCTATTGGGGGTTTTCAACAAGCTTCTATGAGGGGAGGAAGATATGGCTTGAGAGGAGGAGGAAGAAGGGGCCAAGAAAGGAATGGTAGGGACAACCCAAGAGGGCTAGAAAAAGAGTTCGAGGGAGTTGAAGATGAAGGATTGACATTCACAGAGCATCCAAACGGGTATGAAAATGGAAGAACAAGAACATGAATAACAAAGTATGGCAGCATCATGGTGGGATGAAAACATACCTCTTGGAGCCTTTAAAACTTGAAGAACATGGTTGAATGATTTCAAGCTCAAGAACAGCATCTTCCTTCAACGTCCAGTGTACTGCATCCATGAACACCAGTGAAGCTTCCACTGTCCATCTCTGATTCTTTCTTCTCCTCCGATGGAATGCTAGCTTTCCAATACACAGAATATGACCGCTGCCTAAATCCAGTCGGTGAGCACACAATTTAGGAAGAAGAAATGATCACTCAGTTTTTTTCTCCATGTCTTTCATTGGTTTTTCCTTTGCACACCTCCACTGGTTTTATTGTCTCAGCTATTGATAGACAAACCAGAAGAAGCAAACCCAGTGAATCGATGACCCTTGATATGACCAAATCCAGAAGCCAGAAAATCAAGGGACACACTCTCAGTTGGCTTCCTTTGGTTTTAAAACCAAAAGCAAGTGAGGAGAAAAGATAGTACGAGAGAGAAAGAGCTAAGAGTCACCGGGAAGAAAGAAAATATTTTTATTTTTTTCTTTTTCCTTTTATTTTATTTTTCCACACAGAAAGCCAAGAGTCATGAAACCAAAAATAATTATTTTGATAACAATAATATTCCCGGGATTTTATACCCGAATATTATATACAAAATAAATTTTGGCTTCATCCTAAACTCTTCTAAACTGTGTCCGGAAAAATCCTATGGTCTAGGCTATTGAGTCAAAATAATATTTATTACTTTTCTTGGACCCGAAAAGTCCAAAATAATAAACATTAATTATTTTTCTTGGGATTAAATAAATAACCCAATAAATAATTAATTAACCCAAATGAACCAAAAAATAATTAATTATTAATTATTTATTTCTTGGGATTTAATTAAATAAATAACCTAATAAATAATTAAGTAATAATTAGTTTTTCCTCTAGCTTAAGTCCCGGTTAATTTTTTAATTTCAAACTAGACCCAGGTCCTGAATAATTAAATAACCAATTAAACAAGATAATAAATTTTTTCTCCATTTATTTTATTCCAGTCCAATAATAAATTAAACTTCCTGAATAAAATAAAACTCTCTCAACTGAGATCATTTTCTCAACCCAAAAATTAATTAGGACTTATGGGCTATTCGGAGGACCAAAAAGACACATCGCCTTGACTACTAAAATGACCAAAATACCCCTACTATATAAATAGATGTATTTTTCATTTTAAATATTTCCTAATATCACCATAAGAAAATATTGACCCCAAGGACAATGCTGCATTAGTAAAGTCTTCGACCTACAAGTGAAATGACTAAAATACCCCTCCACACATCGCCGTACATTTAGAGAGGAAGAAGTATACTAACACCTCTCTAAAGACATCTACCATCCTTAGGCCTCTAGTCCAATAATCCACGACTTCCTGGAGTGTTTTCGCTTTCCAATGGAGTGACCCTAAAGCAAACATCCAAGTCATGTTTCCCAAGACTTTGGATATTTAGATCATCTGGACAACCACCAGGGGTGATATGGTGTAGAAACTATCTTATACAAGTCTGTCTTAACTAACTAGTCACACATATCCAACATACAAGTATATTGGCCCTCCGACAAAACCTCAACTATAGTATATCAAAGTATATGCTTCCAGCTTCGCCAGACCACCAACCTATACTCAAGTCATAGAGTACAAGTCCACGCTGTAGTGGTAGTAGACTAGGTTTCTACTATATAGTACTTTTAAGAAACCACTACTACAGGTCCTGTTCTACGTATTCGAAATACGCTTATCTCATGAAGTGAGTGGACTACTCACTGGCTAAAGGTAAGCCATTCCCCACTTGGAATTCATAATATAATAACATAAACATGACAAAGTTCCCATTCTCATCAATCGGTTAAGAACAACTGTTTAGTGTTTAAATAACCCATGATCCATACCTTACTGTGAAAGACCTCCATTCACATGGATCACTTATTTATACACAATTGGTCTATTCCAAATGAAAATGTACACAAATAAAGAAAATAAATTCACAAACGATTTTTGACAAATAAATTTTTTTATTAACGTATTCGATATTTTCCATCAGAAAACTAGTCTAAGAGGGCATATTTCCAACAATCTCCAACTTACACTCTAAGACTAGGTAAGTCAATAGATGCCCACCCCAATGGCGTCTAAGTGTCTCTTGAAGACCCTCAGCCAAAGGCTTGGTGAATGGATCTGCTAGATTGTTCTCAGGCAATCTGTATCACCACCATATCCCGTCTCTGGATATCTCGGATCAAGTGGTACTACCTTTCTGTATTCTTCCCCTCCTTATAGTTCCAAGGTTCCTTTGAGGTACCTAAGAATATGCTTTACAGCTTACCAATAAACCTCCTTAAGGTTTAACTAATATATGCTAACTAAGCCTATGGCAAAGCAGATATCTGGCTTAGTACACAGCATGGCGTACATCAAACTTCCCACGGCCGAAGCGTAAGGAATCCTACTCCTCCTGTCCTCTTCTTCTTGAGACTTAGGACAATCCCTTTTGTCACAAGCCTAGCAATGAAGGTTTTCACCTTCCCATCCACTCACCTCTTCTCTTGTACACCCACTTACACCTAATGGGTTTTATCCCTTCAGGTGAAGCTACAAGATCTCAAACCTGATTGAAGTACATAGACTCAATCTCGGCTTTCATTGCTTCATGCCAAAGATTGGCAACGGCATTAGCAATTGCCTCCTCATATCTAGTGGGGTCTTCTCCTGATGGTCAGAGACCAACTCAAAAGCTTCTCCATACCATCTATCTGGAACCCTAGACACTCTCCCACTGCGACAAGGCACCATTTGTGCAGGCTCTTGAGGCTGTGCCTCTTCTTGTTCCATAATTGGGTCAGAAGAAGTTGCTTCCGAAGATAACTTCTCCTCGAGTTCCAACTTAGTTGAACCTCTCGTGGAAATACTTTGATCATCCTCTAAGTATCTAGCATTGGCACTACCCAGTACCTTCCGCTCCTTAGGATGATAGAAGTAACCACCATTTGTTCCTTTTGGATACCCAACAAAATAGCATAATTCTGATCTTGGTTCCAACTTGTCTCCCTTTATCAGTACATAAGCTGGACAACCCCATATCCTGAGATGATTCAGACTTGGCTTACGTCCAATCCACATCTCACAGGGAGTCCTAAGTACTGATATGGAAGGCACCAAGTTCAGAATATATGCCGCCGTTTTCAAGGCATATCTCCAAAAAGATACTGGAAGAGTAGCATGAGACATCATGCTTCTGACTATTTCCATCAATGTCCTGTTCCTTCTCTCAGTTACTCCGTTCTGCTGGGGTGTCCCCGACGCAGAGAGCTGGGATACTATCCCATGATGTACCATGTAGTCCTTGAATTCACCTAGGAGGCACTCTCTACCACGATCTGATCGTAAGGTCTTGATTAATTTACCTGTTCGACGCTCCACTTCAGCCTTAAACTCTTTGAACTTGTCAAAAGAGTTAGACTTGCGTCTTATCAGGTAAACGTAACCAAACCTTGTACAATCATCTGTGAAAGTGATGAAGAACTCAAAAACCTCCTCTAACTGGTGTAGACAATGGACCACACATATCAGTGTGAGCAAGACTCAATACATCATTGGCATTATCCGCCTTAGGGATAAAAGACATTTTTCCCATTAGGCAAGATTCATACTAAGGCTAATTCTCCAATCTCAATGGGCCCAAAAGCCCATCATGGATTAGCCTCCAAATCTTAGTTGAGTGGATGTGACCCAACTACAGATGCCAAAGATATGAGTTATTGATATTGGTCTTTCTCTTCTTAGTTAAAGGTTCAGATTGAGCGTTATTTAATTGATTATTGATAGGGTTTAAATAGAATAGATTTCCATACATGTGCCCAGTATATAATATTTCTCCATATCTACTAATAGAAATACCAGAATGGAAATATTCAAAATATCCTTGATTTATAAGTTTTGCAACTAAAATCAAATTCTAACGAAAACCAGGTACATATAAAATATCTATTAAAACCACTTTATTATCAATCAAAAATAAGATCCAGCTCTCCCACTACAAGGGCCCAGACTTGTGCTCTATTTCCCACGCGTAATCCATGTTCACCCTTCTTGAGTCTACTTATCTTTCTAAACCCCCAGAAGGAGTTACAGATATAATCAGTAGCTCCTGAAACAATAATCCAAGTAAAAGTTGATCCAACCATTGATATAGACTCTAGATAGAAAACATTACCAGTGGGGTTTTTCTTGGCTTGAAGATCTGGACACTCCTTTTCCCAGTGTCCTTTCTTCCCTCATTTGAAGCACTTGCCTTTCAGTTTATCTTTGGGCTGGGTCTTGGGCTGGGCTACTGCATTTCCCTTCTTCCTTTTGAACTTTCTAGGCTTAGACCCAATTCTTGAGGAAGAGGCCTTAGTAATCATGGCCAATGAATGTGGCTTTATGACCTGCTCTACTATCTGGATTTCCTTCATCAACTTAGTCAAACTCATATATTGAACTGACTAAAAAAACCCGGTTGAGACTTGAGAACCATATCCACTTGGCTCTCGGGGTCAATGATAGCCCCTAAAACTTCCGCCTCCTCGAAAGCAGCAATCATCCTGAGTATATGCTCACTAACTGATGCTCCCTCAGCTATCTTAGAGTTTATTATAGTTCAAAGAACCTCCTGCCTTGCGGGCCAGCTCTTATCTGCGAACATAGTGACCAATGACTAATGTCATATGCAGAAGCTATGTGCTCGTGTTTAGATTGGAGCACATTAGACATGGAGGCTATTATATAGCAACGTGCCATTTCATTAGCCTTCTTCCATGCCTTTTCAGCCTCTCGCTCAATGTCGGTGGAACCTTCCCCGATCACAGTGTAGGTCTCGTAAATGACATACCTATACTCTCCGGCTGTGAGTATTATGTCCAGGTTCCTCTTCCAGTCCACATAGTTTGGTCCCGTTAACTTATTCTCACGGAGAATAACGGCCAAAGGACTAAACACCCCCCCACCATTTTCGAAAAATCGAATAATAAAAGAAAGGATTTAATTTGTGAAAATAAATTTGTGTACAGAAATTAATTTTGCTCTTAGGAAAACTGACATAGCTTCTTTGGAAGATTAACAGTTCCCTAAGCTAAGTGTAATAACCACCACAAATTAATTTCCCTTCTAGGTAATAATCTAGAGAATAACTCCATCGTGGGATGGCCGTTTCCTCTCTGCTTCCTATGGACATTCCCCGCACTATAACCTCCAACGTGGGCTAGCCGATTATAGTACGTGTCTCAGGTTATTAATTACATCCGTCTATTAGATCTAGATCCTTATGGTATCCCCACCCTATACGGGTTCAATCCCAGGGTGACGCGAGGGGATCCACGATCTCTAATGAGAACCGTGATGGAAACCGTGGGGCCGTTGGAACCCCTCTCCCACTTAGCCTTTTACCATAAAGTTTTCTGGAAAAATATCCTTTTGAAATTTCCATTAAGTTTTCCTTTAATTAAAAAATAAAATATCCAAATCCATCAAAATCTCAATATCAAGAATTATATCCTTTAAGAAATTTTTCCATGGACTAATTTTATTTAAGTTAAAACTTGATGATTTCAAAAATTTTCCAATTAAAACTTTCTCGAGACTTTGGTCTCAATTTTATTTAACAAAACAATTTTGCTTGTGCAAAATAAAATAAAATGGCTTCCTATTTTAACTTACAAAATTATCTAAATCTAACATATTTTCTATGCGTAGGATTAAATCATTTAAGAAAATAACCAAAGATTAATTTTTGTCCAAGTTAAAAATAACCATTTAATTTTTTTCAAGAAAAAAAAAGTTTTCCTTGCATAAATATTCCCAAAGACTTTGATCTTTGAGAAACCGTGCACATAGGTACACAAAATAAATAGCATGCCAGAAAACAGTAAACGTTTTCATGCTTTTCTATTTTTAAACTTATATGCCCAAATAATAGAATTAAACACGTTAATTAATTAATTAATGATCTTGTTTAATCCTAAAATCCTTTACTAATATTTTTCAAGCAAATATATTCCAAGAATATAAAATTTTGTAAAAATATTAACTTCGCCTAGTATGGGACCCAAATTAAAAAAAAATTTTACTGACGGTCCACTGCACTCGCCGCACCGGATCCGGGCTCATTTGGCCTGCGGACCACCACACCGGATCCCCAGTTGCCACGACCCGTGACGCCGCCCGCTCGCCCGAGAACCCGCGTCGGCACCCGAACCGGCCGGCCACCCCCGCGCACGCGCCACAAACGTGCACGCTGGATCCGCGCCTCGACCCGTGGAGCGCGCGATCCGGCCCATTTTGTCTCTGTCATTGCCCCGCGAGCAACCCGCGTGATGATCCGTTTTCGCACGCCGGAACCGCTACATGACCCGCGCAAAATTGAAGTTTCAATTGCAAACCATCGGCTCAATTTCACTGTATCACGGCTCAGCTCCAGGAGCTCATTAGACACGGCTGCAGACTCAAAAATAGTGACGGCTTCGTTCGCGGCTCGACGGCTTATGAATAGTTCTTCTTCTCCAGAATGAGTTATGCGTCTGTTTATTCTGCGTTTTTTCTGCGGTTTCACTTGCAATAGCTTCTTTGGACATATTTCATTCATAAAACTCATCCAAACCAAAACTACAACCGCCTATATTCATTTAAATTGGATTTACACGATCCAATCAACTAAACCAAATTTAACAAAATACTCTGTGAAATTTTACAGTACACACATCCCATACCATAAACAGTGAAGGATCACATATTTAAGCTCCAAACAATGTTCTTCTCCATTTTTATTAACTAACATGCTCCCTAAGTCAATCCAATCTATGCTCTGATACCACTTAAAGGATTGACATTCACAGAGCAAGCAAACGGGTATGAAAATGGAAGAACAAGAACATGAATAACAGAGTATGGCAGCATCATGGTGGGATGAAAACATACCTCTTGGAGACTTTAAAACTTGAAGAACATGGTTGAATGATTTCAAGCTCAATAATAGCTTCTTCCTTCAACGTCCAGTGCACTGCATCCATAAACATCAGTGAAGCTTCCACTTTCCATCTCCGATTCTTTCTTCTCCTCCGGTGGAATGCTAGCTTTCCAATTCACAGAATATGACCACTGCCTAAATCCAGTCGGTGAGCACACAATTTAGGAAGAAGAAATGATCACTAAAGTTTTTTTCTCCATGTCTTTCACTGGTTTTTCCTTTGCACACCTCCTCTGGTTTCATTGTCTCAACTATTTATAGACAACCCAGAAGAAGCAAACCCAGTGAACCGATGACCCTTGATATGAACAAATCCAAAAGCCAGAAAATTAAGGGACACACTCTCGGTTGGCTTCCTTTGGTTTCAAAACCAAAAGCCAGTGAGGAGAAGAGACAGTACGAGAGAGAGAAAGAGCCAAGAGTCATCGGGGAGAAAGAAAATATTTTTATTTTTTTTCTTTTTCCTTTTATTTTATTTTTCCACACAGAAAGCCAAGAGTCATGAAATCAAAAATATCTATTTTGATAAAAATAATATTACCGGGATTTTATACCCGAATATTATATACAAAATAAATTTTGACTTCACCCTAAACTCTTCTAAACTGTGTCCGGAAAAATCCTATGGTCCAGGCTATTGGGCCAAAATAATATTTATTATTTTTTTTGGACCCGAAAAGTCCAAAATAATAAACATTAATTATTTTTCTTGGGATTAAATAAATAACCCAATAAATAATTAATTAACCAAAATGAACCAAAAAATTATTAAATATTAATTATTTATTTCTTGGGATTTAATTAAATAAATAACCTAATAAATAATTAAGTAATAATTATTTTTTCCTCTAGTTTAAATCCCAGTTAATTTTCTAATTATTCAAACTAGACCTAGGTCCTGAATAATTAAATAACCAATTAAACCAGATAATAAATTTCTTCTCCATTTATTTTATTCCAATCCAATAATAAATTAGACTTCCCTAGAAATATTGCATTTTAAATATTTCCTAATATCACTATAAGGAAATATTGACCCCAAGGACAATGCTGCATTAGTAAAGTCTTCGACCTACAAGTGAAATGACTAAAATACCCCTCCATACATTGTCGTACATTTAGAGAGGAAGAAGTGTACTAACACCTCTCTAAAGACATCTACCAACCTTAGGCCTCTAGTCCAATGATCCACGACTTCCTAGAATGTTTCTGCTTTCCAAGGGAGCGACCCTAAAGCAAACATCCAAGTTATGTTTCCCAAGGCCTTGGATATTTAGATCATCTGGACAACCATAAGGGGCGATATAGTGTAGAAACTATCTTGTACAAGTCTGTCTTAACTAACTAGTCACACATACCCAACATACAAGTATATTGGCCCTCCGATAGAACCTCAACTATAGTATATCGAAGCATATGCTTCCAGCTTCGCCAGACCACCAACCCATACTCATGTCGTAGAATACTAGTCCATGCTATAACGGTAGTAGACTAGGTTTCTACCATATAGTACTTTTAAGAAACCACTACTACAGGTCCTGTTCAACGTATTCGAAATACGCTTATGTCATGAAGTGAGTGGACTACTCACTAGCTAAAGGTAAGCCATTCCCCACTTAGAATTCATAACATAATAACCTAAACATGACGAGGTTCCCATTCTCATCAATCGGTTAAGAATAACTGTTTATGTGTTTAAATAACCCATGATCCATACCTTACTGTGAAAAACCTCCATTCATATGGATCACTTATTTATACACAATGGGTCTATTCCAAATGAAAATGTACACAAATAAAGAAAATAAATTCACAAACGATTTTTGACAAATAAATTCTTTTATTAACATATTCGATATTTTCCATCAGAAAACTAGTCTAAGAGGGCATATTTCCAACAGAAGAATGGTATGAATGGGAGCACATTGAAGCCTTTGAGGAACAACATAGTGGAAGGGGCCATAGAGGAGGTAGGAGAGAAGAAAATAATGAGGAGAGGGAGCATGAGTGCAGAAGGAGTCCAAGTTTGCTACAACAACTAAAGGGGAAGGAAAAGTCGCAAGGAAAAATGGGAGAATCCCAAGCCTTTATAAGCATAGTACAACAAAGGAGTAGTAGAGGATTAACTTGTAAGATTTGTTGTAGTTCAAGGCACACAATGTTTGATTGTCCAAATAAATTGGCATATGAAAGATTTTATAGGGTGCACATTTGCAAAGGGGTGAGATAAATTGCGAAGCAAAAAGCTAGACTTGAGGCTAAAATGGCTAAGAAAAATGTTGTAGATGTTGAGGACCCAAGAAGGACAAGAAGTGAAGAAAAAATTGAGAGGGTCAAATGAGATGAATCACGTGGCTTTGAAAAGGAGGAGAAGCTAGAAAGGGAAGCCGAAGGTCAAGAAATTCTCAATCAAAATGATGAAGTAGTGCATGAAGTAGTTAAGGAAAATGTTGATGAACTTGATGAGGAGCTTAATAATGATGAAAGAGAAGAAGAAGATTTATTGAGTTCAACAAATAGGGAGACTAATGAATCTTATAACATTTTATTCTTTCTAGAGGATGAGTCAAACCCATTAGAAGTGTTAGAGGAGAATGTGCAAGAAGAAGTTGAGCAAAAGAGTATGGAATTTGTTGAAAAGCTAAAGAATTCAAAAATTGAGATAAAGAATGAACAAATACGTGCTATAGATGAAGGTACCCAAAGTGCTTCAAGTATTCATGAAGTGAAAGAAAGCTCGCATCCACAAAAGGAGAAAAAGAAAAGTTGGATAAAAGTGGTGCAAAAGCAAATGAAAATGAGTGAAACTAGTAAAAATGAAGAATCTAGTTCAACATCAGAAAATGACATCAAATCTAGTGGAGGAGATAGAGTGGATAGAAGAGATGGGAATACAGTTGAGAAATGCTCTTTTTGTTTGGAGAGGATTACATTCCTTGGGTATGATGTGAGTGCCAAAGGGATTGAGGTTGATGAGAGAAAGGTGAAAGCCATCCAAGATTGGCCAACCCCTACCACTAATGTTGGGGATATGCCCTAGAGTCAACTTGTACTTATACTATTGTCATTATGTTTTATATAATAATATGAGGCTTTCCTTTCCATTAATAGTGAGTTTTGTTTTGTGGTCATCAAGTACGTGACTTGATAGTAAAACCCTACAATGAATACAATGACTATTCTAAAACTGTCCATGATCGATTATTATTATTGGAATAATAATAAATTAAGATTAGTATGTTTGTGACTTGATGGCTATGTTTTACTGGCCATGGATATTTGTGATATCGAGTCAAGACATAAATAAATGTTAGAGAACATTGTATTGGACATGACCTACTGTGATAGTACTTCATGGAATATGTCATAAGTACTTTCTAGACATAATAATATTGAAAGTCCTTCGACCTAAATTCATCATAGTTTCCTACTTGATAAATTCTATATTTTGACATTGTCTAAAGTTGTCTTTAACCAGATAATAAATTAGACTACTGTTGGATATAAAATAAATCAAGGAGAGGAATATGATTGATTGTCAAGGAATTTGTCCCTCTCAATTATGGGAGAGATATCCATGGGCCCCTTGATAAGTTAGACTGTTAAAAATGCATGGTCGTGCTCAAATATATCAATCTAAGATATTGATATCATTTGTTTGAACAGTCTACTATGAAATCAAGAAATAATTGATTAAGCTTAATAAGGATGACATGCTCCGTGCCTTATGCTTAATCTGGATATTGTGTGACAAAAGGACTAAATATAAAATTATAGTTTGGTTCAAAGAGATCACCGATCTTCATTTAACCTGGATAGTCATAATGTTTTGCTAGAAACCGCTTATAACTTGTGGGCCATTTAAATATGATTTAGGCACACTGCCAGTGTTAAATGAACCTATAGGGTCACACAATAAGTGAACTTGTTAAGTTATTTTTCTGGTGACCAGATTCGATGAATCGTACTAAGAAAATTTACCATATACAATGAATCTGGAAATATGTCCATATTCGATATATCTGGATGATGTCCAGATTATAAGAATCTGACTCGGTAAATTAATTAGTTAAATTACTGAGATAATGACAGAATCTTATCATACCAGTTTTAATTTAATTTGAATTTAAATTAGAATATGATAAGATATTATTAGGGTTGGACTCTAAGAGGTTCGGGGGTTTTTAAGAAAACCCCAGCCGTCTTTTCAATAGTCCAATTTTTCAGTTGAGAACATTCGTGCCATTCTCTACCAGAAGAGGGGGAAAAAACCTCTCAAACCCTAGGCGCTAGCACTCCCCGGGTATCGAGTGAGTTCGCGGTGTGTATCCGATAGAGGACGTTCGCATACTATAGCGTCTGGTGATTGTTCGGGTTGAACGTACAACAGCGCAATCAAAATTGAAGGATTTCGATTACAGCAACCAGAGGTAATTCTTAAACCTTAGATCTTCTTAATCGTTTACTTGGGTCCTCGGGAGGGATTCGTGGATGTTTTCTGCGTTTATGAGTCCACGAATTCTAACAACTAATACCCAAGTCCCTAGTGAGTTGAACAACGATCAAAGAATCATGAGAGAGCAGGAAAAGAAGAAGGGAGTGCAGGATGTTAATCCAAAACAAGAAATTGAGAGGAGAGAAAATGAGAGGCAAGAGAAAGGGTTTGGTATGAGTGACCAATGTCAAGAAAGGGAAGGTAAAAGAAGATTGAATTTCTTTGAAAAATAAAGTGAGGTTATAGAGGCTAAAGAAGTAAAGGAACCGGTTATTCTTCTTTTATGCAATTTTCCTTATGTTTCTACTAATGATTTTTCATTGTCTTTTCCTAATGAAATTGCAGCTGTCCCTCAAGACTTTGAAGTTATTTTTCCAAAGGAGGTGGTCAACCAAACCCTAACCCAATTCTTAAGGACCATAATCAAGAAGAACTTGACCAATTGGGAGGAATGCTGGCCACATTTTGAGTTTGATTGCAAAAGGGTTTTTCACTCTACCACTTCTCATTCTCTTTGTGAAATTGTATATGGTTTTATTCCCCTAAATCCTTTTGAATTGATTCTCTTGCCTATAGGAGAACGAATGGACCTTAACAGAGCTAAGAAGGCGGCAATAGTTAAAGCATTCCATGTAGAAAATGGCAATGATTTGGAGACGAATCATTTTCAAGGAGGGGGATATGATGAGACTCCGCTTTATCATAAAGGTCAAGATCAAGGAGGGGGAGGTGTGGCCATGCAAGGACTAGGGCTGGCGATGAAGATGGATGAAGCTAGACTAAAAAGAAGGCCACCAGAGGGCGGCAGGCGCCGGCTCCATTCTGTTTAACTAGGGCTTCGTCCGATTTTCGATCGTTGAAGGCAGTCCACAACTGGCGCCCGTTGTAGTGCCCAAACCGGCACCGGTTCCACCCTAGCAGCCGACAACTGCTCTGCGTTTTTTATGTTTTCTCTGATTTTCTTTAATTTTAAATGTTTGTAAAGACTTATTATGACCCTAAACTGTAATAGAATATCAGGGATTACTTAGCTAGGGTTATGATAGTATAAATAGCACATTTAGTGATTTGAAAACATAATGCACCATACTTTATTTCAAATTGAGAGAGAATCTTGAGAGGCCCTAGCCTCCTTGTTTCATCTTGATCAAGACCAAGCTTAAAGGTTAGTCCTCCTTTTGTAAGAGTCTCTAAATCTTTTGGATAATCCAATGTTGTTTTCTTTGAATGGGTCTTAGTTGCGTTGTTCTTCTAAGGTTTGTTTGAAATTCAATATTTGGGTACCTATCTTCTCTATTCTATTTGTTCTTGCTTACTTTTGTTGCTTCAAGGATATTAGGGTAAGAATATAGTAGAACTTTCTACTCATCTTAAGGGTCTTTGAGGATTTGTTCTTCAAGGGTTTAAAAGAGTGTAGGTAGTTAGGTTACTTTATCCTTTGTCACAAGAAGAAATCTTTGTTTTCGGTTCCATTTGCTTGACTGAACACACAGCCACCAAAAAACACCCACAACACCAAGAAAAGCCACCAAGAATTCGTATCACCAACTAGCAATTTTCTCAATTAATTATTATCTTAGCATCATGAAGGAATATAAAGTAAAATTCAATTGTTTCACATGCCATGAATCTACTTAAATAAATCCCACTTTATTTTTCAATCCCTGGAATCCTATATTTTGATTAAATTAATAGATTTTCCAATTAAGCTAACATAATGAAAATAGGCATTAAGCCCAATTCCTTCTAAGCATGAAATTAGCTAATAACTATTTGCTCGATGTGAAATCAACTAACCTTTGATTACTTAGTTCTATAATCTTAACTTCATCGCTCACGTCCATCAAGCTTAGACAAATATGAAATTAATGCAATAAAGCTCCTAACATTGTTGTCCCAAGTTAATTAGAAGAACTCGCATCAATAACCAATGACAACAAGTAATCAAACACCAAAGATGACAAATAATTGATCAAATAACTAAATTAACACAAAATTATGAATCCCAAAATAATGTTAAATAATAATACAAACATTGAATACATCTTTGTTAAAGAAAAAGAAAACAAAGATAAAAGAATGCACTCATAGACAAACCTTCTTCTTCACCCTTGAAGACTCTCTTTGAATAATCCTTCTTAATTTTGGTGAACTCCTCCTTCAATGAGAGATTGAGAATTTTTGCTAATGAATCCACCTCTCTTTTTGTATCTCCTCAAATCCTTGTATTTTCTTGTGCTTTTTTTAGGCCTCTTGGATGCTGAATTCGTGGCTTAGAAAGCCTTGGCCGAGTAGGAGTTGGAAAATATCAAAATTATTAGATAATCCCTAATTTCGTGCCCAGAATATTCGCTTCCAGAGCATACTCGGCACCGTGACTTCGACCTACCTGACACCAAGTGCACTCTATTCTTCCCCTAGCGTTGCTCTATTTTTTGTCAGCAAACAGAATAGACCTGGCGCCAAGTGTAATTGTCAGACCTGGTGCCAGGTCTATTTTGGAATTTCCCCTAAGCTTGGCTCGAATTCTTCTGTTAGACCAGAATGGACCCGACACCTGGTCCATTGGCTGGGCCTGGCGCCAGGTACATTCTAGAATTGTGCACTTTTTGCTCAAAATCTACTCAAATCTATACATATTTGCCAAAAATACCTTTTACAAGCAAACTATCAAATAAGAAGGAATATGCCTAGATATTACAAGAAAAGTATCACATATCAACCTCAAATAACTAGGAAAATAATGGTTTTTTTAGCCCCTATCATATACCTCTATACTTGAACATTTGCTTGTCTTCAACTAAAACACTTTACTCCAAGAAAAATTATTAAGAAAACACAAGTTCAGTATTCATTCAAAAATTTCTTCACCATAGCAAAGATCATGTCTTCTCTTCAAACTTTAGATACAACTCTTGTCATTCATACCCTTTGAAAGCATTGGAAACCTTGAAATTTTTGACAAGACATCACAAAACTCTTGAAGTCAAATTAATCAAGTGCATACTTTAGTCTAAGAAGATTATTTCACCCTTCCATTTAAAATATAGATAATATGAATCTTATAAGTCAAAAGTCTAACAACTTAAGCATTATAAATTTAAAAACTGCACAACTCAAGTCAAGATGGAAGGAAAGCACTACAACAAAAAAATATTTCTCTCAAAATTTTTTCAATGACTTAGGGAATTGATAGCCTCAAATGCATGGATCTCTTTTCACACACCGTATTGGCCCCTTTACTCATCATTTTATCTTACCAATTTTTTCTTTCTTTCTTTGTTGTTTCTTGTCTTTTTGCCTTCAGGATAGCCTCAAGAGAGTTCACCGAATTCACTTACTACTTCTCCCTATATTGACCCCCTTTTCAGCCAAAGGTCTTCACCGATAATTAATAAGAGCATTTTTCCAATTCACCTAACAATAGTGTTGTTTGCACTCATTATTTTTTTTCAACTTGACTAATTTTTTTTTTCATAATTCTCCACAATCTTTCCTCTCAGTGATCTTTTATCAACTCACATTGTTCATTATAACTCAAAGAAAGCAAAATCTAAACTTATAATATAAGAGTTAGCCAATAAACTCTTCTCATATTCATCATATCCTCCATATTCAAATTAGATGAGTCAAATAGTATTCAAACGCAAATGCATAAACAAGATTAACAAAAAATCTCAAGTCTTGCACAATATCCTATCCAACAAACTAATTTCATCAAAATCCACCAAATGAATGGCAAAACTCATATCCAAGTAAGAAAAAGAATTACACCTTGGATTATCAATGACAACCACTGAAAGTTTTTAAAAATTTTCACAAAAAATGATATGGAAAAGTATTTCTTCAACCTTATTCTCCCCCCTCCCCTACTTAAACTGGACATTGTCCACAATGGCAAAAAATAGAACAATTAACATACAACCAAGAAGACCAAAATGAACAAAGAAGAAGGATAAAATACAGAAGATACTTCCATTGCATCGTAGTGCCACCAAATTTAAATCCAACATAAGGAAGAGTCATTACAAGAAAAGGCATAAGGGAACTTAATGAAGAAGAAACAAAACAAAGACAACATAAATCTTGACGAAGAAAACGAAATAACATAAAATAAAGGAAAAGATAAGAAAAACGAAGTACAAAGGATCAATGGCTAATCATGGCTCATAAAAGGTAACGTCGAGATACTCCAAAGTACCAAGTTCTTCCTCCAAATATGGTTTTAATCAACTTGTATTGACTTTAACGATTCCCTTAGTTGGGTGAGAAACCTCAATAACTCCAAATGGACAAACTTGATGTATCTCATACAGCCTTGACCATCGAGATTTTAACTTACTTGGAAAAAGTCCAAGCCTCGAATTAAATACTAACACCTTATCTCATTTTTGAAACTCATGGGTGGAACAAATATGCCTATCATACCATCGTTTCATCTTATCTTTGTAAATCTGCTAATTATGGTGAGCATCGTTACGCCACTCATCCAATTCATTTACTTGAAGCATTCTTTCTTTTTCTGCAAGATGAAAGTCAAAATTGACAAGCTTTATTGTCCAATGAGCACTATGTTCAACTTCTACCGGTAGATGACATGATTTCCCATATACTAATCGATAGGGGGTTGTACCAATGGGAGTTTTAAAAGAAGTCCTATAAGCCTAAAGAATATTATCTAGCTTCAAACTCCAATCCTTTCGTGTATAATTAATCACTTTTTCCAAGATTCTTTTTAGTTCTCTATTGACCACCTCAACTTAGCCACTAGTTTGCAGATGATAAGGGGTAGCCAACTTATGAGTAACCCCTAAATGTTTAAAAACCTTATCTAATTGGGAATTACAAAAGTGGGTTCCTCTATCACTAATGAGCACCTTAGATACTCTAAACTAGGTGAAAAGTTTTTTTAGAAATTTTACAACAACCCGTACATCATTAGAAGGCAAGGCTTGCGTCTCAACCCGCTTTAATACATATTCAACTACAGCCAAGATGTATTTGTTACATAAAGAACTATTAAAAGGGCCCATAAAATCAATCCCCCAACAATAAAAAATTTTACAATCTTGAAAATTTGTAATGGCATCTCATTAGATTTAGAGATGTTACCTGTACGTTGGTACTATCACAGTTTTGAACAAATCTGTAAGAGTCATTGAAGAGTGTAGGCGAATAAAAATCGGAATCAAGTACCTTTCTTGCGGTGTTGTTAGCTTGGTAGTGGCCTCCCGCAGGTCCTTCATGACAATGTTTCAAGATATTGATGCTTTCCACGGAAACCACATATCTTCGAATGATTTGATCCACACAACACCGGAACAAGTACGGATCTTCCCAAAAGTAATGTTTTACTTCGAAGAGGAATTTATTCTTTTGTTGTGCATTGAAGTCGTCCGAAAGAATTCCTGCAACCAAGTAATCAGCGAAATTTGCATACCAAGGTAGTTGAGAAATCTCACCATCAACAAGTAAAAGTTGTTCTTCTGGGAAAGTGTCATTGATACTTCTTCAGCCAATGGCTGAAAATTGGGATTTTCCAACGTTGATAAGTGATCCATTGATATGTTTTCCACTCCCTTCTTGTCCCTAATTTCCAAGTCAAATTCTTACAATAATAAAACCCATCTTATCAATCGTGGTTTAGAATCATGCTTGTTTAGTAGGTACTTAAGGGTGGAATGATCCGTATACACAATGACTTTGGACAAAATAAGATAAGAATGAAATTTATCAAAAGTAAATACTATTACAAGCAACTCTTTCTCTGTTGTGGTGTAGTTCTTTTGTGCCGCCATAAGAGTTTTGCTTGCATAGTAAATCAGTTGAAAGGTCTTATTTCTTCTTTGTGCCAGTACTGTGCCCACTGCATAGTCACTTGCATCACACATTAGTTCAAAAGGAAGAGACCAATTCGATGCAATTAAAATAGGAGAATTAATCAATTTGGTTTTAAGCACATTGAAAGTATTGAGACATTTTTCATCAAAATCAAAAGTAGCATATTTTTCAAGTAGTTTTAGAAATCTTTGAAAAATCCAAGATAAACCTCCTATAGAAACCAACATGCCCAAGAAAGCTTTTGAATTTCCTTTATGGGAGTTGGAGGAGGGAGTTTCTCAATTACCTCAATTTTGGTCCTATCAACCTCAATACATTTCCTTCAAATCTTGTGTCCAAATACTATACCTTCCTGCAACATAAAGTGACATTTTTCCCAATTAAGCATGAGGTTGATCTCTTCACACCGTTGAAGTACTTTTTCCAAATTGGCCAAAAATAAATCAAAAGAATCACCAAAAACAAAAAAAATCATTCATAAATATGTCCATGATATCTCCTACAAACCCTTCAAAAATAGCCACCATACATAGTTGAAATGTTTCGGGACTATTACAAAGACCAAAAGGCGTATATCTATATGAAAAAGTTCCAAAAGGGCATGCAAAGGTAGCCTTCTCTTGATCCTCCGATGATATGAGGATTTGAATGTTTCCCGAAAAACCATCTAAGAAGAAATAAAACTCATGTCCGGCTAACCGTTCTAACATTTGGTCATGTCCTAGTTGCCTCATTCAATTTTCTATAATCAATGCAAACCCTCCAACCAGTTACCAATCTCATAGGGATCAACTTATTTTTTTCATTAGGGCTCACAGTCATTCCTCCCTTCTTTGGTACCACTTGTGTTGGACTAACCCAAATACTATCAGAAATAAGGAAAATGATGTTGAAATCTAAAAGTTTAATCATCTCACCTTTCACCACATCACTCATATTTGGGTTCAACCTATATTGGGGTTGCACTATGGGTTTGGCTTCTTCTTCTAACAGGATTTTATGAGTATAAAAGAAAAGGCTAATTCCTTTAATATCCATGATTTTTCATTCCATGACTCTCTTATATTTCCCCAATAAACTTACCAAATTGGTCTTTTATTCATATGTAAGGTCTTTGGCAATGATCACAGGCAGTTTTTCACATTTTGCCAAAAATGCATATTCTAAGTGCTCGAGAAGGTTTTTCAAGTTTAGTTTCGGTGGTTCCTTAATGGATGATTTCATCCTTCCCAAACGGCCTTTTTTTATTTCCTCAAATTTTTCAAACCTATGGCCCTCAATTGAGTCTTCTAAATATGCACTAGATTGTTCCATATAACATTGAACAAATGATTCTTGCACAAAATCAAGGATAGATTTATCAAGAATATCAACCCTTAAACTAGAATCATCACAAGGATTGGGATGTTGCATGCTTTTGTGGATTTTTATAATGACTTCCTCATCCCCAGCCCTAAGTATCAATTTTCCTCCATGAACACCAATTAAGGTTTTGTCAATTGCTAAAAAAGGTCAACCTAGGTTAAAGGAACTTTAGAATCTTCATCCATCTCAAGAATAACAAAATCCACAAGAAATATAAATCTATCCACCTTAACCAATACATCTTCGACTATTCCCCTAGGATATTTAATAGATCTATTTGCAAGTTGAATACTCATACTAGTGGGCTTGAGTTCACCTATGCCTAGCTTTTTGAAAGTTTTAAATGGTAGAAGATTAATACTAGCACCTAAGTCTGCTAATGCATTACAAAATGTAAGAGTCCCAACAAAACAAGGAATAGAAAAACTCCCTGGATCACATTCTTTTCGTGACAAAGTCCGCTGGTCCTGCAAGATAGCTAAGCATTCTTCACTTAAAACTATAGTGGATAATTCCTCCAACCTCTTTTTGTTAACAAGCATGCGTTTTAGAAAATTTGCATCTTTGCACATGTGCACTAAGGCCTCACTAAGTGGGATGTTTATGTGTAGTTGTTTGAATATTTTCAAAAACTTGTTAAATTGTGCATCTTTTCTTACTTTATGTGTACGAGTAGGGTAAGGTACCGGTGGTTGAAAATATGATTTTTTTACTTTGTTCTTCAAAAAGTTCGATAAGAGGGGTTGGTTCCGGTCCATCTTCTTTACACGGTACTAGTTCCATGCTGGGATTAGGTAGCTCCTTACCACTCCTTAGTGTAATGGCAACTGAAACATGTTGTACTTCTACTCCTAATAACAACTTTATCACTAAATCCGTTAAAAAACAAAATTTTCCTTTCTATATTCCTAACCATGCCCTCAATTATTGCCAATGTGTCATCTATTTCAGAAAAATGTTTAGTTACATGGGTGGAAAATTTTTCCAACACCCCTTCTAAGGCAATGGAATCGGATGGTTGAGATGTCATCTCTTGAGACATGTTAGGATACCATCCCAAGCTCCAATTGGCCATCTTACCTATATAAAATAATATGTTAGCATCATATATCCACATCATAATATGAAATCAGGTTAGTTAGTTAAGGTACATGTTTACAAATTAAGTTACAAGGAATTAAAATATATATAGACATTAAAGTACAAATATACAAGAAAACACACTATGGCACCTAGTTATACACAAAACATATATACATATTCACATATTTACATATAAAAATATAAACATGATCAAATCAACAAAATCAAAACTTTCATGATATTGTTCCCCAACAACGGTGCCAAAAACTAGATGCTTAAATTTTGGGTGTATAAAAATACATAGTATAGGGATGGATTCTTGTCTATGGGTGTATCTTTATCCCAAAAGAAAAAGAATTAATGAAATTTAGTGATAAAGGTGAATTAAAGAAAAAGAAGATAAAGATAAAAGAATGCACTCAAAGACAAGCCTCTTTCTTCACCCTTAAAGACTGTCTTTAAACAATCCTCCTTGATTTGGGTGAACTCCCCCTTCAATGAGAGATTGAGTATTTTTGCTTATGAATCCACCTCTCTCTCTGTATCTCCTCAAATCCTTCTGTTTTATTGTGCTTTTATAAGCCTCTTAGATGCTGAAATCATAGTTTAGGAAGTCTTGGCCGAGTTGGAGTAGGAAAATTCCAAAATCAATAGGCAATCCTTAATTTTATGCACAAAATATTCGCTTCCAGAGCGTACCTGGCACTAGGTAACTTCGACTCACCTGGCGCTAGGTGCACTCTATTCCTCCCCCGGAGTTGCTCTATTTTTTGTCAACAAATAGAAAGGACCTGGCGCCAGGTGTACTTGCCAGACTTAGCGCCAAGTCTATTCTGGAATTTCCACCAAGCTTAAGTTGAATTCTTCTACTAGACCAGAATGACTCGGCGCCTGCTCCATTGGTTGGGCTTGGCACTAGGTACATTCTGGAATTGTGCACTTTCTGTTTGAAATCTACTCAAATCTGCACATAATTGCCAAAAACACTTTTTACAAGCAAAATGTCAAATAGGAAGGAATATACCTAGTTATTGCAACAAATATATCACAAATTAACATCAAATAACCGGCAAAATAATAGTGATTTTAACCCTTATCACCTGGTGCTTGGGCCAAAGTTTAGGCCCGGCACCATGTTAGCTCTGGCAAATCCAAAAATGATTTCTTTTATCATTAAATTTAATTGAAGAAAATAATAAGTAAAACATGAAATTCTTAGAAGAATATAGTCTAAAAGTTAAAAAAATAGCCAAATGAATGAAAACAAACGAAAATTAAATATATGTCCAACAAAACCAAAGCAGTCAAAATCATTGTTTCCCACGGTCTTGGTCACATGGATTAGTCTCCGTATTACCTAGAAGTGATCCCGCTTGATGATCTCCAAGGAGTTTGGCTAGTCATCCAATTTAATTCTCAAGGTTTCACATGGACGCCTCCAAATTTCTCGTGGTCGCATTTACTTCTTGGAATCGTGTCTCCGCTCCACTTACTAATTAGTTAACCAACTCTTCCAATGATGGCTTTGCCAATAGGGCATTATAAGGTAGGGACGGTTGAGTCCTTTGTGTCCCAAAATTAGAAAAAGCTTGTTGAGATTGGTTTTAGTTATTCCATAGAAAGTTAAGATGATTCATCTAGCTCAGGTTGTAAGTGGTGCTATAGGGATTATTACCTTGTCTACCATTGCCCACAAACACCGCTTGTTCTAGTGATTCCTATAATGACCCGATATTTTGTCACTCATGGTTTGGATGCCTTTCCCCACAAAAATCACAACTTACTCTCATTTCCTACTCTTGGGAAGGAGGCACTACCAATTGATCCACCTTTTGCGTGAGTGCTTCCACCTATGCATCTAAAGCAGCCATTGAATCCACCTTGTGTACTCCATGAACACAAGCTCTTGACCGTGAACTACCCCAAGCATAGTTGTTTGTAGCCAAATTCTCAATCAAATCAAATACCTCTTCTGGGGTCTTAGAATTAATGGAGCCTCCAGCAGATGTATCAACTAATTACCTAGTAGTAAAGCTCAAACCACTGTGAAAGGATTGCATTTGCCTACCCAACTCAATCCCATGATAAGGACACTTTATAAGCATTTCCTTAAACATCTCCCAACACTTATAAAGGTTTTCAAACGCTAATTATTGAAAGGCAAAAATATCAATCCTTAGTTTAGATGTTCTAGTTGGTGGGAAATATTTGACCAAAAATTTTTCAATTAAAACATTCTAAGTGGTAATGGATCCAGTGGGCAAAGATTTTAACCACGATTTTGATCTATCTCTCAAGGAAATGGGAAAAAGCCTTAGTTTGATTACATCCTCAGAGACACCATTCATTTTAAACATGTTACAAATTTCTAAAAAGCCAACAAGGTGAGTATTGGGATCCTCCTCAGGTAACCCATCAAATTATACCATGTTCTAGATCATTTGGATTATGTTAAGCTTTATTTCAAAGTTGTTGGCCTCTATCCTAGGTCTCGTAATGCTTGAGCCCGTACACGAGATTGCGGGCTTCACAAAGTCATCCATAGTCCGCTTGTTAATTCCACCATTACCACCATTGTTGGGTTGATTTACCTCCATGTCTTTCTTACCTTTTTGCTTACAACCTTTCCAACCTTGGTGAAGGTTCTCTCGATCTCAAGGTCAAGATTTACTATGTCGACTTTGGATCGTTGAATCATAAACTAAGAATAAGGTCTACATAAAATAGAAGATAATGAGATTATAGAATTTACAAGTTAGATAATTAGGACATGTTTACATCTTAAGTTAGAAACGATTATAACATGTAGGGACATTAAATTACAAATATACAAGGAAACATAATGAAGAACCTATTCATACAAGGAACATATTTACATATTCACATATAGACATATAAACATATAAACATGCTTAAATCAATAAAATCTAGCTTTCATGATATTGTTCCCCGGCAACGGCGCCAAAAACTTGATGCTCAAATTTTGAGCGTATAAAAATCATCAAATTTAAATCCATCCCTTGTCAAGTTTTAATTAAAATAATAATTTTAAAATACACATATAAGCAAGTATATTCATCGCAAGCATATCATAGGGAATTAAGGAGTATCGATCCTCAAAGGAACAAGTACACACTAATCACTTTTCATTCAATGTTTAACTGTGCAAATAAAGTGAGAAAATAAGAAAAATAAAAATAAAAAATATATATACAACTTAAGGATGTGAAAATAAGCAATTTAGACAAATGCTCTAGAAAACATGATAATGAATCACTTAGCCAATATCACAATCAATTATTATCTTGATCTCATGAAAGATTTAAAATAGACCCACTTCATTTGCAATTCATGGAATCACTATCTCATAGTTAAATTAGTGAACATATTTTGTCTCAACTAACTTATCCAAAAGATACATTAAAATCAATCATCATATAAACTGCTATATTCTTGGGGATTTAAAACATGAATTAGTCAATGAATCTATATTCTAGCAATTATCAACACACACTTGATTACCAATGTTCTCAACAATTAACTCATTTTTCAAGCAAGTCAAAAGATAACAAATATGAAATTAATTACATTATCAACCCCTTTTCCAAGCAAGTCAATAACAAAAACCAATCAACCAACTCCACAAGAAAAACAAGTAATCAAATCCTAAGATGAATAATAAATTGATAAAAATACTAAATTACTCAATAAATCATGAATCCCAAAACATAATCACAAATTACAATGGGATATTATGTACATAATTGCTTAAGGAAAAGAAAACAAATGTAAAAGAAAGCACTTATAGACAAGCCTCATTCTTCTCATTTGAAAACTCTCTTGAACAACCCTCCTTGAATAGTGAATCTCTCATTTCTTGAGTGTATGGAATTTTTTATCTTGGATTCACTCCCTTTTTCTTATGTTTTCTCTTGCTTTTATAAGCTTCTTTGATGCCATATTTGTTGCTTGAGAGGTCTTAGCCGAGTAGGAATTGGGAAATACCAAAATCATTGGAGAATTCTTAAATTCATACACAGAATATTAGCACTACAGAATGGGGCTGGCGTTAGGTCCAGTCGACCCACTTGGCACCTGGTGCATTCTATTCTCTCCTTGAATTTTGTGCTGTTTCCTCTGGCCAAACAGAATGGACTTGGCGCATAGTCCACTTGCCAGACCTGGCGTTAAGTGTGTTCTGAAAAATCTCTAATTTTGCTTGAAATTAACGTAAATCTGCACAAATTTATCAAAAATACTTTATACAAGCAAAATGTTAAATAGGAAGGAATATGTTTAGTTATGTTAACAAAAGTATCTCAAAACAACTTCAAATAACTAGGAAAATAATGATGATTTTAGCCCCTATTCATAGCCTCAAACATGGTTGGATAAGCAATTGAATATCACCTTGGAACTTTTTTGTCCTTGATCTTTTCATTGGTCCTTGTAAGGGAATTTCCTCTTCTTGAGATTGAATTAATTGGCTAGCTTGATTTCCATCATAACTATATATTATTAAAACATTCAAAATAGAAAATATAAATTCATTGTAGTAGAAAATACATAACTCATATGATTCAAGCAACACATTATGAAAATATAACCAATGTAACTATTAGCAGTTGCTAAAAGGCTAGAAGATGAGTCATCCTCATTAGAATCATCATAGTCAGATGGAATAGGGGGCACTTATAAGTTAGGATTGATACGGCATATGAAAGCCTCTTTTTTTCAAACAACAAGAACCCTATAATTCGTCACTCAACTCCTTACCAAATTTACACACACAAATGAGCTAAATGCAAATGCAATTAATCCAATGAGATTTGGTAAATCTAGCCTACTACAAAACACCTAAATATCATAATCTATCAAGAGATTAGAACAAAAAGATGGGATTTGAATGTATCCAAAAAATTAACCTATCAAGAACACTAGAGATTTACTAGCACCTAAGAATAGAGAAAGAGATTTAGATTATTCCTTTGAAGATTAGAGTTATTGAATTAAGGGTGGGACTAAGCCCTTTGATTTGGTCTTCAAATGAGAATCACCCCTTACACACTATTATCTAGAGAGATTTCATTTCTCTAAGTCTCAAAATCTATCTATTACAAAAGTAAGAAGGCATATATAAAGATAACAAACTAAACCTAGTAAATAGGAGATGTAATATTAGCCATGCATCTTCTAAGTAAGTCTAAAATATATCTATTACAACTTAAAAGTCATGGAAATTAAATTAGAAATAAAAATAAAATAAAACAAGTAAAATCAACGAAATAAGGCTATACTCGAAGTCACCTGGCACCAGGTGTACTAGTGTACCTGGCGCCAGGTGTGTTTTGGAATGAAAATTTTGTTCCAGTGATGACCTAGTGCTAGGAGCTTAGGTGAACCTGGCACCAAGTGTTGTCTGGTCTCTACACAGCCTGCTTTTCTTGTCTTTTCGGCCCCTTCTTGTGCTCCTTTGGCCTTCCATACCAATTGTTGTCCAAACTTTGATCTTCTTAGCCCTTGTTAAATTCTCCATTGCTTGAAAACCTTCTTCATCCTTAGCTTGGATTCTTGAAATGCACCTTGAAATCTCTTGAAAAGGAGCTTCACCCATAGAGCCATGTGTTGTGTCTTTGTCCTCCTTCCCCTTTCTTTAGCATGATATTAATGCCCAGGACGATTCCTATCATTTTTCCCTTTTTGTGATGATTCATCCTTAAATTGTCACCTATATAAAAATTTAAACAAGGAATTTTAGGTGAAGGAAAAAAATGTAGTCTTTTAAACTTTGCCATGCTCTTTATTTTCTCCTTTCGCCACCCATATTTTTCTTCTCATTTTTACCTCCGCTCTCCTTTTTCTTCTCAACCCCTTGTTTGTCCCTCATTTCTCTTTCTTTTAAAGTTGAAGAGGTCATTTTATTTTTATGTTGCTCTCCTTTCCTCTTCTCAATTTGATTCCCAATCTCATCTTTAGGTTTTTCCTTAACTTCTTTTCTCTCAATTTTTTTTCCTTCCTTTTTCTCTCTTCAATTCGTTTCATTCTCTCTCAACATATTTTGATCTTCCAAAACCTCACTAGGGGATAAGGGAACTAAAGTGAACTTTTTTCCATCTTTCTTCAAAGTATAAGTGTTTTTCTTCCCTTTTGGACTACATCCATATCAAGCATCCAAGGTCTACTCAACAAAATATGTCCAACATTCATGGGATATATTTCACACAATATTTTATTTTGGTATCCTCCCATGTCAAATTCAACCTTGGCTTACTTGTTCACCTTCATGTCTCCACAATTATTCAACCGATGAAGCTTGTAGGGATTAGGGTGTCTCAAGGTTTTTAACTCTAATTCCTCCACCAATATAGCACTAATCAACCTTTTACAACTTCCCCTATCAATAAGCACACTGCATGATTTTTCGTTAAAAAAACACCTTGAGAAGAAGATATTTTTCCTTTGCATCTCACCTCTTTCTTCAACTTCACAAGCATTCTCATCTCTTCTTACTACTCCAATCAATGGCCAAATTAGCTCAATCACCATTCCTCGTTTACTACTTATTCCAACCCCTCCACGTTTCTCTTTTTCCACATCTCTTTCTTGATTAAGTAGATGGTTAGCATATGTAGTTTGCTTTGAGTTTGCTTGATATGATTTTGAGAAGCTCCAAAAATGTGGATTATGCTCAATAACAAGAATCCTACCAAACCCAGACACAAGAATACTAAAATACTAGAAAATTAACACACTTGTAATAATGTGAATCTAGTTTACTTCAAAGACAGCTTAACACGCTAATCTATAAAAAATTAGAACACCAAGGACAGAAATTTAAAGGTACCTAACTCAATCCTATAAAACACTTGACAACCTAGCACATAGAATAGATATGACGTTTAGATTATCCTTTAAGATTTAGAGACAATATCAAAGGTAGGACTAAATCCTTTGATTTAGTTTTGATATTTAATGGAATCACCTATGAGAATCAACCTCAAGAACTCTTTCTCTAAAGAGAAAATCTGAATTCTCCTTCCCAAAATACCAAAAGTTATTTTTACAAAGCTATAAGATCATATTTATAGTGGCCTTAACCTAACTACTTAACCAACTAAACCTAAATATTAAATAGCCTTAATACATGTTTTGAGGCCCTATTACATGCCTTAAAATAGGTTAAAACATAATAAAAGTCGTGAAAATAAAATTAGAACTGAAAATGCTGAAAATAAGAAAATTTACAAAAATTCAGAATTGGCCCGAATAAGGCCAGAGCCCGGCCGAGCATGCAGAGCCGGCGCTGGCTCGGTTTAGGCCAGTGTCAAGTCCATCACTCTGGGTAGGCTCCCCTATTTTGTTGCACTCTAATCCCTGCTCATTCGAACTCCATATCATTCTCATGTGTTCTCTTGATCTTCCAAATGAAATGTTGGTCGTTTTAAGCTTTTCTTGTTACTCCTTTGGACATCAATCCTTGTTTCAATGTTGGCTTGATTCTCCAGAAGGATTGTTATTCCTTTTGTGTCCCATATACAACTCCCTTGATTACCCATCTCTTGATAATCTTTTTGGCTCTTGGCTTGTATGCTTGGATGGCTTGAAAATCCTCCCAAAACTTCTTGAATATTGAATGTTCCCATGGAGATTAGAAGCAAGCGTTAACTTTTCATCCACCTTCTTTAGATGTGTCTTGTTTCGTCGATAGATTTCTATCATTTTTCCTTTCTTTGAGATGATTCGTCCTTGAATAAATGTGCCTTGTTACTTTACAAATTTCCTTACATAAGAATTCAAACAAGAGATTGTGTATGAAAGTAAAATTTCAGGCTTTTGCTCCACAACTACTGCCTTGTTTCCTCTCTTCTCAACCCAAATTTTCACTCTCACTTTACTTCATTTTTTTCCTCCCTCTTGTTATTTTCACCTCTCCAAACCTAAGTTGGTACTCTTGTTTTAACTCCTTGCTCCCTCGTGTGTTCTCTCTCCTCTGTTATTTTTGCTTGCGTTTGGAACTCTAACATCTCTTTTTCTTCATTTGTTCTTCTCTCATTTTTTTCTCATCTCTTGCTCTTGTTTTTCCCTCTCTCGCTTTTCCCTCTCTTTTTGTTCTCTTCACTTTTTATCTTCCTCCCTCCAAATGTTTTGATCTCTCAAAACCTCACTAGGAAATAAAGGAAGTAGAGTGATTTTCTTTCCATCTTTCCTCAAAGAATAAGTATTCCTCTTCCCTTCATAGACCACATCTCTATCAAACATCAAAGGTTTTCCCAACAAAATATGTCCTACATGCATGGGAAATACATTACGAATCACTTCATCCTTATACTTTCCCATATCAATGGCAACCTTGGTTTGTTTGTTCACCTTCACCTTTCCATAATTATTCAACCATTGTAACTTATAAAGTCTAAGGTGTTTCAAGGTTTCTATTCCAAACTTCTCTATCAATGTAGCACTAATCACATTTTTACTACTCCCTCTATCAATGAGGATACTACATAGTTTTTGTTTGATTAGACACCTTGAAAAAAATATATTCTCTCTTTGCAAATTTTTTCCTTCTTCCACTCCCTCACAATCATTTTCAACTTCTATTGCTATGCCAATCAATGTACATGGTTTCTCAAGTATATCCCTATCTCTTCAAGCCACTGTATCTCCTCCACTAGATTCAATGCCATTTGATAAAGTTGAACTAGATGCTTCATTCTTACTAGTTTTACTCATTTTCATTTACTTTTGCACCACCTCTAGCCAACTTCTCTTTTTCTCCTCTTATGGATATGAGCTTTCTCCCACTTCATAAGTTCTTGAAACACTTTGGAAGCCTTCATCTATAGCATGCATTTGCTCCCCTTCTACCTCATTCCTTGAATGCAATTGTTCTTCAACAAATTCTACTCCATTTTGCTCAACTCCCTCTTGCTCATTCTCCTCTAACACTTCCAACGGGTTTGACTAATCCTCTAGAAAGAATAGAATGTTGTAAAATTCCTTAGTCACCCTATTTGTTGAATTCAATAGTTCCACGTCTTCTTCTTCATCATTACTAAGCTCCTTATCAAGCTTATCAACATTTTTCTCAACTTCTTCATGCACTACTTCATCATTTTAATAAAGCATTCCTTAGCACTTGGCCTCATTTTCTAGCTTTTCCTCCTTCTTAAAGCCATGTAATTCATCTTGATCAACCCTCTCTACATTTTCTTCATTTCTTGCCATTCTTGGCTCCTCAACATCTAGAACATTTTTCTTGGCCACTTTGGTCTCAAATCTAGCTTTTTGCTTCTCAATTTGTCTCTCACCTTCGCAATTGTGCACCTCATAAAATCTTTCATATTCCAATTTATTTGGGCAATCAACCTTTGTGTGCCTTCTATTATAACAAATCTCACAAGTCAATCCTCCATTACTCCTTTGTTTAACTCTTTTTGGACAATCATAGGAAGTGTGCTCAAAACTCCTACACATTTTGCATTTACACTCCCTCAAGTTCTTTTGCACCCCATACTTTCTTCTTTTTTTTTTCTGCTCTTCCCACATAAACTTCCTCATTCCAATATTCCTCACACCCATGTTCTTCTTCATATTCCCAATTTTGTTCCTCAAAACTACCATATCCTTCTCCACTCGAATAAGATTCTCCATTGCTTTCCATTGGCCTGAATAGGGCTAGTGCTGGCCTGAGCACACGAAGCCGGCACCGGCTTAGTTCAGTCGAGCGACAGAATTGAGCCAGATCTGGACCAGTGTCGGGTCCATCGCTCTGGGCCGGTGCCTGGTCCACTATGAGCAGGCTCCCATATTTTGTTGCATTCTAATCCCTACTCATTTGACCTCCATCCCTTTTTCATGTGTTTCTTTGATCTTCCAAATCAAAGATTGATTGTTTTGAGCTCTTCTTTACTGCTTTAGACATCAATCCGTGTTTCAATGTTGGCTTGATTCTTCACAAGGGTTATTGTTCTTTTTGTGTCTAATATACAGCTCCCTTCACTACCCATCTCTTGACAATCTTTTGGCTCTTGGCTTGTTTGCTTGGATGGCTTAAAAATCCTCTTGAAACTTCTTGAATGTTGAATGTTCCATTGGAGATTTAAAGTAAGTGTTGACTTTTAATCCCCCTTCTTTAGATATGCATTGTTACGTGGATAGATTCCTATCACTACTCTTCATTAGAGTAGCTCCTCAACCTGTAGAACTTGTTTTTCAACATTTACATACCTTCGTTTATCACCTTGTGCCTTATAAAATTGTATATGTGTCAATTTGCTGGGATAAGTAGTTTTAGTGTGTCCATAGGTGGAATTTCTTCTACCTTACAACTCATTCTTCTTCTATTGTGGCTTATTAGGATAATTGTAAATGTAATGACTATTTTCTCAACAATTAGAGCAATCATACTCCATCTTTATTTGCACATACTCTTTCTTTTTTTGCACTCTATTATTTGAGTAATTTTGCAATCTACCATTTGCTCTCTTTGGAAGTCTTCCCATAAGGATTCCATCACTCTAATAATTGATCTGCCTAATTCTTCCCTTTCCATATCCACCATCATACCTCAACTAGTGCTTGCCCTTCGTCACAATCATACAACAATTTACAATCATCTTTATATTTCTTGTAATCCCATTCTTCCTTGTTATAGCTATCATATTCTCCTCTACTTGAGCATGACATTTCATATAATTCACTTACTTCACCTTGAGCACTTATAAAAGATGATTTATATAAAATCTAATAAGCTTTTTTTTTTTTAAGAATTTTTGAGTAGAAAAACACACAAGAAAAGTTCTTTACTTCACTCCCTCACGTGTTTAGCACTTAAACAATTTCACACAACACTCGTGTTTACACTCTTCTTTGGCTTTTACAACAATGAGCTCACTCTATTGCCATTTTCAATTCACTCAAGTACTTCCCAACTCTTCCCAATTTAAAGGATTTAGCTTAACTTGATAAAGTCAACTAAACTTTAAGGAATAAGAAGAAATGTCTTTTAGAAATAATTTATCAAGCACTTGGTAGGCATCATAGAAAATTCAAGGAATCAAAGAATTCTAGGTAATGTGATACTACCTCAATATCAAGAAACATAACTTGACAATCAATAACGGTTATGATTTCTCAAGAATGACAAATTTAAGAAACTAGTAGTGGGAGTTCAAGCATTCATAAATACTTCCTAAGCTCAAGACTAATTCAAAAAGAAATAAACTTTCTAGTGGCTACAAGAAAGATTTACCTTACTAAGAACAATCTACAATGCTAGGAGACAATGTAGCTCATGAATAGATGCTTAAGATAGTTACGTATAAGCAATCAAGAGTCATTGATGTAATATATGAAACACCTTGTATACACCTCACAACTCAATTTTGAATGGCAAATTTTCAGCTTGATTTTGGCCCTAAATCAACAAATTTTGACATTAAATGACTTCTGAACACCAACATATCATATAGGATTAAATTCACAATATTCCCATGCACAAATTCAATATTTGAACCCACAAAGATTACAAGAAATTTAGTTATGGGATTTCTTGTGTGTAGAATTTTATGTTGCGAATCAACTCAAATAACTTCAAATTTTCAACAATTTTAATCCTGAAATAGCTACCTAACATGTATGTTCAATTTCACATCAAGTTCATGACATAATTTTAAGTTCCAAGTATTCAAAAATAGCACAAAAATAAGTGGCGAAAGTTAAGAAAAATTCAACAAGCTCTTGAAGAAGGTTGTACCTCTTGCCCAAAGAAAGTCGTATTAATAAGAATCAACACAATCATGCTCTGATACCATTTTGATATAGTACACGAAAGCCTCTTAATTTTGAAGAACAAGAACCCTAGAGTTGGTTGCCCAACTCCCTACCAAATTCACACACACAAGTGAACTAAATGCAAATGCAATTAACTCAATGAAATTTGGTGAATCTAGCCTATTTCAAAACACCTAAATACCCTAATCTATCAAGAAATTAGAACAAAAAGAAGGAATTTAAAGGCACCCAAAAACTCAACTTATCAAGAATTCTAGAGAATTACTAACACCCAAGAATAGAGAAAGGGATTTAGATGATCCCATTAAAGTGCAGAGACATTGAATCAAAGGTAGGAGTAAGCCATTTGTTTGGTCATGAAATAAAAATCACCCTTTACACACTCTTTTCTAGAGAGAATTTGGTTTCTATACCAAAAATATTCTAAGGCTCAAAAATTATCTATTATAAGAGTAAAAAGGCACATATAAAGATAACAAACTAAACCTAGCCAATAGAAGATGTAATCTCAGCCATTTATATTCTATGTCTAAAATATACCTAGTACATGTCAAAAGTCATAGGAATTAAATTAGAAATAAGAATAAAATAAAACAAGAAAAATCAGCGAAACAGGACTATGCCCGAATTGACCTGCTGCCAGGTGTGCTAGTGTACCCAACGCTAGGTGTGTTCTAGAATGAAAATTTTGTTCCAATGATGACCTAGCACAAGGTGCTTGGGTTGACTTGGCACCAAGTGTGTTTTCGTCTCCATACAGCCTACTTTGCTTGTCTTTTTAACCACCCTTGTACTCCTTTGGCCCTCCATACTAATTGTTGTCCAAGCTTTGATCTTCTTGGCCCTTCTTTAATCTACCATTGCTTGACAACCTTCTTCATCCTTGGATTGAAATCTTGAAATGCACCTTGATGTCTCTTCAAAAAGAGCTTCACTCATAGAGCCATGAGTAAAACCCTACCTAAACCTACCCTAAAGTAAGAAGGATGTGATGCAATTAATATCATCATGCATAAGATATATTGCTTGAACGGTTTTGTGTGCCTTAGAATTGTAGTTTATAGGTTATATAGTTTATTTATGCTTGTTGAGTAGAAAGGGTAAAATGGTAATTTTACTTGAGGTTAAAATAGGAAGATGGCTTGAGGCTTAGATAAAAAGAAGATTTGGTTGAGAAAATAAGAACAAGAGTTAGTGTGGTTAAGTGGTTAGAGATTTGTGGTTAATCTCTAAGGTCTTGAGTTTAAATCCCATCACCTAAGTTTTATTTATATTTATCTTAACCAATATTTGAATTTTCTTCGTTCTTATATTCCTTAAAGGTGGGAATGTTGCCTTAGGGAAGACAGAATGGTAATGTCTTAACCATGTGATCTTGTCCTAAAAAGAATTCTAGAAGAATTCATATCTCCATTATTTTTGCAAGCCTTGTCCAAACCTCTTTGAATTTAAACCACTCCTAATTCTTTAATTCATTTTTATATCCATAAAATTCTTGGATAATTCCTTGCTTGGAATTTTGAAAATTTTCAGCTCTTATGAGATAGGAGGTTGGCTGAAAATGTGAAGGAAGAATAGGAAGATGTTTCAATTAAATCACCATAGCTATTTCTTAAGAACTCCATCACTTCTTGTTCTTGTTTTGGTTAAAATCTGGAAAATATTCCAGATTTTCTTCATGGCTAGTTTTCAAAATTTGTAGAAAGCTTTCTCTACCTAATTCTTGCAAAGAACCAACCATCTTGTGTGAGGAAGAAAGTTGAAATACTTTGGAATTTTGCAGCCTTCCAAACTACACCAAACCAGAAAATTTTTCCAGCAAACAAGCAATCTTTGAACATGATCATGGAGCCATTTGTTAGAGCTGAAGAACACCTGAAACTTTCTCCATTCTTCTTCAAGATGGTGGCTGGAAAAAAACCATTAATCGACCTTCAAACACCCCTAAATTCCACCTGCAAAACCGTTCCAAAGAAAACCAAAAATTCTGCACAAAACCATTTCAAATCTTAAGAGTTCTTTAGCTTAAATTCCAGAATTTTTTTTCCAGCTTTGCCTATTTAATGTTAAGGCCGATTTTCTTCATCAAACTTCATCATGTTTGGGCTATAATGTAGCCATGGACAGAACCCCTTGGCTTCTCCATCTGCCTTGATCATTAGGACTCCATTAACGTACCTCAAAACATTCCTATCTTCACTCCATTCAAATTTATTCCACCTTCAAATTAAATTCCAGATTTTTATTCCATTAAACACTTACCTAGATAGATAGAAAAACAAAAAATTCCTCGGCTATTCCACAACCATTTTTTGCCAGCCCAAAGCTAAAACAACTCTCCATTCCATGATCAAATCATAGCTAGTTTAGCAATACACCATTGAAGGACAAGAAATTCACCTTCCAAGAGCATACACCATTACCCAATCTTATACCTCAAATACCTCCACTTTTCTCTCAATTTAAACTTTGAAAAAGCTCAAAATCTCTCTCTCCTTCTTGGATAACTAAAAGCCTCCCCTAAGCTTGGCCATTTGGCCATCATTCACACACACACACACGAAATCACTCTCTCTCAATTTCTCTTAAAAACACCAAGAACATATACTGAGCTTCTTTAACCTTTAATCACCTCTATATATCCCAAATAACTCCAAGAATGTTCAAACAAAATAGGATTCGGTCCCTACTCCCTCCTAAGCCACTTTATAACATCAAAAACACCAAAGTTGATCTTTCATTTGGATCAAACACACCTTTTTATTCAAGAACAAGAAGAACAACAAGAAGGTAACTTTAAACACCTTGGATCTTCTTCGTCTCATCATCACCATTTCAATATCATCCTAATCTCTTTCTCTCTATTTCTCTCTCTCTTGACCGAAACTTGGATAGCCATTCTTAGATAAATTTCAACCAAGGGATGACTCTCAAGCACTCAAGGACCTCCATTAAGCAAGGTGATACCTTCATCAAATGAAGTATTTTTCTCATGATCTTCTCTTTAAATTATAAAACTCAAGACTCTTAGATGATGGATTTGATAGGTTGATAGAACAATGTGGGATTGAAGATATGTATATGGGTGAAGGGAATGGATTTAAGACATAAGAATTGGAATGAATGTTGTGGCGTATAGATTATTCTTTAGGATCACTTATGTTCATTATGATTAAGAGCTTTATGGATATTTTTATATATGACAGTCATTATGCCACTATTGTTAATTAGGCCTTCATGATATTAGTTTCAATAAATCCATAGGTAATATTATGCCTAGTAGAATATCATCCTTGTGGTGATATATGTTAATTCAAGTCTATTTTTGGATATATCGACATGTTATTTGTTGGATCCATGTGTGTATGAATATGTATATGGATTTTCTCTAGCAATAAAATTATTGTAAGAACTACCTTTATTATTTTTAGAATTATTCTTGCAATCATTATTATTATTAATATAATTAATATTATTATTTTATTTTATTTACTAAATTCAAAAAACACTAAGCAGTTTCAAAATTGAAGATTATTTAAAATATTATTATTTTATTAGATAAATAAATAGAATATTTTTAAATAATAATATATAAGAATTAACTAATATCAAACGTCTTTTATATTCATATTATTATTAGTTAGCATTAATAATACCTTTATTTACACTCATAAATATTATTTATATTGGAATAATTTATTTATTTTTTGTTATTTATTATTAATATTACTTATTATTCATAATAATATTATTATTTATTACCAATATTAGTTAAGATTTATTATTGATAATAATCATTCTTTATTACAAATTTCATTTATTATCAATATTACTCATTATTTATTATTTGTTAATAAATAGTTAATATTATAATTTATTATTTATTATTTATTATTTATTGATAACACCTATTTATTTTAACGTATCAAATTAATTTTATTTTATAAAATACTTTATCAAGTAGTGTTAAAGCTTAAGGCATTGTTGTCGTAACTAGATGTTGTTGTAACTAGTTGAGCCTAAAAATTATATATTTAAGACAAGTATTGTCTGGATGTTGGACTTATACCCTGTATTTACCCCATGCAGGGTTAGGTTTCCTTGAATACCTTGCAAGGCTTTTGTACCCAAGAAGAGCAAAAGATTAGGTATGTTTCTGCATAAAGCTATTTGAATATCAAAGTTACCTTAGCAAGTCAAACACAATGTATGTGAGAATTTGTACAGTAAATGCAATTGTGGACAATTTTCCTTTTCTTTTCAGTCAAACAAACCATTTAAAGATTAACAAGAAATTTTATACAAAATACGAAACTTTTCCTAAAAACTAACTTTGACAAGAATTTTAGAAACTATAATTGCTATTTATTAGAGAATTATTGTATGATCTTTCTTTTCCAATGTGGAACAAACATAACGTTGAGTACACAATAAGGATAGACTATTAGGACTAGTCTTTGAAGGGTAAGGATAATTTTCTTAGTAGATGGCCACTTCTGAGGGGAGAGTCCTTCTCAGATAGGATGCCAGTCCTGTAGGTCATACCAGTCCGAACTAGCAAGTTCAGTCAAGTGGACTGTGTATTTTCAGAATGGACAACTGGTAAGTTTGGGAGTAGAGATGAAGAAGTATCTTACCCGGTAGGCCGTGTTAGTGTTGTGCCCTAGAGGCAATCACTTGTACATTTTACTTTGTATATGACACATTTTATTTTAATAAAAATGCATTATTTATCTTACAATTTCTTTTATTTACTTTAAGTAATATAATTGTTCGATAAAGTCCCTAGTACAACACTGTGTTAAGGATATCATAATAGAGATCATGATATGAGATTCCTACTACACCGGATAGTATTAGTACTTAAATAGTCCCTAGTCATAGTATTAATGAGACAGGACATCATTAATACGTCAAGACTAGCATGTGTTAGACTTCCTGATTTGATCAGGTAGTGGTTCTCATAACCGTGAGCATTGAGATACTTAAAGTTAACGCATGAATGCTTGTTAATGGAACAAGTCCATTGGATGACCTAGCTTTGAGATAATCACATAGATAACTATTTAGTGCCAGTGATATAATCTCAATATAGCAAACGTGCAAGTATCCTTAGACTTGAGATCTCCAAAGTACTTTGTTTGCTGAGCTTTGTACTTTGATTCCAATCTCTGGAGCTCGATCGAGGGCCGCCTATGGGATGGATATTGGGTACATTGTGAGAAAAACGAAAGTAGTTGAGAGGGTCAATAAAGGATTCACCACTCCTAATAGTAGAGGCGAATATCTCACGGCCACTTGTAGGAATTACTACTCGAGAAGTCCTTGACCAAGGCAATTGTGTATTGAAAATAGTTCCAATTGATACACATCTAGAATAGTGGGTTCCTGGTACAAGTACTATTGTATTCGGGCCAGAATTATTTCTGGAGGGAGTTGGCACTAATTCCGTACTCCAAACCGAATGAGATATTGTATGGTGAAAAGAGTTAATTGCACTGAAATTTGTTATTGAAGGGTTAATGTCAAGCTACTTAACTTCCTGAACTCTTGGGTGGTCATGATGTGTTGCTAGATACCGCTCATGATCTAAGAATATAGGTCTATTAATTGATGAATTAATAAACCAATCCTGATTAGAATTAATAGGATTAATTCTAATTAATTATGGATTATTAATCTCAAAGACGTTTGGATTAATTCATGTTCGCTACCAATTGACTGGGAAACCTAATAGGTCACACACAATAGAGGATTATATACTCAAGATGTTATTTGATAACATAGTGGGGTTGATTGAGAGAAAGAGAAATTGTTGTGGACAAATTATAATTAGTTATAATTTGTGATCCAAGTTGTAATTGTGAGAACTTGATGTTTCCAATGACAATTAGAGAATTCTAATAGGATTAGAATTCTCAGTTTTGGGAGGAAAATTTCGTGTAATATATAGTATATGTAACACATGAAAAACCCTAGCTGAACAACACACAAAACAACAGCCACGAACATTATCTCTTCTCTCTCTCGATTTGATCTTGATCAAAGAACCCTAGCCGTCATCTTTTTCTGCTAGCACAGGAAATTTTGGTGCTTGAGTATATTCTCTGTGTGGATCACTATTAGAGATAATCACACACTGTGATTATAGTGGTTAGACGTTCAACTCATTTCGAGGTTGATCACGAGAATTGCTAGATCGCGCCCTAATTTGAAGAAAAATTTTGTTCTTTGAACGATTACGCAAAGGTAAAAAGCTGCTACCTTTATTGTCTTTATGTCTTGTTTTACACACATAGACGGGTCCTGGGATGGTATCTCGTTTTATTTTCCGCTGCGCCGTATACGATACGAGCCCAAGATAACCAACAGTGGTATCAGAGCCTGGTTATGTGTGGTCTACGGACATTGTTTTGGCATGAAAAACTGTTTTCATGTATTCGTGCTTGTCTTTGTTCACTGTGAAAATCATTTTCACTCGAGTTGAAATCGTTTCGAGCTTTGTGGGTTGGGTCCGTAGCACAATATGATTATGTAAAAGTTATAGCATATTTCGAAAGGTGCTTTCTTTATGTGCTTAAAATTTTCCGCAGAAAAACGTTTTCCTAAACATGGTAGTTGCCCTCCGTTTCATCTTGTGAATTTGATTTTCTATTTTGTTTTGTCTAAACTAATAAATTGGTTGTTATTTTGAGCTTCAAAAAAGAAAATTCTATTGAGAATTGTTCTTACTAAAATTCTGCAGAAGATTAGGGCACCAGAAACTGTTTCTGGAAAATTTTTCAAAATCGCCGCCACTGTTCCCGAATACAGCCAGCGCCGATTCCATTCTGTTTCGCGAATGTCTAAAAATCGTTTTTGGAAGAAATTTTTTTTGTAAAACTAGACTAGAGCCAGTGCCAGCTCTGACCTTCAAACCAGCGCCGGTTATGCTCTATTTTGCACGATCTAGCTATTTAAAAAAAATCTGGAATAGAATTTTGAAAATGGAAAAATCTCATTTGATTAGAGGCGGCAAAATAAAAAAAAAAAATATTTTGGAGACGGGACCCAAAAGCATTTTATGAAAATTAGTTTTGAGACAAAAAATTTTATTTTTCAAAATAGTGATTTTAAAAAATTAAAATTAATGTATTTTTCTAAAATATTGTTTTTAGAATTTGTTTTATTTTTCCAAAATAGTGATTTTGGAATAATAAAAGTTATATATTTATTTTGTTTAAGCATAGTTAATGGCATGTGGATGGTTATGGACTAAATCTAATTATATCTGTTCATGCATTTTACAGTTTTGGTTTTTTATGAAATAGGGCCTGCGTGTCCTTCCTTCTCTATAATTCTTGTATAATTCTCTTCTCATCTAACTCCCCTCAAATGTAACTCGAGGTTTTCTCTCTTTAGAAAATTATGTAATTAGTCTACATAGGTTAGATAGGAGTAGAATTATTTTATTTTGGAGATGGCAACCAAAATAAGGCGAGAAGGTAAGACCTTCTACTTGAATCATGCATGAACACATAGGGTTAACTGTATTAATTTCTTTTATGGCTCAAAGAAATTAATTTAGGGTAAAGTCCATAACCATACCACATAATCGCTTTATTATCATGATTATCAATTATGTGATTTATTGATTTTTATACATGTCATTCAAAGAAATCACTAAAAAGGAACAAATCCCTCAATTAATATTAAACATAATTCCTTCCGTTAATATAGTAAGAACGGGAGTCCTTTTTCGAGACCAGGTTGTTGGGCAAACCCAAGCCTACTTAACATCGGGCATGTTCAAACTATGGAATTAAATTCTTGATTAATGGGTGGGGTTTAACTAAATTCTTTATCTCGGTTGGACAAATTCAAGCATAAAGAAATTTAGAGAAAAAGTTAGGGTAGCCCAAAAGGTTTTAAGATTAAAAGCCGTTAATCACCCAATGATATGGTAGTTACATATGATATAATTGGTATTGGATACCTACCAATGAACTCAAAGGTGACTTGTTGGGCAAATCCAATGTTATTATTCTTAAGAAATTTGGATACCGGTCCACTAGGACAGCTTCCAATGGGCTTTCCTGAATCAGTAGTGGGGGCTATTGGTTTGAGTAAAATAGTGGAGTAAAAATGCGCTTAATTAAAGTCCTAATTATTTGCATATCATGTGCATATACAAGTAGCTAATGCTCTCTATCTTTTCATCTAGGTCACTTGCATCATGTTAACAAACCTAAACTTATGTAGCATCTTGGAAACCAATAAGTTAATTGAATCAAACAATCTCGACTGGTATAGAAATTTGAGAATCGTTCTCAAATCGGAAAAGTTACTCTACGTGCTAGATGCTCCTATTCCACCGCTACCAGCCCAAAATGCTCATACTGATGAGCATGCTGTCCCCAAGAGGCACAAGGAGGATAGTGATACAGTATTATGTATTATGCTGGCATCCATGACTCCTAAGTTGCAAAAACGGCACGAGCATATGGATGCTCAATCGATCATTTTACATCTTTGAGAGCTGTTTGATGCCCAAGCCAAAACTGAGAGATATGAGATCTCAAAGCAACTATTTCGTTGCAAAATGGCAGAGGGTTCTTCTATGGCCACTCATGGGCTGAAGATGCTGGGCTTGATAGAGAACCTTGGATCGCTCGGGTTTGCAATGGATCATGACTTAAGTGTTGACTTAATTCTACAATCTTTGCCTAATAGTTTCTCACAATTTGTGATCAACTATCAGATGAACAAAATTGAGTCCATCATTCCTGAATTAATCAGTCTTCTCAAGATTGCGGAGTCCTCTATAAAGAAGGATTCCAATGCAGTTTTAATGGTAGAATCTTCCTCTTCTAAGAAAAAAGTTTAAAAGAAGAAGAAAAAGGCTCTCATGAAGCCCAAAGGTGGTGTGAACAAGAAGGATGCAGCTACCAAGGGCCCATGCCATCATTGTGGGAAGATGGGCCATAGGAGGCGCAACTGCAAAGCCTACTTGGAAACCATTAAGGACAAGAAGCAAAAGGAAAAGCTTACAAACACTTCTACTTCTTCTCCAAGTATGTTTATGATTGAGATAAATACTGTCTTTAGAAATAAGATATGGGTATTAGATACCAGATGTGAATCTTATTTGTGCAATAACTTGCAGGGCCTAAAGAGCAGTAGAAGGCTAGAGAAAGGCGACGTGGACCTACGTACTGCAAATGGAGCAAAGGTTGCTGCACTTGTTGTGGGGATATACGAGCTGAACCTGCCTTCGGGATTAATTCTAGAACTGCAAAACTATTATTATGTACCAGTTTTAATGAAAAACATTATCTCAGTTGTGTGTTTGGACTTATGTGGATTTCATTTAATATTTAAGAATAAATGTTGTTCTTTTTCTTTGAATGATATTCACTATGGTTCAGCAACTTTGGTTAATGGTTTATATGTTCTAGACTTGGATAATCTAGTTCTCAATATAAACAATAAGAAACCTAAAATGGATAACTCTAACACCTCTTACTTATAGCATTGTCGTTTGGGCCATGTAAACGAAAATCGTGTTTCTAAGTTACACAAGCTTGGTGACTTAGGGTTATTTGATTATGAATCATATGGCACATGCGAATCTTATTTACTAGGCAAAATGACTAAAACTCCTTTTCCAGGAAAAGGAGAACGGGCCAAGGAGTTATTAGAACTCATACATTCTGATGTATGTAGCCCAATGTCAATACAAGCAAGAGGAGGTTACAATTATTTCATAACCTTTATCGATGAATTCTCACGATACGGGTATTTGTATTTAATGAAATACAAATCTAAGGCCTTTGAAAAGTTCAAAGACTTCAAAAATGAAATAGAGAAACAACTTGGCAAAAGTATAAAGACTCTAAGATCTGATCAATGAGGAGAATACTTGAGCCAAGAGTTTTTGAGTTATCTTAAAGATAATGAGATATTATCTCAATGGACTCCACCATATACACCTCAGTATAACGGTGTATCTGAGAAAAGAAATTGAATCCTTCTGGATATGGTACGGACAATGATGGCTTCTGCAGACTTACCAAAATCGTTTTGGGGGTATGCACTAGAGACTTCTATTTATATACTGAACAGAGTTACGACAAAAACGATTGATTCTACCCCATTAAAGACGTTCCTTGGTAAGAAACTAAAGTTATCTCACTTGCGAGTATGGGGTTGTCCTGCGTTTGTTAAAAGGCCACAATCAAACAAACTTGATAATAAGTCTGACAAGTGTTTGTTTGTGGGATATCCGAAAGAATCTTTCAAATATTACTTCTATCTACCCTCCGAAAACAAATTATTTGTTTCGAAGCATGTCGTTTTCTTAGAGAAGGAGCACATGCTCAAGGGGGACAGTAGGAGTAAGATTGAACTTAGTGAAGAAGATCAAACAAACGATGATCAACCGTCTAACCCCACATCTATTGAGAGAATAGATGAACCTTCTAATATACAAGAACCTCGTAGATCTAGTAGGATATGTGTGGCACCTGAGAGATATGGATTTCTCATCAGTAACCACAATGACGTATTACTCAAAGATGAATATGAACCTACTACCTACAAGGATGTTCTGAACAGTTCAGAATTTGGTAAATGGCTTGAAGCCATGAAGTCAGAGATGGATTCCATGTACGACAACAGAGCATAGACTTTGGTTGATCCACCTAAAGGAATTAAACCTATTGGGTGCAAGTAGGTTTTCAAGAAGAAAAAAGACATGGATGGTAACTTAGTTACCTATAAAGCACGACTAGTGGCGAAAGGTTATTGTTAACAACATGGTATTGACTATGATGAAACCTTCTCGCCAATAGCCATGTTAAAATCCATCAGGATACTCCTACCCATTGCTACTCATTATGATTATAAGATTTGACAAATAGATGTGAAAATAGCTTTCCTAAATGGAAATCTGACTGAGGAAGTGTATATGACATAACCTTACGGTTTCACATCCAATGATGGTGCAAAGGTGTGTAAGCTGCAAAGATCTATTTATGGACTTAAGCAAGCTTCTAGAAGTTAGAATATCTGTTTTGATGAAATAATCAAAGAGTTTGGTTTCATTCAAAATATAGATGAGCCTTGTGTATACAAGAAGGTTAGTGGGAGTGCAATCATTTTCTTACTGCTTTATGTAGATGACATATTGCTAATAGGAAACGATATACCTGTCTTGCAAATGGTTAAAATTTGGTTGTTCAAACAATTCTCCATGAAAGACCTTGGAGAAGCAACCTATATTCTTGGAATAAAGATCTATAGAGATAGATCCAAAAGGTTGCTTGGTCTTTCATAGTCTACATATATAGATAAAGTGCTAAAGAGGTTTAGCATGGATCAATCTAAAAAGGGATTCTTACCCATGTCACATGGTGTAACCCTTTCAAAGTCGATATCTTCCAAAACACAAGTTGAAAGGCATCACATGAGTAACATTCCATATTCATCGGTAATTGGATATATCATGTATGCTATGATATGTACTAGGCCCAATGTATCTTGTACTTTCCGTTTGACGAGTAGATATTAATCTGACCCTAGTGAGGGTCATTGGGCGGCTGTAAAAAACATCCTTAAGTACTTACGAAGGACTAAGAATATGTTCTTAGTATATAGAGAAGGTGATTTGAAAATAAATAGGTATACTGATGCCAGTTTTCAATCCGACAAAGATGATTTCAAATCACAATTCGGCTACGTGTTTACGTTGTGCGAAGGGGCAATAAGTTGGAAAAGTTCCAAACAAGAGACTATTACTAACTCTACGACAGAAGCTGAGTACATAGCCACTTCTAAAGTAGCTAAGGAAATAAAGATAGAGAGAGTTCTCACGGATGAGAACATAGCTGACCCGCTTACGAAAGCACTATCTTAAAAAAAACATGATTGTCATGTTGAGTCATTCGGTATTAGATACATAAATAATTAGCTCTAGTGCAAGTGCGAGTTTGTTAGTGTTGTGCCCTAGAGGCAATCACTTGTACTTTGTATATGACACATTTTATTTTAATAAAAATGCATTATTTATCTTACAGTTTCTTTTATTTACTTTAAGTAATATAATTGTTCAATAAAGTCCCTAGTACAACACTGTGTTAAGGATATCATAATAGAGATCATGATATGAGATTCCTACTACACCGGATAGTATTAGTACTTAAATAGTCCCTAATCATAGTATTAATGAGACAGGACATCATTAATACGTCAAGACTAGCTTGTGTTAGACTTCCTGATTTGATCAGGCAGTGGTTCTCATAACTGTAAGTATTGAGATACTCAAAGTTAACACATAGATGCTTGTTAATGGAACAAGTTCATTGCATGTCTTAGCTTTGAGATAATCGCATGGATAACTATTTACTGCTAGTGATATAATCTCAATATAGCAAACGTGCAAGTATCCTTAGACTTGAGATCTTCAATGTACTTTATTTGCTGAGCTTCGTACTTTGATTCCAATCTCCAGAGCTCGATCTAGGGCCACCTATAGGATGGATATTGAATACATTGTGAGGCAAATGAAAGTTGTTGAGAGGGTCAATAAAGGATTCATCACTCCTAATAGTAGGGGCGAATATCTCACGGCCACTTGTAGGAATTACTACTCGAGAAGTCCTTGGCCAAGGCAATTGTGTATTGGAAATAGTTCCAATTGATACACATCTAGAATAGTGGGTTCCTGGTACAAGTACTATTGTATTCGGGCCAGAATTATTTTGGAGGGAGTTGGCACTAATTCCGTACTCCAAACCGAATGAGATATTGTATGGTGAAAAGAGTTAATTGCACTGAAATTTGTATTGAAGGGTTAATGTCAAGCCACATAACTTCATGAACTCTTGGGTGGTTATGATGTGTTGCTAGATACCGCTCATGATCTAAGAATATAGGTTTATTAATTGATGAATTAATAAACCAATCCTGATTAGAATTAATAGGATTAATTCTAATTAATTATGGATTATTAATCTCAAAGACGTCTGGATTAATTCATGTTCGCTACCAATTGACTGGGAAACCTAATAGGTCACACACAATAGAGGATTATATACTCAAGATGTTATTTGATAACATAGTGGGGTTGATTGAGAGAAAGAGAAATTGTTGTGGACAAATTATAATTACTTATAATTTGTGATCCAAGTTGTAATTGTGAGAACTTGATGTTTCCAATGACAATTAGAGAATTCTAATAGGATTAGAATTCTCAATTTTGGGAGGGAAATTTCGTGTAATATATAGTATATGTAACACATGAAAAACCCTAGCTGAACAACACACAAAACAACAGCCACGGACATTCTCTCTTCTCTCTCTCGATTTGATCTTGATCAAAGAACCCTAGCCGCCATCTTTTTCTGCTAGCACTGGAAATTTTGGTGCTTGAGTGTATCCTGTATGTGGATCACTATTAGAGATCATCACACACTGTGATTATAGTGGTTAGACGTTCAACTCATGTGGAGGTTGATCACGAGAATTGCTAGATCGCGCCCCAATTTGAAGAAAAAATTTTATTCTTTGAACGATTACGCAAAGGTAAAGAGCTGCTACCTTTATTGCCTTTATGTCATGTTTTCCACACATAGACGGGTCATGGGATGGTATCTCATTTTATTTTTCACTGCGCCATATACATTACGAGCCTGGGATAACCAACAGGCCGTACATCTACCTTTCATCAGTTTGCACAAAGTGTGGCATTCTGAACGTTCTTTTGCCATGATGCACAAAGTGTGGTGCCATGGCTACCTATTTCAAGTGGTTGCTTTTATTGTATATATGTATGATTTAAAATGAAAACACCACTCTTCCTTTGTGATATTTGTTTGACGTTTGCTAGCACTTTCTTTTGTGAAAATTTCTCAACTTGCATACATGAACTGTTTTACCTTATGCACTCCATGCACATATGAGCTTACTGATATTTATATCTCACCACCTTTTATACCATGCTTTCAGGTCGGTCCTACTGTGAAGGTTATTGATTAGGGATTACCTAGTTTTGAAGACAAATTTCTTTTCCTGTGTATTTAATTTAAGAGACTCTAATAGACATTTATTTATTTTTGAGAATTGTTCATGTATCATTTGAGTTGTAATAAGTTTGATTTAGATTATTACTTTCCTTTCTTTTGTGAGTCCTAGTTATAAAGACCCCTTGTCCTAAGAATGAGGCGACATCCTCTGCCCTAATAGGGTACGTAGGTAGTGGGGTGTTACAAGTGGTATCGAAGACAAGGTTTAGGCAATTATTGATAGTATTTACTTTATTTCATTAAGATTAAACTTTTTTTTTTACTAATCTGGATTGTTTATAAAGTAGGATGGTTAGAATGTATAAAATTGCAAGGAAGGGGCAGCAATGGTATCCACCAATCCCTATCTATAGGGAAGACTCACCAGTGCCACAACCTGCACCACAACCCGCACCTCAACCAGTCATGCCATTCGAGGAAAGTAGTAATAATGAGGTTCAGATTATCGAGCCACCCCTATACCTGTAATAGACTTAATTACTGATAGTAAGGATATGGATATTGACATGGAGTATGTCCCAAACCCACCTAGCTCCGTGATTGATTTAACTGTTGATAGTGATGATCCGAAAATGATAGACTATGAATCCCACCAAGACCTTCTTTTGTACCCCTACCTAACCATGTTGAAACTGGGGAGAGTTCTAGGAGACTTGGGAAGGAACCAATGGACTATGGGTTTGTGAATGGTGCATTGATAGACCTTTCTAAAAATACTAGAGGATGGTTATATAATGCTGCCACTGAGGATTCTAATGTGGATTAGGGGCTATGTTTTGCCATGCTTAAGTTGTTATTTATTGCTTGCAATAAACTCTTGTGCTAGGGGTTCATTTATATTTAATATTTTATTTCAAAATTTATGCAAATAAGAGTACCTTGGTGTACTCTAATCTTGAAAAATGTAATTATGTATGCAAAGCTTCCATTTGATTTGCTTTTACTTAAGTCTAAATGTGAATGCATGCTTGATTTAAATATTTTGAACTTTTATGCATAACTCATTATTTAGGGACGATAGTTTAGAATGGCACCAAAGTGTTGCGTAGAAGCATCCAACAAAAGGGTTCTTAAAGCAGAACCCGTGACTCCAAAATATGATGCTACTCAACTTTCGTCGCCAAATCAGGGGAATAAGAATGAACCTGACCAGGAAATGGGGTCCAAAGAGAGCCTACCAGTATGACCATGGGGCAAGCATTCCACAAGATGATGGAGATACTACAAACCTTATCTGAACAAAGGAACCCAAAAGGGGAAGATGAAGCTTTGGAGAGGTTTCTGAAGTTTTAACCTCCCATTTTCTTAGGAGAAGCTGAACAAGACCAGAAAGATGAGCAGTAGGTAGAGTAGATGGAAGACATCTTTGTCACACTCCAATACACTGAGAAGCGAATGGTAAAATTTACTGTATTTAGGCTACGAGGCCCAGCTCGGGCATGGTGACAGCGAGTCCAAGAAGACTGGGAATTAATGGATGAAGACTAGACGTGAGCCAACTTTATAGAGGCATTCAGAGCAGAATATATCCCTCAGTGGATAGTGTAGAAAATGGAGGACAAGTTCTAAAATCTGAAGTAAAGGAGCATGACCGTGGCTCAATGTGCTGCTTATTTTATCCAGTTTTCAAAGTATTACAAGAGACTGGTAGATACCAAGCTGAACTGAACTAGGCAATTTGTTAAGGGATTGAGGCAGGAGCTGAGAAGGGCTTTGGCACCTTCTCTACCAACGGCTTATTCAGGGGCAGTAGATACAGCGACCCGGACAGAGAACTAGAATCGAAATAGAATGGTACCAAAATCGTTCTTGCCACCAAGGCAACCACCGAGACCCTTTCAAATGCAGCAAACTAATAAATGACCTACCCGCTAGCAATGGAAAAATTGAGGAAAGTAAGCACGAACAGTACGAACTAATCCTACACAGAATCTTGAGCCGTGCCAACATTGCGGGAAGAAAGGTCATGTAGAGAAGAATGTTGGTCTAAGGGAGCTGAAAGGAAATGCTACAATTGCAGAGATGTGACGCATCTACAAAACGCCTGCCCAAAACTCCTTGGAATCAAGCAAGGAAACCCGGCCGAGACCGCAGGAGCCAATCGAGCTAATATTGTGGGAGTCTCCGGAAGTGGAACACAGAAGCTGCAAGTGAAAGCAAAGGTTTTCGCTCTTAACTGGAAGGAAGTTGGAGCAGATGCAGCGATGGTGGAAGGTACGTTAACCACTTAGGACACGGGTTGAGTGCTAGAAACTCAATGTGGACTATGTTAGGGTTGGACCAATGGTGCTGCACCATCATATGGCAGACCTAGTTACGAAGGTTTTAGATCAGGAAATCAAACTGGCCCTGTGGGATATTGGAGACTGCAAAGCCCCAGGACCTGACAGGTACTCTGCCTATTTTTTCAAAAACGCCTGGGGCACGATTGCGCAAAGTATGTGTGCGGAATTTTGGGAATTTTTCCAATCTAGCAGGCTGCTAAAGCAGCTCAATCACTCAAGTATTACTCTAGTGCCTAAATCTGATCACATGGAAAAGGTGGGAGACTGTAAACCGATATCATGTCGTACTATGGTTTATAAGATTATCTCCAAAATTCTGGCAGACATGCTCAAAATCATTCTACCTACTCTGGTGGATCCTGCACAGTCAGCCTTTATGGAGAAAATACTTATGGCGGACAACATTCTTCTGGTCCAGGAAATAATGCGGGCCTATAGCAGGAAGAGAGTGTCACTATGCTACACGGTTAAAGTGGACTTGTGAAAAGCATATAACTTGGTTAGATGGGATTTCTTGCTGGACTTATTGGGTGAACTAGGATTCCCACAACAATTTGTGGGTTGTATTGAATAGTGTGTTACCATAGCTTCATTCTCTGTAGCTATCAATGGGACAACACATGGGTTCTTTAAAGGAGCAAAGGGACTCTGTTAGGGAGACCCCATATCTCCGTTGCTGTTCATTCTCTATTTGGAATACTTTTCTCAGGTTGTCAGAGTTCACACACTGGGACTGCTTTTAAATGCCACGCCAAGTGTGACTACTTGAGGATTACTCAATTAGCCTTTGTGGATGACTTAATGTTATTTGCTAAAGGAGACAAACCATCAATATGCATCTTACTGGGGTGCCTAGAGGAACTTAAATGATGTTGTAGCTTGGAAATCAACAGGGACGAATCGAATATCTACCTAGCTGGGTTGGGGAGGACAGACCAGGATATAATACTGGCTGACATAGGCATCCCGATAGGAAGCTTCCTTTTTCACTATCTTGGCATACCAATCATAATAGGTAAAATAAGAGTATCATACTACAGGCCATTACTGGACAAGATTGGCTCTTACATAGGAAGATGGTCGGCACGCGCATTGTCATATGCAGGGCAACTGCAACTGATCTAAACTGTCCTGCAGGGGGTGGATTACTTTTAGCTTTCTATACTCCCAACACCAACTGTGGTTATCAATCAGTTGGACAGATTGGACAGGGACTTCCTATGGGACTTGAAGCAAGCACTAGTGGCCTGGAGAGATGTCTGCTACCTAAAGTGGAAGGCAGCCTTGGACTTAGAAACTTAACCACTTAGAACGGGGCACTATTGTCCCGAATCTTATAGGATATCCAAGTAGAGAAACAGTCGCTCTAGGTTAAATGGCTTAATCACTACTATATCGAGAGCCGTTCAATTTGGGAGATGCCACAGCATAGGGACCAATGTCCTTTGTTTAGAAGACTGCTATCAATAAAGGATTCCATTCTAGAAAGGGAAAGTGATACGGACCTAGCAGCACTGCTACTGTAGTCTTGGGCAATAGGGACCACGGCATTCACAACACAGGTATATAACTATCTCAGACCATTAATGCCAAAGGTACAATGGGCCAAAACGATCTAGAAGTAGGGACTCATGTAAAGCACTCATTCATGGTTTGGCTGTGTGTCAAGGGACGATTGAAAACTAAAGATGTACTGGAGTTTCGGCTGGACGACATGTCATGCCCATTATGCCAAGTGCAACCGGAGATGACCCGCCACCTATTCTTCAACTGTGTAATATTGAAATAAGTATGGACAGACATTAAGGCATGGCTAGCCTTACCACAGGCTATGAATTCGATCGACACCTACCTCAATTGGTGCAACAGGGCAAATCGTAGGTCTTCGTCACTTGCCAAAGCCAAAGTAACTGCAATGGCAGCAACGCTTTACTACATTTGGCTAGCACGCAATCAAGCACTTTTCGAATGAGTTGCCTGTCAACCTATGGAAACTGCGAAGAGGATCAAAACACATGTGTACTCTATTATTTTTATCTTGTACCCTCATGTTGTGACCTATTTTGAGGATTGTATCTATCACAACTAGTTAATAGTTGCCTTGCTATTAACTAGTGAGATCCTGTGTACATACCTTTTGATCAATATATACATCTACATCTTGATAAAAAAAATATATAAAATATAAAAGATTCTCTTAAAACTAATAGATTTCAAACACGAACAACTTACTTATTTGCCAAAAAAAAAGGTCTAAAACATAAGAATAAATTTGTTTTCTTTTAAAAAAAAATATCAAATTGACCTGTTTTAACCGGTCAGACCGATTTTGACCAATTATTTGCTGCCGACTTATAGCATATAGTCGGACCGGACTAGTCGCTGCTTATCGATCCGACCGGTTAAACTAGCTAGTCCAATCCGACTTTCAAAACCATGATCTAAACTATTTGAATAGTGAGCCAAAACCATTTGGATCCTCAGGGATTGAGCATAAGGGAGATCCAAACTATTTCGATAGTGAGACCAAACTATTTGGGCATAAGTTGTTCTATTTGTTTGGCTTCTTTGCTTTATTTTACTTTAAATGATGACTACTACATTTAGTTGTTCCCGTAATTAACAATAAGTAACGTCATCAGATAGTGTGTGGGTAGTTTTTCTATCTTCAATTTTTGTTAAGGTATGTATGTTACAAATTGTGAATCAGTGTGATGCTAGATAACAGAAACTTATTCTGACTGTAGGAATAAATACAAAAGAGCAAATAAAGGGTTTGATTGGTTGGGCAAGCATTTGATTTGTTATATTAGGTGCATGGTAGAATAACCATTGCATTATCTAGCATTTAGATTTTGAGGGGTACATTTTGGTTCTCTGGCGTATAGCTATAGCATTGAATCACATGTGGGTTGATTTTGAACTAGATTCTGTTAGGAAAGTAGGCCTGATGGTTGAGAATTTGAAACCAATAAAAACTTCCAACCTATACGTTTCTTAGATTAATTACGTTATGCATGCTTATTTTTTCTATTCTGAGATTAGAATTAAAGGAATATTTTCCACTCTTCATTTTTATTTTTTAGTGGAAATTGATGTCAAATTTTATATGCTTCGTACTTCACTTTTGTGATCGATATCTACATTTCTAATAAGAAGATGGTTCGGTCAGTTGAAATGTTGGAAATGTTGTTATGTCTAAGCTTGGAGATGAATCAAAAAGGGAAATTGTTGCTAGGGATGTAAAAGGGATGAGAAATCCAAGCAACATCTCACCTCAAAAATAATTTAACACAAACTATCCTATGCAAATAGTAAATAACAAACTAAAATGATGGGAAGGACACTTGGTGAATCATTGAGAATAGGAGAAAGGATGGGTCTACTCTTAAGAATTCGCCAAGTATTCCTCCTATCATCTTTATTTATTTTTTCTTTTCAAATAAAAAAAAATAAACTTTTCTACTCGAAATAATAAATTTTATTTAAAATAAATAAATAATCTAAATAAAACACCTAAACCATAAACCTAAATAAATAAATAATAAGCCTAAATAGTCAAAATAATAAATCTAAATATATAAGCTTAAATAAATAAATAACTTGTGAATGTGCACAAACTTGTAAATGTGCACCCAAAAAAAAAGGGCTGATGTTTTGCAATGCCTTATTTCCCAGTGCATAAAAGACAATCCAATTTAAAAAATAATAAAATAAAATAAAAAAAGGTTCTTAGCATATATAATGTACACGGCTGTTTTTAGATTTTAGAAGACCTTTGTAGTTTGCTTGAAGGTATGTTGTGGATTGAAGGCTTAAAATGGCAAAAGTATCGAAACGAAAGCATGCTAGCAAAATGAAAAATTTACCTCTGTGATTGAATGGCTCTTTCCACTTATGTAGATATCAGTACAAGGATACTTGAAGATATTGGATCACGTCCTTATAAACGTCTATTGCATCTCATTCACGCAAAACCTTTGATTTTCCGAAATGGTACCCGTAGCACAGTCGATAAAAGCTTAAAGATTGGGTTTGCTAAACCTTTGGTGAAAGCTTCATAGAAGCTCTCTATGAATGGGTTTTATTTTCTGTGAAAGAAAAATAAAACACGAAGTGCACTGGGTTTCCTTTGCTTACCAAAACCATCAACCACATCTCTTTCTCTTCATTCATTTTCATCAAATTCCTAGAGAGAGAATCCATTCACATGAAAACATAAAACATTCATGCTTTCTGTTATCCTTCACGTGATTTTTAATTAATTAATTAATTAATTAATTAATTTTTTTTACCCTTAGTCTTATTCATTGGGCCCAGATAAAATTATTTATTCTTGGGTTTGAACACCTATAAATAATAAATCTCACTTATTTAATTTTTGGGCTTCCTTAAACAGCTCAATAAATAATTAACAAGCCCAAATAGACCAATATAAAATTTCATACATTTTATCTAGTTTATATCCAAATTAATTTTTTAATTATTCAATCTGGGCCTTGGGCACTGAATAATTAATTAACCAATTAAACTAGATAAAATAAATACTATCTCTCGAACCTTTTATTTTATTCTAATACAATAATAAATTAGACTAATAAAATAAAATAAAAATCATAATTATCCAGACCAATTCCTTAACCCAAATTTATCAGAACTTAAGGGCCATTTCGAGGAACAAAAAACAAATCACCTTAGCTACTAAAATGACCACAATACCCCCGCTATATAAATAGCTGATTTTGCATTTTAAATATTTCCTAATATCATCATAAGAAAATATTGTCCCCAAGGATAATGCTGCGATAGCAAAGTCTTCGACCTACAGGTGTAATGACTAAAATACCCTACTACGCATCGCCGTGCATTTAGAGTGGAAGAGTATACTAACACCTCTCTAATAGATATCTACCATCTTTAGACCTCTAGTTCAATGATCTATGACTCCTGGAATGTTTCCACTTTCCAAGGGAGCTACCTTAAAGTAAACATCCAAGTTATGTTTCCCAAGGCCCTGGATAATTAGATTATTTGAACAGTCACAAGGGGCGATATAGCACAAAAGCTATCTTATACAAGTGTGTCTTAACTGACTAGTCACATATACCCAACATAAAAGTATATCGGCTTTATGAAAGAACCTCAACTATAGTATATCAAAGTATATGCTTCTAACTTCGTCAGACCACCAACTAATTCTTAAGCATTAGAGTATTAGTCCACGTTGTAGCAGTAATAGTCTGGGTTTCTTTTAAATAGTACTTTTAGAAACCACTATTACAGGTCTTGTTCTACGTATTCAAAATACACTCATGCTATGAAGTGAGTGGACTACTCACTGGCTAAAGGTAAGCCATTCCCTATTTGGAATTCATAACATAATAACCTAAACAAAATGAGATTCTCATTCTCATCAATTGGTTAAGAACAAACATTTATGTGTTAAGTAACCCGTGATCTATACCTTACTGTAAAAGATTACTATTCACATGGATCACTTACTTAAACACAATAGGTCCTTTCCAAACGAAAATCGTGCACAAATAAAATGTAAATTCACAAACAAATTTTGAGAATAAATTCTTTTATTAATAAATTCGATAATTACATCAGATAAACTAGTCTCGAGAGTATATATTTCAACAATCTCTCATTTGCACTCTAAGACTAAGAAAGTCCCTAGATGCCCACCCCTATGGCGTCTAAGTATCTTTTGAAGACTCTTTTTGCCAAAGGCTTGATGAATGGATCTGTCAGGTTGTTCTCCGAGGCTATCTGTTCCACTATGATTTCCCGTCTCTAAAATAAATCTCGAATTAGGTGGTACTTCCTCTGGATGTGTTTCCCCTTCTTGTGATTCCGGGGTTCTTTGGATTGCAAGACTACTCTAGAGTTGTCGTAATACACCACAATCGATTTGTCCATGTGTGACACAGCTCTAAGTTATGAAAGGAGCTTCCGGAGCTAAACTATTCCCTTGGATGCTTCCAAAACTGCCACATACTCAACTTCCATAGTTGAGTTAGCAATACAAAATTTCTTGATACTCCTCCATGAAACAGCTCCTCCAAACAAGATGAAGACATATCCACTAGTGGATTTTCTCTCATCCTTATCTGCCTGCAAATCTGAGTCTGTGTATCCAGTAAGAACCAAGTCATTAGCCCTATAAACTAGCATACAATCTTTCATACCATTAAGGTACTTAAGAATATGCTTTACAGCATGCCAATGAACCTCCCTAGGGTTTGATTGATATCTACTAACTAAGCCTACGACAAAGGAGATATCTGGCTTAATACACAGTATGGCGTACATGAGATTCCCACAATCGAAGCATAGGGAATCCTACTCATTCTATCTTTTTCCTCTTGAGATTTAGGACAGTCCTTAAAACAAAAAAAACAACTTATGTCTGCAAGGGATTAGAGCTTCCTTGCATAAGTCCATGCTAAACTTGGCCAGCATCTTATCAATGTATGTCGTTTGGGATAATCCTAACATTCTCTACTTCTTATTTCTAAGAAGTTTAATCCCGAGAATGTAACTAGCTTCTCCTAATTTCTTTATACTAAATTGACTAGATAGCCAAACCTTAGTAGATAACAATGTCCCTACATCATTCCCAATGAGTAGAATGTCATCCACATATAGGATAAAAAAAACCACATTTATACCTTCCAATTTCCCGTACAGGCATGGTTCATCTTCATTGAATGAAACCTAAGACTTTACAATCTCGTCAAAATGAATGTTTCATATTCTAGATGTCTGCTTAAGTCCATAAATGGACTTCTTAAGCTTGCAAACCATATGTTCCTAGCCTTTAGCAATTAGACCTTCCGGTTGGGACATATAAATGTCTTCGTTAAGATGGCCATTAAGAAATGTCATTTTGACATCCATTTGTCATATATCATAGTCATAATGACATGCAATGGCAAAGAGGATACAAATAGACTTAAGCATGGCTACCGGGGAAAATGTTTCATCATAATCGATTCCCTCTTTCTGAGTATACCCTTTCGCCATAAGCCTAGCTTTGAAGGTTTCTACCTTTCCATCCGCTTCCCTCTTCCTCTTGTTTAACCACTTAAACCCAATGGATTTTATCCCTTCAGGTGAAGCTACAAGATCCCAAACCTAATTGAAATACATAGGCTCAATTTCGGGTTTCATTACTTCATGCTATAGATCTACATCGGCATCAACAATAGCTTCCTCGTATCTAGTGGGATCTTGTTCCTGATGATTAGAGACTAGCTCGAAAGCCTCTCCTGTCCATCTTTCTGGAACTATAGATACCCTCCCACTACGACAAAGCTCCATTTGTACAGATTCTTGAAGCTGTGCCTTTTCTTGTTCCATAATCGAGTCTGAAGAAGTTGATTCCAAAAATAACTTCTCCGTGAGTTCCAACCTTGTTAAACATTTAGTGGCAATACTTTGATTATCTTCCAAGTATCTAGCATTAGTACTTACTAGTACTTTCTGCTCCTTAAGATGATAAAAGTAACCTCCTTTTGTCCTTTTTAGATACCCAACAAAGTAGCATAATTCTAATCTTAGTTCTAACTTGTCTCTCTTGATCAATACATAAGTTAGACAACCCCATATCCTAAGAAAATTTAGACTTGGCTTACGCCCAATTCACATCTCATAGAGTGTCCTAAGTACTGACTTAGAAGGCACCAAGTTTAGAATGTATTTTGCTGTTTCCAAGACATATCCCCAAAAAGAGACCGGAAGAGTAGTATGAGACATTATGTTTCAGACCGTTTCCATTAATGTCCTATTCCTTCTCTCAGCTACTCTATTCTACTGGGGTGTACCCAACATAAAGAGTTGGGATACTATTTTATGATATACCATATAATCATTGAACTTACCGAGGAGGTATTCTCTACTATGATCCAATCATAAAGTTTTAATCAGTTTACCTGTCCGACGCTCGACTTCAGCCTTAAACTCTTTGAACTTGTTAAAAGAGTCAGACTTGCACCTCATCAGGCAGACATAACTAAACCTTGTACAATCATCTGTGAAAGTGATGAAGTACTTAAAACCCCCTCTAACTTGAGTAGACAAAGGACCATACATCAATATGAACAAGGTTCAATATCTTCTTAGCTCTATTAGCCTTTTGGGTGAACGACCTTTTGGTCATTTTTTCCATAAGACAGGATTCATACTGAGGCCAACTTTCCAATCTTAATGAACCCAATGGCCCATCGTGGATTAACATCTAAATCCTGGTTAAATTAATATAACCCAACCTTAGATGCCAAAGATATGAGTCATTGACATTAGTCTTTCTCTTCTTACTTAAAGGTTCAGATTGAACGTTATTTATTTGATTGTTTGTAGGATTTAAAAAGAATAAGTTTCCATACATGTGCCATGTACATAAAACTTCTCTATTTCTACTGATAGTAATACCAAAATAGAAAGAAATAGAATATCTATAATTTATTAGCTTTGCAACTGAAATCAAATTCTGTCTAAAACCAGGTACATATAAAATATCCTTTAATATAACTATTTTATTACAATAAAAAATAAGATCCAGCTCTCCCACAGTAAGGGCCCATACTCGTGCTCAATTTCCTACTAGTAGTCCATGCTCGCTCTTCTAGAGTCTTCTTATCTTCCTAAACCCCTCCAAAGAGTTACAGATAAAATTAGTGGCATAAGAATCAACAATCCAAATGGAAGTTGATCCAACTATTGAAATAGACTCTAGATGGAGAACAATACTTGTAGGGTTTTTCTTAGCCTGAAGTTCTGGACACTCCTTTTTCCAGTATCCCTTTTGCTCACACTTGAAGTATTTTCCTTTAGGTTTGTTGGGCTAGTTCTTGGGCTGGGGCAGGACATTTTCCTTCTTCTTCTTGAACTTCCTGGGCTTGGGCCCAATTCTCAAAAAAAAAAGTGTGAAACCCCAGTCAAGACCAACCTTAGAGTAAGGGGGTTGGGGATGCATAACATGCTTTATTTCATGTTTAAATATGCTTTCATATGATTTTTATATACTTTGGATGTGAGTTTATTGTTTTGAAGTTGTGTGGGTGAATGTTGTGTGAGAAGGGCAAAATGGTAATTTTTGCCCGAGGTAAAAATAGGGAGATAGCTTGTGGATTGAATAGAAAATACTTTTTCTAGTGAAAGTATCAACAAGAGTTGTTGTGGTTTAGTGGTTAGAGCTTTGGAATAAATTATTGAGGTCTAAGGTTCAAAGTCCATCATAGAAGCTTTAGCTTGAGTAAATTTTATTTTTCTTGGGAAAGGATGGTTTCGGCCTTAAGGGCCTGGATTAATGTGGTGATGATGTTCTAGGAGAGACATGATAGAAGTAATCTCATTCCACTCCTTTTACTCTTCTCGAAATTCTTATAGGGAAAATCATCCTTCCTTGATCTTTAATTTTCCTCAATTCTCAACTCATTAGTTTGATCAAGATGTTCTAGCCTTTTTCTTTCCAGAAAATCCAGTAGAGTGCTGAGGTCTTTTAGGATCAAAATGTCTTGGCAAAAGACTTATTTTGGTTTGGAAAATATGGTAGATTTGTGGGAAAATTCAAGAGGAAAATCCCTCTTGAAAGCTTGCTGAAATTTTCCTCTATCTTAGTTCATCTATCTTCATGGAATGAGCTGAAATTTTCCAGCTTGTTGTACCTTTAAAAGGTCGAAAATTCTAGCTCATATTCCCTCCCAAATTCTTCCAGAAAAATGGTCTTTAGGATCAGTTTGAAACCTGAAAATTCTTTACCAATTTCGGACTGCACAAGCTGGAGCAAAGCAGGAAAAATTCCTGTACGAAAATCAGTTTTGGGAGCTCGAAACCAAGCTACTTTCTCCCAGATTTTGTGCAGCACCTTAGCAATGCTTTTCCTCCATAAAGAAGGCTGGAAACCAGCCTTGAATACCCCTGAAATCCCCTTCAAAACTCGCTGCAAAATGGCTCTAAATAGCAGACGCAAATCTACCAGAAAAATCATTGTGTAGCGAAATTTCTATGCAGAATATTTTGTCCAGCTTGTTTCTTATTTTGTTCCAACCGAAAACCCCAAACTACTTCTGTCAAAACCTCCCTTAAACCTCCATTAACAGAGCTACATTGTTTCCCTCAAGCTTCTGGACGAAAGGCAGCAATAGCTATCCGAAAATCCCCCAACCAAATCCCTGCAATGTAGCTTGATTACTTTCCAAAATTTCAGCCATCTTGTTTAACAACTTTCCATAAAATTTTGCTCAATTGATCAAACATCTTCTCCACCATTGTGCACCTTAGTTTCGGCCATCACAAGCCTCCTTTAACCAGCTTTAATTCCCCAGAAGAGCTGCAGAATCCAGTCGGCCATAGGAGACTTCAAGCTGTCCAAACAAATCAAGATATTCTTAGGATATCTACTTTCCAAATTCACTTCCCAAAAATATTCTTCAAGGATTGTAACAACTAACCTTTCCTTTTCCCTTCCAAATCAGAGAATCAACTCCCTAAACCCTACTAGAATTCGGCCAGGCCTATTCCCACAGAAAAATCGGCAGCTGCATAAACCATCTCTCCCTCTCTCGATTTTTCTTCAAGCATCAAGAACACACACACACTACACCAAGAACACCCACTTCTTCTCTACACCTAATACCCCTCCAAACCACCTCAAACCCTCACGAAAATCTCCAGATTTAGTCTACTCATTGCTTTGAATCCATCAACGCCATTATTAACATCAAACTCCTCCAAACATCTTGCTACTTCGGATCAAAGCAGAAATTTCTGAACAAGAACATCTTCAGGGTAAATTCACTCTATCAACATCATCCTCTTCAAACTTGATCTCTAGTGAGAATCTATATAAATAATCATGATAATGACTTCTTCTTCTTCTTCTTCTTCTTCTTCTTCTTCTTCTTCTTCTTCTCTCTCTCTCTCTCTCTCTCTCTCTCTCTCTCATGGACCGAAATTCCCTCTCTTGGCCGAATGGTCTCTTCCTCCATGACCATGCTTTCGCCACCTTTCTTGAACAAGATTAGCCACCTAGGAGTTGAGATCTTCTCTAAACTCCTTCAAGTCATTCATCAACCAAGTAAGCACCTTCAATCCTCTCTTTAAACTTTAGAATCATGTCTCTAGGTTGATGTTGTGAGAAGATGAATGGCGATAGGTTTGTGTATGTGTTGTTGTCGAGATTGAAGCATGAGTATATGGATGATTGTGAAGGAGATGGGATTTATGCATGGAAGGATTATATTGGTGGATTGAATGATGAGTTGAGGTTTGATGCATGCCATAGGTAGTATTTGTGATGAAGCATGCTAGAGATTATGTCACCATTGGTGAATAGAATTTGTATGCATGATTAGATTTTGAAGCCATGATCATGTTTATACTAGTAGAGGTTAAAGCATGTCTTAATAAATTTAGATCTATGCCTATGTGCAAGATTTGGATGATTTGATGAATTGAAGGATTGAGTATGTTATTGATTATGGTTGACCATGGAATCTTAATCATTATCTAGTTGTCCCTAAGCAAATTTTATTTCATGAATAAAATATTTACTAATAATTTTTGCTAGAGAATTTCGAAAACCCTAGGAAGGGTAGATTTGGAATTATAATATATGAAAAGGATATTTTAGTCAAATAAATAATAACTTTTCTAGAAAATAAAATAAATAAATATTATTTAAAATAAAGAAATTAATTAAAGCCTTTATGGAAAAGATTTATACTTAATAAAATATTTACTAAATCAAAACCCTTAAGGATTTACTTATTATTTTCCAAGAAAGACTTATTAAATTTAATCTTAACTAGTTTTAGCTATCAATTATTTTCTAACAACTAAGCTATCATTAAATCACTATTTTACCTAGTACCACCTAATGCTCCTGATCAAATAAACTCTAAATTTTCCTTAACAAGATTTAAACTTTCAACTTATTAGAATTTATTTCCTAATCCATTAATTATTAATTAAACTGAGCTTATAAACATATTCAATTATTATTTTGCCTTAAAGCTTGGGACACTAGGATCATGGTAGTAGTGAGTTGAGTTGGTTTAAAATTGAGGAAGTGGATTGTGGCTTGAATATGATTAAGATTTGTATTTGCCCGTGTGGGGTTAGGTCAGCTGTTCGAGACCTTGTTGTTGTGAGCAAGAATCAAGTAAGCTCCTGCATAAAACCTGATTGATGTGAAATGATTTTCTTATGGCAAGCCAAATGTGGAGTGCAAGGACACTCGGTTATTTGAAAGCAATTGAGCGTTGAATTCATCATTAATTCCAACGCTTAAATTATTTAAAAGTCTTTGAGCATATTTTTCCAAACTTGAAACTCTTTCTAAAACTAATTTATCCCAAAGCTTTGGAAACCCTCAAATTGTTATTTTCATGAAGAACAATGCTTTGTTCATTTTATCCCAAGTGGGGAATGTCGTTGAGTACTCAATAAGGGTGGACTACTAGGACTAGTCTTTGAATGGTTTGGGTAAGTCACTCAGTAGGTGGCCACCTCTGAGGGGTGAGTCCATCCTGGATAAGATGCCAGTTCCAGTGAGTCGTGCCGGTCCGAGCTAGCAGTTTATTTTGTTTCAGTCAAGTGACTGTGTTTTTGCCGGAATGGACACACGGCGGTTGTTTGGGTATAGAGAAGGAGGAGTATCTTGCCCAGTAGGCCGATCACCTACTTTTGTCAGTCTGCACAAAGTGTTAGGCATTCTGACCGGTTATGGGGCCCAACGTGTGGTAACCCATATCCCTTTCTTTCGAGTGGTTGATTTCATTACTTATGTATGGCTAGAAGAGCCAAAACGCCACTCTTGCTTTTGACTAATGTTTATTGCTTGCCAATATTTCTCTTATAAAGATTTCACACTTTGCATCCACGAACTGTTTCCACTAAACACCCAAAGCACACACGGACTTACTGAGATTTCTGTCTCACCACCTTTTATCATGATTTTAGGTTGATCCTGTTGCAGGTGAGTAGCTACCTTGGAAGAGAATGTGTCTTTTAATTTAATGTATTGCTTTGGAGAGATGAGAGTGGATGATTTTAATTATGGTTTTTGTTTTGGAATTTCATGGATGTACTTTTGAAGTATTTTGGGTTGTAATAAATTCTTTTTTTAGTTTGAGTATTATTTATTTCAGCAATTTTATTTGTGACCAGTTATAAAGACCCCTTGTCCTTTGGACGGGGCGACATCCCCGGCCCTGGCGGGCCTAGGTTTTTCGAGGTGTTACAAAAAGTCCTAGCACTCATAGCCTTGGAATGTGGCTTCATGACTTTCTCTACCACCTAGAGCTCTTTCATTAACTCAATTAAACCCATGTTTAATTTGTTCATATTGTAGTTCAACTTGAACTGAGTAAAAGAGCCCGGCAAAGATTCAAGAACCATGTCCACTTGGCTCTCGGGGTCAATAACAGCCCCTAAGACTTATGCTTCCTCGAAAGCAACAATCATTTCCCTAACTAATACTCCCTCAGCCATCTTAGTGTTTATGATCGTCCTAAGAGCTTCGTGCCTTGCAGGCCGGCTTTTATCGGCGAATATCGTGGCTAATGATTGGCTAATGTCGTATGCAATGGCCATGTGCTCATATTTTAACTAGAGTACATTAGACATGGAGGCCAACATGTAGTATCAAGCCATTTTGTTGGCCTTCTTCCTTGCTTTCTCAGCCTCATACTCGTCAGCGGTAGAACCCTCCCTGATAACATGACAGGTTTCAAAAAGGACATACTTATACATCTCAGCAGTGAGTATTATGTCCAAGTTTCTTTTTCAGTCCACATAATTTGGACCCGTTAGCTTATTCTCATGGAGAATAATAGACAAAGGACTAAAAGAACCTCCACCAACTATTTTTGAAAAATCAAAAATAAAAGAAAAATTAGTTTGTGAAAAACAAAATTATTTGTGACTTTATCCCCATATTAAATCCGATAATAGTTAACCCTAACACTATTATTTTTAATATGATTAGTTTGACTCTTAGAAAAACTAACATAGATTCTTGGGAAGATTAACAATTTCCTAAGTTAAGTGTATTAACCACCACAAATTAATTTCCCTTCTAGGTAATGGACTAGAAGATAATTCCATCAGGGGATGACCGTTTCTTCTCATTTTTTATGGATATTCCTCGCACTATAACCTTTAATGTAGGCTGGCCGATCATATCATTTGTCCTGGGTTGTTAATTACTTCCATTCATTAGTTCTAGATCCTTGTGGTATCCCTATCCTATATGGGTTCACTCCCAGGGTGACAAAAGGGGATCCACGATCTCTAATAAGGATCATGATGGAAGCTATGGGGCCGTTAGAATCCTTTTCCCACTTAATATTTTAAAATACGGGTTTTCTTGGAAAATACCTTTTGAAAATTTCAATTAAATTTTCTTTTAACTCAAAATAAAATATCTAAACCCATAAAAATTTCTATGTGAAGGTTTATATCTTTTGAGAAATTTTTCCATGGATTAATTTTGTTTAAGTTAATAAACTTAATAATTTCAAAATTTTCCAATAAAACTTTCGAGAGTTTTTGATCTCAAGATTAATTTGACAAAAATATTTTTTCTTGTTAAAATTCAATCAAAATGGTTTTCTATTATAATTCACAAAAATATCTAAATCCAATATATTTTATATGTCAAAAATAAAATCCTTTGAGAAAATAATCCAGAATTAAATTTTGTTAGAATTAAAATTAACCATTTGATTTAAGAAAAATATTTTTCTTTGTAAAAAAATTCCCAAAGACTTTGGTCTTTGAGAAAACACGCACATAGGGTACAAAAAGAAATAAGCATACTAGAAAACTGTAAACGTTTTCATACTTTTCTATTCTTTTAACCTAAGTGTCTAAATAATAGAATTAAACACATTAATTAATTAATGGTCTTATTTAATCCTAAAATTTTCTTTACTATTATTTTTCATGTAAAATATTCAAAGAATATTAACTATTGCAATAAAAATAACTTCCCCTAGAATAGGACTAAAAAAATAATAATAATAATAATTATTCGGGTCTAGTGCACCCTCCACACTGGATCATGGCCCATAGGAAAACCCATGGGTCAGATCCCCGCCTTCACCCCAGCTGCAGTCAAAACTCCTGACCGTGATACCAATTTGCAAAATGCAAATTGAATTGCTTCCTCACGAAAGCACGAGGAAGGCTTACTCGCGCCAGGCGAGGAAGCAGCTGGCTTCCATGAGGAAGTTGTCCTCGCGGAGCTGGCTGCAGCTCGTTACTCACGGCTCCCCTCACAGCATCCGGCAGCTCGGCTTTCGCGGCTTGCATAGTGCCTTCTTCCTCAGCAAATTTTCTCTGCGTTTCAAAGCCTACTGTACGCGATTTTTTCCTTCATCTTTAATCAAAACTCATCTAAACAACCTCCTATACCCTTAAAAACACTGGGCTTATATGATATCTACGAAAGCAATCAAAATACAGTGTTTCTATGCTTCCACTTGCAAAGCTTACAGTGAAACTATCCATACCAGTAAACACGAAGAATCACAGAAAAAATCCAAAATAAATATTTTTTTTGTTTTAGTTAAGCCTAGCATGCTCCCTACATTTGCCAAATCATGGCTCTGATACCAATTGAAGGCTTAAAATGACAAAAATCATCAAAACAAAAGCATGCTAGCAAAACGAAAAATTTACCTCTGTGATTGGATGGGCCTCTTCACACTGATGTAGATGTCTGTACAAGGATACTTGAAGCTATTAGATCATGTCCTTGTAAATGCCTACTGCGTCTCATTCACGCGAAGCCTTTTATCTTCCGAAATGGTACCCGTAGCACAGCCAGTAAAAGCTTAAAGATTGGGTTTGCTAAGCCTTTGGTGAAAGCTTCACAGAAGCTCTCTGTGAATGGGTTTGTTTTCTGATGTGTCCGGACTTTGGTGTAAAAATCATACAAAAACTAAACACATTCCCAATTAAGTTTAAATTAAAACGTTTAACCCAAATCACACATATGAGCAACTGTACTCATCATTAACCGAGCATAGGGTTCAAACGAGTATCGATCCTCAAGGAACAAGTAGACATTAATCACCTTTCTTTCATTGTTTAACCGACTCCATAAAGTGAAAAAAAATAAAAATAAAAATAAAATAAAATAAAATAAAAGTATATACATGTCAAGAATGGAGAAGTATGTAACTCAAACCATTGTGTAGACAAACATGATCTTAAAGAACTCAACCGTTATCATAACTAATTATTCCCTTGGCATCATGAAGGATTAAGATAGACTCACTTCTTTTTCAATCCATGAATCCCTATCTTCTAAGTAACTTAGTATCACATGTTCTGTCTCAACCAGTCTTACCCAAAAGATGCATTAAACACAACCCTTGATTAAATTTCCATATTCTGGCAAACTTAAAACATGAAACTAACCAATGAATCCATATTCTGACAGATATCAATTACCCTTTAATTACTAGTTCTTAGCAATTAACCCCTTTTTCAAGCAAGTTAAAAGACAACAAATATGAAACTAATGAATTAAAGCCACCATCAACCCCTTTTTCAAGAAAGTCAATAGAAAGTAACAATCAACCAATCTCATAATCAACCCAAGTAATTAAATACCAAGAAGAACAACCGATTAATCAAAAGATCAAATATCTCTAAATATTATGAATCTCTAAAACAATGTCAAATTACAATAAAACAATTAACATATCATTGTTCAAGAAAAAGAAAATAAATTAAAACAAAGCACTCATAGATAAGCCTCCTTCTTCTTCCTTTGAAGACCTTCTTGTACAACCCTCCTTGAATTGAAGAATTCCTCCTTTGATTGAGTCATTTTCTATGATGAACAATGAATTCTCTACTTGTTCATCGATTTTTCTCTGAATTTTGCACAATGAAGACCAGAATGCAGCTGGCGCCGCCTTGACTCTTGGAGCTAGCACCGGTTCCCCTCCATTCCACTCTATTTTAACAATTTTTTATCACTTCGAAGTTTGTGCAATCCAGTGCATGGCCGGCGCCGATTCTAGAGCCCTAGCCAGCACCGCCTCTCCTCTGTTCTTTGACGTTTTTATTTTATTTTACCCTAAAAATCTGAAATAATGAACAAAACACCTTTCCAAGGGTAAAATCTCAAATATGAAGGAATATAACTAGTTATTGAACAAAATATATCACAAAAGAACCTCAAATAACTAGGAAAAACATAACTAATTTAGCCCCTATCATATTCCCCCACACTTAGCTCTTTGCTTGTCCTCAAGCAAAATATCAAAAACAAGTAGGAAAACACAAGATTTAACAAATCACTCAATCAATTTCAAAACCATATCTTCAATGCTTTCTTCATTCGAGAACATAAAACACATGCTACTATATCTTTCACAACCAATGCAAGACTTGTGTTAGTGATAAATGACTTAGTAGAACCATCGCAATACTTAACAATATTCTCAAACCATTGGAAAGAATTTAGTTCAAAAAGAATATGCATTCCATAGGCTTACTCTTCATACACTCTCTCCACTAATTCAAGACACATCATGATTCTACTTAGATCAAGTAGGACTTCTAAGCTTGTAATATAAGGCTAAAGGCTTGTAATGTAGCTTATCAAACGAATGATATAGGAGAATCAAAAATCAAAGAAACTGAGAGTTAGCAAGAAAAGGATAAAAAAAATGAATCAATAATTTCCAACTTTTCTTGCCCTCAAATTCCAAAAATCAATCAAACTATAACCTTATTCAGTAATTCCAGCTCCACTCAAGCAAATCCTGCATTTTTTCTTTTTTCTTTCAACTCTTCTTTTTCATCACTGCTACTGTTTTTGCTTTTTCTCACTTCTTCTTCTCTCTTTTTCATTCTTTCTAGCAGCTTTTTGTTTTCTTCTCTTTTTCTTTTTCAACTCAATTTTCATTCTTTTCACTCTTACTGCTGTTCTTCTTTTCTTTTCTTGTTTTCAATCTCTCTTTTCTTTTTCTTCTCTTTCTTCCTTCCCTTTCATCTTTCTTCTTTCCAGCTCAACTCATTATTGATCCATAACTGAAAGTAATAAGTCATGATCTTTATCCCAACATTCTTCCTCAACATTTTCTTAAATATACTTTCATCCATTAAGAGCATAAAGATTTGGAAAATTATTCAAACTCTCAGAAACAAGCAATGGGCAAAATGTTGTGATGGGCTTTAATGAAAGAAATCAATAATTTAGGCTCAAAATAGGCACTAGGGATAATATGACAATAGGTAGGCTTGAAAAGATCAAACTATCCAAAGAAGGCCTATTACCGTCATCCGTAAGTTAAATCATGACTGTCTTTCTTATTTCACCACGAGAGATATTCAAATAAGTTCTAGAATGCTTCATGAATTTTAGTAGAAAAGCAGGTTTAAGAACAATGTAAAGCATTTGATCAAGAACTACTTAGTCTAAATGCATGTAAAAAGTCATGCATAAGCCATAAATGATCTAGAACATATGCTCTATAATCCATCATAAAGACATGCACTAAAAATATAGCTCAAAATCTCAAGGAAAATTAGAACAACTTTCGCTCAAAATTTTCAAGAAGGCTAAAGTATATGTATAGAAGACTTGTCAATCAAATCACTCCCTCACACTTAAACTAGACATTATCCTCAATAGCCAAATAAATATAACACAAGGAATAAAAAATGCCAAGGGACCAAAAATATAAAGGAGAAGAGATAAGAAAAACAAACTTCCATTCGTTTGGCATTATGCTGTACAAGATCTGAATGCTTGAAGAATGAGGCATTGGAAAAGTACCTAAAAAGAAAAATACAAAAGAAAACACACCAAAGCATAAAAACTAGAAAAGAAAAGAAAGAACACAGTACACAAGAAAACACCCTAATGAAAAAAACATCAAAAGAGAAAGGAGAAACAAGAGTGATTGAGAAAATGTAGACAAGTATCATCAGTCCTCCACATCATCATCAGTTGGTGTAGAGGTACCCGCACCACCATGTGGCCCAGAAGAATGCTGCCTCAACTCGGCCAACTGCTGCTCCATAGTAGCTTTTCGTCTCGCCATGTCATCCATAGTACCCTGCAAGCGTAGGAACACCTCCATTTGCTGATCGAGTCATCCCAGCACAGTAGTCTCAAAGTAAGTCCGGACTTGGGACTAAGAATTGCTAGCTCGTGCACGTGTTGGTGGTGGTGGTTGCTCTTCCTCTACTGTGGGTGGCCTTACCTGATTAGGATGCTTAACCTCGAAGGGAGTTAGCCACTTCTTCAACTCTTGGTTGTACTTGTACCCGCAACTATAAGAGTTTGCTCAATGACCATATCGTGCTCAGTGGTAGCCTCCATGAGTTCTCTCTCAAGACTCACCCCTAAGTCTTTCAAAATTTTCATTGTTACCAAGGGAAAAACAAAGGCTTTTATGGAGAGATAGTAATGAACAACCTCCCTAACAGATTGGATGATCAAGGGTGCAAGAGGCATAGGTAATGTGTTCATCATCCTATGCAGAAAGTAAGTGTCAATCAGTCTAGTCTCATTGAAACCACTAGCACGGGGTACAACATTGAACCTAAACATGTAGACTAGAGCTCAAAAGTTAGCTTCCTGATCATTGTTTGAATAGAAACTATAAGCTTGAAAGGTATTATGCTTATGTAATCCTAGGGTAGCTCTAGTCCCTCTAACATCCCAATTTGGGTCAGAAAGAATCTTTTGATTATTCACATCTATCCATTGCCACGTATAATAGTCAAAAACCTGGAGGAGATTAGCTAATTAGTTTTGAGTGATGACAATGGGAACTCCTTTCACTCTTGTTTCCATATATGGAAGATGTTTATTGCCCTTATCCGTCATATTAGCATAGAATTCCTTAATAAGCATGGGACAATACTTCCCTTTCAATTGTACTATCAACCCCCATCCTAGCCTTCTAAACATCATTCCCAATTTGAGTGCACGATCTAAGATAGGTAAGAAAGTACGCTCGACAATAATCTTATTAGATGCTCTCCTACTGTTCCATTCCTCACAAGATGCATCAATAAACTCAGTAGGTCTAAGGAACAAAGAATCAACAGATGACGAGGCTGAGAAAGAGGAAGTTCTCACCCTTTTAGAAGATTGACCCTTGCTCTAGACATGGTCAAGTAAGGAATGGGAAAAATAGGAAAAGAGAACAAGTAAGCTCCAAGTCTGATAACAGTGCCACTACCCTTTCAAAGATATTCCTCAAATGTCAAGCAACCCTCAAACAGTCTCACAATCCACAACACCCCAACTCCGTCAATGTATAGCACATTTCAACAAACAATTCAATCAATCACCTCCAATCAATTCAACACAACTTGCAACAATACATGTAAAGTTCACAGCAAAGCATAAACATGTTGAATATCCTCAATGCATACTAGTAAACATGATCATGTGAATGAAGGCAGTATCATGGTATTATGTGATCAACAATGCACATTCCATATATTCAAGTATCACCAATAGCCACAATTCTAGCCTTAACTATATGAAGTCTCTAATGAGCATAAGCATGAATCAAGTAGTAAAGGATCAATAACCCCTAATTCAGTCCAATTCACGAAGCTCAAGGAGTAATGCACAAGTCAAGAAGGCATGCACAATCCTATTGTTCTGCCAAAACTATTCCCAAAATTAGAAAAAATCATCTACACCGCTTTAACCATAGGAATTGAATAAAAAACATACCTTTGTGCTCTTGTATGTATAGGCAAGCAAAAGATGCAACCTTTTTGTAGAAATCTAAGCTCTTTGCTTGTGGATTGAATGTGATGTTGTTATGAAAAATTGAAGATTTTGAGAATTTTAATACGTAGGATCATCAAAAAAGAAGTCAATAGATGTTATAGAAGTGTTTAGGAGTTGCAAAATCAAATTTTTGGGAAGTGAGGGATGTGAAACCAGCGCGGGCTTGACAGAATTTGAGAGGGAGATTGGAGAATTTGAAGAAAAAGTGGCCAAAATGGCCCTTAAATTATGCTTCACCCGACAGGAACTGGCGCCGGTCCGAGCTCTTGGAGCCGGCGCCGACTTGGTTCTGTCCGGGGTATCTCAATTTTTTTTTTTAATAAAAAATGCGAAACATACAATAATGCTAAATAATGCACTCTAATTAATCAATCAAAATGACAGAAATAAAAATTATCTCAATCACAAAGACTGAAAGTAAATAAAAGTAAAACTGCTTTAATGTTTCCCACGGCTGTGATCCCATAGATTTTCCTCAATATTCCCTGGTAATGTCCCCGCTTGACGATCTCTCAAGAGTTTGGCTAGTTGACCAATTTGGTTCTCCAAATTGCGCATGAAAGCCTCTAAGTTCCTTGTTGTTGCATCGACACCTTAGAACTTAGTCTCCATGGTACTTACCAATTGGCCAATCAACTCTTCCAATGGTGGCTTTGAAGATGCTGCATTATTGTTCATGGGGTTTTGGTTCCTTTGATTACTTCCAAAATTGAAAGACCCTTACCTAGGTTGATTCCCACTGCTCCACGAGAAATTATGGTGATTTCGCCAACCAGGATTTTAGGTAGAGCTATAAGGGTTGTTACCTGGCCGGATATTACCAGTAAAGGCTGCTTGTTCCGACGTTTCTTAGAGTGACCCCATAATTTGGCATTCATGATTGGGGTGTCCTTCTCCATAGAAATCACAACTCACGTTTAGTACCTGGCCTTAAGGCATCACCATCTGTTCTATCTTTTGAGTTAAGGCATCCATCTTAGCTTCCAATGCTACCACAGCATCCACTCTGTGCACTCCTTACACACGAGCTCTTAACCTTACACTCCCCCAAGAATAGTTATTAGAAGCTAAATTTTCACTAAGCTCAAATACCTGTTCTGGGGTCTTATGATTGATGGAACCCCCTACAGAAGAGTCCACCACTTGCCGAGTTGCGAACGTGAGGCCATTCAAGAATATAAGCATTTGAATTCCCAACTCAAATCCGTGGTGTGGGCATTTTCTTAACTTCTCCTTGAATCTCTCCTAACATTCATATAAGGGCTCTGAATCTAATTGTTGGAAGGCGAAGATTTCGTTCCTAAGTTTGGTTGTCCTAACTGGGGGAAAATATTTGGCCAAAAATTTTTCAACTAGGGCATTCCAAGTAGTGATGGAACCTGTAGGTAAAGACTTTAACCAAGATTTAGCTCTATCTCTCAAGGAAAAAGGGAAAAGTCTTAACTTAATGGCATCCTCAGAAACACCATTCATCTTGAAAGTATCACAAATCTCAAGAAAACTAGTTAAGTGAGCATTGGGATCTTCTTCAGGTAACCCATCAAATTGAACCATATTTTGAACCATTTGGATAATGTTGGGCTTTATTTTGAAATTGTTTGCATCGATCCTAGGTCTAGTGATACTCGAGCCTGTGCCCGAGATTGCGAGTTCCACAAAGTCATCCATAACCCTCCTATCATTCCCAGCATTATTTTGTTGAGCACCATCCATCTCGATGATCCAGTTTCTTTGAATTATCCGGCAAATTTTTGATAATGTCCTTTCGATTTCAGGGTCAAAATCGACTATCTCGGCTTCGAATTTTCGGGTCATGTACCAAGGGTAACACCTAAGAAAACGAGAAGCAAGTTAGATAACAGAATTAATGATTAAAATAAAATAAAAGGGTTACAAAGTTAGTTAAAAGAGTTTAGTCAAAGTTAGAAGGTTAGGTTACAATGGTGTACAAGATTACATAAAATACAAAAGATAGGATAGCACCTTTTTGCGGAAAGAACGATTATACATATTTTACATATTTACATATTTACATATTTACATGGTTAGATCAACAAAATCCAAACTTTCATACTATTGTTCCCTGGAAACGGCGCCAAAAACATGATGTGTCCGGACTTGGGTGTAAAAATCATACAAAAACTAAGCACATTCTCAATTAAGTTTAAATTAAAACGTTTAACCCAAATCACACATATGAGCAACCGTACTCATCATTAACCGAGCATAGGGTTCAAACGAGTGTTGATCCTCAAGAAACAAGTAGACATTAATCACCGTTCTTTCATTGTTTAACTGACTCCATAAAGCGAAAAATAAATAAAAAGAAAAATAAAATAAAATAAAATAAATATAGATACATGTCAAGGATGGAGAAGTATGTAACTCAAACCATTGTGTAGACAAACATGATCTTAAAGAACTCAACCGTTATCATAACTAATTATTCCCTTGGCATCATGAAGGATTACGATAGACTCACTTCTTTTTCAATCCATGAATCCCTATCTTCTAGGTAACTTAGTATCACATGTTCTGTCTCAACCAGTCTTACCCAAAAGATGCATTAAACACAACCCTTGATTAAATTTTCATATTCTGGCAAACTTAAAACATGAAACTAACTAATGAATCCATATTTTGGCAAACATCAATTAACCTTTAATTACTAGTTCTTAGCAATTAACACCTTTTCAAGCAAGTTAAAAGACAACAAATATGAACTAATGAATTGAAACCACCATCAACCCCTTTTTCAAGAAAGTTAATAGAAAGTAACAATCAACCAATCTCGTAATCAACCCAAGTAATTAAATACCAAGAAGAACAACCGATTAATCAAAAGATCAAATATCTCTAAATATTATGAATCTCTAAAACAATGTCAAATTACAATAAAACAATTAACACATCATTATTCAAGAAAAAGAAAACAAAGTAAAACAAAGCACTCATAGACAAGCCTCCTTCTTCTTCCTTTGAAGACTTTCTTGTACAACCCTTCTTAAATTGAAGAATTCCTCTTTTGATTGAGTGATTTTCTATGATGATCAATGAATTCTCTACTCGTTCGCCAATTTTTCTTTGAATTTTGCACAATGAAGACCAGAATGCAGCCGGCGCCGCCTTGACTCTTGGAGCCGGTGCCGGTTCCCCTCTGTTTTGACAATTTTTTATCGCTTCGAAGTTCGTGCAATCCAATGCATGGCCGGTGCCGGTTCTAGAGCCCTAGCCGGCACCGCCTTTCATCTGTTTTGTGACGTTTTTGTTTCGTTTTACCCTAAAAATCTAAAATAATGAACAAAACACCTTTCCAAGGGTAAAATCTCAAATATGAAAGAATATGACTAGTTATTAAACAAAATATATCACAAAAGAACCTCAAATAACTAGGAAAAATATGACTAATTTAGCCTCTATCATTTTCTGTGAAAGAAAAATGAAGCGAGAAGAGCACTGGGTTTCCTTTGCTTACCAAAACCATTAACCACATCTTTTTCTCTTCATTCATTTTCATCAAATTCCCAGATAGAGAATCCATTGGCATGAAAACATAAAGCATTCATGCTTTCTGTTATCCTTCACGCGAAACAACACAAGATCCATCCCATGTTATTTTTTCATTTAATTAATTAATTTAATTTTTTTTTTTTTTACCGTTGGTCTTATTCATTGGACCAAATAAAATTATTTATTCTTAAGCTTGAACACCGATAAATAATAAATCTCAATTATTTATTTTTGAGTTTCCTTAAATAACCTAATAAATAATTAACAAGTCTAAATAGACCAATATAAAATTTTATACCTTTTATCTAGTTTATATCCAGATTAATTTTCTAATTATTCAATTTGGGCCTTGGGTCCTGAATAATTAATTAACCAATTAAACTAGATAAAATAAATACTCTCTCTTGGACCTTTTATTTTATTCTAGTCCAATGATGAATTAGACTAATAAAATGAAATAAAACCCATAATTATCAAGACGAATTCCTTAGCCCAAATTTGTCAGGACTTAAGGGCCTTTTCGGGGACCAAAAGACGCATCGCCTTGGCTACTAAAATGACCAAAATATCCATACTATATAAATAGCTATATTTTGCATTTTAAATATTTCCTAATTTCACCATAAGGAAATATTGTCCCCAAGGACAATGCTGCATTAGTAAAGTCTTCGACCTACAGGTGTAATGACTAAAATATCCCTTTACGCATTGCCATGCCTTTAGAGAGGAAGAGTGTACTAATACCTCTCTAATAGACATCTACCATCCTTTGACTTCTAGTCTAATAATCCACGACTCCTGAAATATTTTCACTTTTCAAGGGGCCTATCCTAAACTAAACATCCAAGTCATATTCCCCAGGGTACTAGATAATTAGATCATTTGAACAGTCACAAGAGGTGATATAACGCAGAACCTATCTTGTATAAGTCTGTTTTAACTAACTAGTCACATATACCCAACATAAAAGTATATCGTCTCTACGAAAGAACCTCAACTATAGTATATCAAAGTATATGCTTCTAGCTTCGTTAGACTACCAACTCATGCTCAAGTAATAGAGTATTAGTCCATACTGTAACACTAATAGTCTGGGTTTCTTTTAAATAGTACTTTTAGAAACTACTATTACAGGTCCTGTTCTATGTATTTGAAATACGCTCATGCTATGAAGTGAGTGGACTACTCACTAGTTAAAGGTAAGTCATTGCCCATTTAGAATTCATAATACAATAACCTGAACATGAGGAGATTTTCATTCTCATCAATTGGTTAAGAACAAACTTTTATGTGTTAAGTAACCCGTGATCCATACCTTACTGTGAAAGACTACTATTTACATGGATCACTTACTTAAACACAATGGGTAATTTCCAAATGAAAATTGTGCATAAATAAAATATAAATTCACAAATAAATTTTGAGAATAAATTTTTTTATTAATAAATTCAATAATTATATCAGATAAACTAGTCTAGAGGGCATATATTCTAACAGTGGATATGATATCATCGCGGCCCTCGCAATGGACGTGCTTTATAGAAACAATTAGTGTGTGACATTCTCCTATAACAGCCTTTCTTTTATTTCTTTATTCATTCAATAGAAATAATATAAAACATCATATAAAATCAAATTTAAAGAATCTCGAACTGTCTATCATCTAAATTAGTATTGTGAGAACAATGTATGGTAAAAAATTCTTGACAAAACCACATATGCTTGTTTTCATCTTATGGATATGTTATGAATTAGATTTGCTCTTCATTTTTTTTTTTTTTTTGAATCAATTAGAATAAAATTTTGACTAATAGATTCAAATTTTTTAATAACACACTCTCTAATTTAAAAATCTAACTAGTGAACTTAATGCTAAGGATAGCACTAAATTAGGTCCAGAATTTATTAAAAAAACAAAACTACGTCAATAATGAATTTATATTAAGGATATAATACTTAAAGGTAAGTCTAAGTAATGAAAATTGATGGTTGCTTAAAAAAAAAAAAAAAGTTCCTTTTTTCTATGTTACTTTTGATGTTTTGAAACTTAAACAAAATTTTTAAATATGTATTTGTTCTCAAAACTAATCAGAAAATAGAAGCACCGACTCCAAAAGCAATAAGAAAATAGACAAAATTTTTCTAGTTCACATCAATGAATTATTTTTTTCACAATTAAGAATTATGTGCCTGACTGTAACACCCCGCTACCTAGGCCCGCCAGGGCCAGGGATGTCGCCCCGTCCAAAGGACAAGGGGTCTTTATAACTAGGTCACACAAATAAAATTGCGGAATAAAAATAATACTTTAACTTAAAATTTATTACAACCCAAAAAAAAACTCCAAGAATAAATCCATGAATTCCCAAAACAAAACCATAAATAAAATTATCCACTCTTGTCGCCCCAAAGCAATACATAGAATTAAATGACAACAATCTATTCCAAGGCAGATACTACTAGCTACAGCAGGATCGACCTAAAATCATGGTAAAAAGATGATGAGACAGAAATCTCAGTAAGTCCGTGTGTGCTTTGGGTGTTTAGTGGAAGCAGTTCATGGATGCAAAGTGCGAAATCTTGATAAGAGAAATTTTGGCAAGTAATAAACATTAGTCAAAAGCAAGAGTGGCATTTTAGCTATTCCAGCCATACATGATCAACAGAATCAACCACTCATAAGAAAGGATTATGGGTTACCACACGCTGGGCCCCACAACCGGATGGTCAGTATGCCACACTTTGTGCATACCGCCGGTCAGAATTCCACACTCTGTGCAGATTGACAAAAGTAGGTGATCGGCCTACTGGGCAAGATACTCCTCCTTCTCTATACCCATCAACAACCGAGTGTCCATTCCGACAAACACAATCACTTGACTAAAAAGAACACTGCTAGCTCAGACCGGCACGACCCACTGGACTGACGTCCTATCCGGGAAGGACTCACCCCTCAGAGGTGGCCACCTACTGAGAGACTTACCCTAACCCCTCAAGGACTAGTCCTAGTAGTCCACCCTTATTGAGTACTCAACGACGTTTCCCACTTGGGCTAAAATGAACAAAACATTGCTCCACATGAAAATGGCATTTTGAGGGTTTCTAAAGTCCTCAAAAAAAAAAAAAAAAAAAAAAATCAGCTTTAGAAAGAGTTTGAGTTTGGCAAATCTGCTCCTTGTCTTTTAAATAATTCAAATGTTTGAAATAAGAGAGAGTTCAACCCTCAATTGCCTTTACATAAATGAGTGTCCATACACTCTACATTTGGCTTACCATAAGAAAAACATTTCACATTAATCAGGTTTTATGCAGGAGCTTACCTGATTCTTGCTCACAACAACAAGGTCTCCAATAGCTGACCTAACCCCACATGAAAAATACAAATCACAATCAATTCCAAGCCACAATCCACTTCCTCAATTTTAAATCAACTCCTCTTACTACTACCATGATCCTAGCGTCCCAAGCTTTAAGGCCAAACAATACATAAATAGGTTTGTAGGTTGAGCCTAATTTGATATTTAAATTAATTAATGGTTTGGGAAATAATTTCTAATAAGTTGAAATTTTAAATCTTGCTGGGAAAAATTTAGAGTTTATTTGCTCAAGAGTCCTAGCTAGTAATAAGTAAAATAATGATTTAATAATAGTTTAGTTGTTAGAAAATAATTGGTTGCTAAAACTAGTTGAGATTAAATTTAATGAGTCTTGCTTGGAAAATAATAAGTAAACTTTTAAAAAGGGATTTGATTTAATAAATATTTTACTAATTATAATTATTTCCATAAAAGGCTTCAATTGATTTCTTTATTTTAAATAATATTTATTTATTTTATTTTCTAGCAAAATTATTATTTATTTGACCAAAATATCCTTTATGTATATAATAATCCAAATCAACCCTTCCTAAGGTTTTTCGACATTTACTAGAAAATTTTTATATCATTAAATATTTTATTTATGAAATAAAATTAGTTTAGGGACAACTAGATCATGGTCAAATTTCTATGGCTAACCACAATGAAGAACATATGCAATCCTTCCATTCATCAAATCATCCAAATCATGTACATAAGCATAGATCTAAATTTATTAAGACGTGATCTAACCTCTACTAGCATAAATATGATCATGGCTTCAATAATCTATCATGCATATAAATCCTATTCACCAAAGGTGACATAATCTCTAGCATGCTTTATCTCAAATACTTTATGCATCAAACCTCAAATCATCACACAACCAACCAAGGTAATCCTTCCATGCATAAATCCCATCTCCTTCACAATCATACAAATGTTCAT